>CM057147.1:14313605-14485868 GCA_029964075.1 Patiria pectinifera | reverse complement strand
TGTTGTTGAGATGAAAAAATAAAAAAGTTAAAATAAACAGTACATCCAAGTAAAAATTATTAATGCAGGGAGATATATTAGAGTTGTTTAAAGGCAGAAGACCATTTACATCTATCCAAAACTACCTGACCAAATCATTGTTAAAAAGCTTACATGTACTTGGTTTAAAGATAGTACCGACACTAAACTCCCTGTGAAATTATTCTTTCTGGCATGCTGTCATTTTGAAGAAAACAATAAACGAAGGTCATTTGCAAAGATGTGTCAAGTGACACACTTTCGGAAATTTCCATTGGCAGTTGGTTTGTAATTGGGCGAATACGTGAATGGAGGTTTGCAAGCTATAACATGGCGCATACATGCGCGCACACAGTTGCTATTACTAGCGAGAATGGTCGGTTCAGTGTGTGACATCACGTAGCAACAATCAGCCGAATGAGAATCATGTCCCGAATGCTGATTTTGGGGTTTACGTGTCACAACCCGGCAACTTTTGACTTGAAATTGAGATCCAGAATTGTGTTTTTTTCCGAAATATACAGCATTCCCAGAGCTAAAACTTGATCAGGCTAGTTGTTAAACACCCGCCTTTAGATTTTGAGCACTTTTGTTGCTTCAAACGGAAAAAAATGCACCGATGACAAATGTGACCTGTTCTGTCAGAAGCAGACGCTTCTGGGCAGAGGTTGAAATTGAGATAGGGCCAAACAAATGCTGTGGGGTGATTTTTATTGATTTTCAAATTTTTGCATATTTGTAATCCTGAACATGTCTAAAATATATTATAAAAGTTTGAAACCCTAATTTGAACTCTTTATATACTATTTTGGATGATTTTGATATGGTATACCAGTTAAAGAAATAACTGTTTTGTGACGTTCGTGGCCATTTGCTCCGTTTTCTACTTTTCGACACAATGAACTTCAAAATTGCGTAACTCTGCCAAGGAATGACCGGTTTCAAAAATTAAACCACCTATTAAAAGGAAAAAGAACATATGTCAACAATATGTAAAAATACCATTTTCGACATTCTGCCAAGAAAAGTCTGATTTTGACAACAGGTCACAAATGGTCTACTCTACCTTCAACAGCCATTTGGGTGTTCAAGCTTTGATAATAAGTTGGTAGATTACTTTTGGGATGAATGACCACTCAGACAATGCATACCATGAATTAACAGCACTGGTTCACATTTTCAACACAGATGATGTACTTATACATGAGACAGTATTATCAAGATGATTTTTGTTGATAGGACATTTTCGACCAAATTGTGGGTAATTGCCAGTGTTCTAGCAACATTTTTGGTACTACAGTGGGCGCCGCTATACCGAACACCGCTATACCGAACATTTGGCTATACGAACTTCACAGGCGTGCAACTTGGAATTAACAAAAAACGAGGAAATTCCAATGTTTACAGGACTTTGTACAGTGTTTTTCAATTTTAAATGGCAAAAGTCTGAAGTGAAAAACGAGGAAATTAGCTGATCCGAGGAAAACTTGCATGCCTGACTTCATCCTTGGCTCCCGGTTTTAATGTACAAAACGTACCGAACATCATTGTTGAAAAAAGTCAACAGATTAACAAAAAAATCTACCAGTTGTACATGTATTAAACACTGTTTGGGCCACTTTTAATTCCCGAACATCAAACCACCCACGGTTATATCATGTTTGAATGTTAAAGAGCGATAGGTGGCTATTATTTCCCCAAGGAATAAAAGGTAAAACCACCCGTTTCTGAGTTTCGTGACGATTCCTCGTGTGGCGGCGGGATGTGAGAAATGCCAGTTCAGCGACTTCAATATTCAGGTCAAAAGAAGGTACTGGCGGTTCAAAATCGCTATACCGAACGATTGTTATTACGAACACTTTCAGTGGATCCCACGATGTTCGTTATAGCGGCGTTCCACTGTAGTAATCTTAAAACTGTTTTGGAATAGCATTCCCATTTGGGATTTTCTTTTCCCATTTTCCTACCTTACGAGTGACTCTGTAACCCTCTGCAAAGCCTTCTGTTTCTTGGCTCGGTGTTTCTTAGAAACTTCCTCCACCAGGGATAAGGTTAGGCGTTCCTTCCTGGGAACGTTCGCTATCTAAGAAACAAATACAATTTGCAAGTCGTAAGTCATTTCCAGAATCTGAAAACCTCCCTCGTTTCATGAGATAATAATAAATTATTCCGCAGGACAAAACAAAAGCATTTAGAAACGGCCATCAAAATTGTCTCAAAAGTAGAGCTCACTGAGATGCAATTTCAAAGGGTTGAGCACAGGACATTTGGTTTTGAGTATTCCATTTAATTGGATGAAGAAAATAATACGATAATCTTATTTATTTTTATTCACATATTTATTTCGACAACATCCAACAGCGCAAGCGCCAGAACAGGATGGATAAGACTTAGTAGAAAATGTGGAAGGAAATTGCAGTTTCAGAGGTGGGAGAAAAACCCCAGAATCCATGATATTCTAGGGAAAACCCACGGAATCAGGCAGGGACTGAAAACCCAATCCACATGTCGGCCCAGGCGGGATTCGAACCCGGGTAACAGCGGTGGAAGGCGAGGAAAGTACCGCTGGCGCCATGAGCACCAATACCGATGGATACGTGCACTTTATAAATGCACATTATTACATGCACTCAACCAAAAAACAAAGTCCCCCCTTAATACTTTTTTGTCTAACTCAAAAACTACTGGGCACATCTTGCTCAAATTACGACTGATCAATACAGAAATTCCTTAGCAATCCAGCCATACTCTCTGTTTGGCTCAAAACAGAGATAACGTGTACAAAATTATGCAATTTATGGCAAATGGTACCCCCAAAAAAGTTCCAGTTCTGTATACGTGTAAGGTGAGTGTGAACCACAACTTGCACGTATACAAAAGTGCATCTGTTTTCGGTATCACTTGTCATAAATTGCATAAATTCGTACACATTATCACTGTTTTGGGCCAAATAAAGAGTATGGCTGGATTGCTAAGGAATTTCTGTACTGATTAGTCGTTATTTGAGCGAGAGGTGCTCAGTAGTTTTTGAGTTAGACAAAAAAGTATTGAGGGGGGACTTTCTTTTTTTGTTGAGTGTTTTATTATTATTATTATTACAATATAGTAAAAAAAAATATGACTAGCTCCCAAGTTTTAGGCCCCAAATTGCAGGTTCCACAATGCAACTGTAAACTCACTGTAAATGAAGGGCCCCTGGTGTTGTGTACTGGTGTCTCTGATCCGTCCAATCGGAATGGTGTGTCTGAGATCTCACCCCATGTCATCATCGGTGATTCATTGTACGCACCTGGCAAGTAAATCATGGACATCAAAGTAATGAGTAGAAATTTGATGAAAGTACACTGCTGCACATAGTGCACTGATTCAATAATAAATTACCCAAAATGTATGTTTAAATTTTTGTAGTGGGTAAACCTCTCAAAATGTATTTCTTGGAGCACTTATACAGTACTCTTAGTTGTACTTGTGTGTAGGTTTGTGTAGTCTTGCTCATATAACTTATACTAACCAATTTAATGTAATGAAAGATTGCGCGAGTCTCAGTAAAATAAAATTGGGAGGGTATGTTGCGTACATAAGGTCCTCTTTTTATTTCAGTTCCGTATAAATGTTTGGAGAAAACATTGCCTGTGTTCAATTTTGTTAAAGGGAATATACAACATTTGCAAACATCGAAATACAAAACTACCAAATTTTTACGAAATACCTTACTAGGATGTTGTCAGAAAATATCTGAACCGCAACTCAACTGAACAAATCATACATTCTTTTGTTACGTCGAGGCTAGACATGGGGAATTTCCTTTGTTTGGTCTTTCAAGAACAACTCACCAGGCTCCAACGTATTCAGAACACTGCTGCACGTGTGGTCACATTAACCAGAAAATCCTCCCACATCACCCCAATCTTGAAAAATCTACACTGGTTACCAGTCTCCTCTTGGATAATCTATAAAATGATGTTGTTGGTTTACAAAGCTCTAAATGGCAAAGCCCCTCATACATCATGGACATGCTTTCCACTTACAGACCCTCCCGCACTCTCCGATCCAGTAACAAGCATCTACTACATGAGCCAAAATCACACCGTATTTGGGGAGACAGGTCATTCTCTGTAGCAGCACCTCGTCTGTGGAATCGGCTACCTATTCACATCAAAACCTCAGAAACCATCCAGTCCTTCAAAACAGCTCTCAAAACTCACCTCATGTCGTTAGCTTTCAATTAATCCCTTGCATTTATGTTTTTGTTTGTTTTTCTGCTCTTCCGTTGCTTACCTTCATTTGTTTAGTTTGTTTATTAATTCATATTGATTTTGTTTACCTATTTTTGCTGCTGTTTTGCTTGTTTACAATTATGTATAGCGCCTTGAGCACCTCACGGTGGATATGTTTGCGCTTTATAAATGTCCAATATTATTATTAATATTAATATTATTGTTATGTTGGTAAATGACAGTCTAAAGCATCCTGTAAAATTATGGCACCTGGTGTGAAGTCATTTTCAAGAAAAGTGGTATTTTTGTATAAATTCCCAACGGTGGTCGGTCAGCCGACCATTGTTGGAAAAACCCAACTATCTTTTAACTACCGCTCCAAATTTACAATTTTTTTGCAGTCCAAATTTTGTTTGCTATTGGTTACATGTTCATGAACGGGTGCAGGCCAGCTAGACTGGTTCCCTTACTTTACTATTTTCTGGCATTTATAAATTGATCCATATCCAGTCCTTCATTTAAAGAAAATCCAGGAGAGCTATAAATCGCTCTCCTCAAATATTTGAGGAGAGCAAATCGCTCTCCTTAAAATCTACGGATAAACAGTGGTAAAACGACGGGTTACCATTGTTTTTGTTTTATTTTGACATAAGGATTTATTCAAGGGGCTGCGTTATTATTAGTTTTTGCATAATAACATATGCTCAAGTTGCATTACTTTTTTTGTTTTTGTAACTGTAAGACAAGGTAAAATTTATTTTAAAAAACTAACTAAATGGAGATTAATAAAAGGTTTGACTACTGCTTAGGCTTTCATTTTTTAATACAGTTGTCAGTTGGTTCATCACTTGATTATACTTGGAAAATAGAGAGTTAATAAACGGCACATAAAGCAACTGAATATTTGCTTTCAGATTCGTTAAAAATATATGAAAGTTTCAGCCTGAACTATTTTAATTGCTCTACGAAATCTATACAAAAATGGCCTCAAAATGACACAAACTTGCCTTAAGTTTTATCGAAAATATCTGCCGTCGATAATCTTAAAAATAATGGAAAATGCAGGTCAAGTATGCCATATACACAATGCTAGTCACGACGAGAAACTGGCTAACAACGTCTGAACTTCGCACTAGTACGAGCGTTTGTGATGAACTGTGTGTGGTGGGCCGGCAATGAGACACGTTTTACGGTATAGGATTTCGGTGAAACACGCTGCATCGTTTCACTTCACATACCAGTAAAACTTCCTCAAAATAAATTCATGAACACGGGAAATACATACACAGACAAGAGAGATCAAGTTCTGTGAATAAGCTTGCAAAGATCGTCCTTCTCAATCGTTGTTTTCTTGGCATTTTTACGATGTCTATTCCGTCCGGCCTGCACGCAAAACACTGTACGGCAGTGCATTGCACCGCGCGCGACTATTACTTTGACTGGTTACCGCATTTTCATCATGCCTTCATTGGGACTTAGTACGCGGCGCAGCGGGAACCAGTCATTGCTGCACTCGCACGTACGGGCCCACGTGTTTTCATGCAGCTCTATGCGATATGCAGATTGTGCACGCACAGTATACAACCGCTGTACGTACACACACGATCTTTACAGTACGTACGAGCTCGATGTTCGTTCATTTTTTAGCGATGTTCAGCGGCATATTATATTAACGTGAGTTTGGGCATTATACCAACGAAAAATACGTGTAGCTTCAGACTTGAAATCCTTTGCGTTTTATCACTTCTTATTTTTAAACTTCCCGTGTTTGACGAGCCCTCTTTTGGATTTCTGAGGAGCGCTATTTTTGGCGCTCCTTCGAGACAGTCGAGGAGCGCAGTAGGAGCGCCTGCGCGATCGCGCTCCTTAAAAATGAAGGACTGCATTTCCTCTTCAATGGAGTCAGGGAGCCAGAGAACTTGAACACTTTTGTTTTTCTTGGTTTTTTTTCAGCATTTTCGAACACAAAACTTCAAACGTGTCAGTGTAACAATATTTGATCTATTACATACTAACCCCTCAAATAGTTCATTTCAAAAGCCAATGATGTACATTCCCTTTAACATTGGGGAAATATTTTTCCTTTTACAATATTTAAAGATATAGTCCATCATTTGTAATTTGTGCACTTTGTTCGTTTGAAGCAACAAAAGTGTTCAAAATCTAATGAAGGATACTGAACAACTAACCTGATGAAGTTTCAGCTCAGCTTCAGCTGTATATTCCAAGAAAAACAGCATTCTAGGATCTCAATTTCAAATCAAAAGTTGCTGAATCATGTTTTGAATTGTTCTGAATTGCAGCTATACGTGACGTCGCGCACTGATCCGTCGAATTATAGCAACCGCGCGCGCGTGTGCGTCGTGCAAATGCTTGCGCGCGCTTCGCCAAATAACAAAACGAACTACTAATTTAAATTTCCTACGGTGCGTCTTAAGAAGCACCGTTGGAAAGGCCTTCTTTCGTTGATTACTTCAAAATGACAGGTTGCCAGAAAGAATAATTTCACAGGGAGTTTAGTCTCCTTACTATCTTTCAACCAAGTATGTTTTTCAACAATAATTACGCCAGTTACTTTTCAGATAGCTGCAAATGATGGACTATAGCTTTAAACATGTAAACATAACATCCCGAGAGACTTTGGTCAAATCTGCCATTCTACCTAGCTGTATCGTAGTACTCGTACTCATTCTCATACATTTTTTGGTACTTAACTTTGTCCTTCTACTTATGAGAATGCACTCATGCTTGTTCTCTCAAGAAAAAAATTACCTGCGCTCCTACTCATATTTTCACTCTTGCAAATGTTCTCTCGCAAAAATTAAAAAAACATCTAAGTGGAATATGCAGGAATAGAACCCATTTCTACCTTTTGGGAGGCTTTTGCATTTGCTTTTAACCCTATTGCTAATTAAGCAGTCAACGACAGTCAAAATTCACGTCCACTTCCCCTGCTATACTTTTAACAAAGGCTAGTCATCAGCAGTCTGATCGTATTTCAAGCAAGCACTGCAACTAGTCAAACGGGTCAACAGACAAAGCAGGCAAGTTGTGATCACAGCTGTTTTATCACTCACCTGGAGTCAAAGCATTAGCTGTATCAAGTTACTTAATCAGTCTAAGGCAGTCATTCCTGCTTTATGTGGGCTGGGAACTCATAAGGGTTGAAAACAGTCACTTGGTTGATTTTGACTGCAAGGACAACTTGGCACAGAATGTACATGTATGTTTGCATAGGAGGGTTAATGCCTAGTTTGACAGCAAAAAGCCCTCGAGAACACGTGTACAAAAGTACTCGTGCTTGTACTCGTACATTGTACTCGAGCGTATTTTTTTGGTACTCGTACGCATGGGAACCATATTACCCTGTACTCGTACTTGTACTCAAGGCAAGGTACTCATACACATAACTCATAGAAAAGTACTCGAACTTGTACTCGTACTAATGGAAAAGTACTCAACTACAACACTGCAACCTACCTGGTACAGGCGAGGGAGTTCCCACAAAGCTAAACCCGTTCACTCTGGGCGTGTCCGATGAATTGATTTCCTTTCCATCATGCCCTACTCTGCCAGTCTTCATGGAGGCCTTGGCAGCGGCCGACTTGGCCAGCGTTGAGCTCTGGCCGGCTTTGACAATGAACGGGTTGCCCTGGAAGTGGGTGTTCTTGTGCACTACCTGCTGCACCGTGGGCTTCTTGAAGATCTGCTCTTCGGGCGTTTCTTCAAGTCCTGGAGAACATTTTGGGTGATAGTAAAATACGTAGGGTTAGCAACAGAATAATACTAGGTTTGATGCACCAACATGCGATTTCACAAAACCTTACATAACGGCTTAACCCCACTAAGGCCACAAAAAAAAATAAGTCGGTCTCTGGTCAGCGCGCGCGTCGATTTTAATCATGCGCGTCAATCTTTTTTTCCCCAAAATGTACCGCGGTAGCTCCAACAGCACCCTCTATTGCCGCACCTCCTCAATTTTTTTTACCAAAGAGCACCAAGGAATGGGAAATTGTACCAAGGCAAATGATCGAGAGCACCAAGGCAAATTATGGAGGACACCAATGTACATGAGGACACCAAAAAAGCAAAATAGTACCCCACCTTGTCTGTACAATCCAAGCTTGAAGAAAAAGAAGAAAAAAAAGCCGCGTCGCCGCATCAATTCCGGAACTTTGGTCTGACCAGAGACCGAATATTTTTTTTTTTGGCCTAATACACTACGTTTTATTTTGTAAGTCATGCAACATGTCACATTGTGCCACATGTAAGCCATGACACATTTCACCAAAATTTCGCAATGCGTAAGTCCGCAACTTACGCAACAAGTTATTGCATGACTGGGGGGGGGGGTGTGCTGTGGTCCAATGGTCAGGGTGTTCGACTCAGGTGCATGGTACATGGGTTTGAACCCCGACAGGGAACATGGTGCTTGTGTTCTTGGGCAAGACACTTTACTACAATTGCCTCTCTCCACCCAGGAGTATAAATGGGTACCTGGGAAGGTAGAGACCAGATTGCGCTGATCTCCAGCTGCTGCAGGGTGTCATTCCTGATGAACAGGGATAATAACTGTGATGCGCATTTCATCATATTCTTATGGAATTTGCGCAGTATAAATGTATAAATCATTATCATCATGACTCACGCAATCATTTTAGGTGGTGTTAGTTGTGGCATAGTGAGTGAAAACTGATTATTTTACTGACTAATTAAGATTATCGTGGATCCTTTCAGTGCCCGACTTGTCTTTGATACAAGAAACTATCAGCTTTGTTTTTGAAGAAAGTCAGACAAAACTCCTTCCAAAATGCCAGGCTGAGGTGATTCAACAACTGTTTTGTGACCGAACAGAAATCAGACCCCAATAGCCATCATAAAAGCTGTAAGTACCCCCGGCTAAGATGTTTGAATGATTTCAAATGTTTCACAGCTATGCCAAGTTTTGTGAAAGCGACTGCAAGTTTATTGCGCAACTGTGCAACAAATTGCGTGAAAACATATGCATGGCATGAATTTATTTATTTATTATTTCTTATTTTAACTGGGTAGCCCATTCAGTGGAATCCACTGATCTCCCGTGGGTCCCAGTATTAAAAGAGAAGACAATGTGAAGAAATTACAGTTTTAGAGGTGGGAGGAATAGTCCAGAAGAGTATTCTGACAAAAACCCACGGAATCAGGTAGGGACTGAAAACCTAATCCACGTACTGGCCCAGGCAGCGTACCCCGGTCACAGCGGTGGAAGGCGAGGAAAGTACCGCTAAGCCAACCTGACCCCCCCCCCCCCCCCCCAAATGCACTGTATTTTGTGAAAACAGCTGTACAAGGCTACACCTTTTAACAGTTTGACAGTACCTTCGGGGACGTACATGACAGCATTCTTGGTCTTGTAGCCCCAGGTGGTGACTGAGGACCCCTCAATGGGTTTCATACTCTTGGGTCCTTCCAGGGCCAGCATGTCCTGCTGCTCCTGCTGGTGGGTCTCCTCCGCCTCGTACAGCCAGGCGTGCTTCTGCCGGTGCTTCTCAGCCGACGTGGCCATGATCTCCTCGAACGCGGCGTTGTCTTCACTCGTGTGCTTGGCCAGGTATTTGTCCAGGGTCAGGGACGAATTACTCTGATCTGAGAAACGAACACCAAGTGAAAATATAAGCTCTTAGAAAACGAGCAATCCAACAAGTGATTAAAATATACGTACAAGTTACCAGATGAAGGAGTATTCTGAGCCAGCATGGAATCAAGCCTACTCACATTTATATGTTTTAAATTATCCCAGCCACATGGTAGGCGTGCCTTAGGTCGTCTATCACTAGATCCTAGTTTGGACCATTGTACATCCACCAGAGGGGTTGTCACTTGCCTGGCCCCAGAGGGTAGCTTAAAATTGGTGGGAAAACCTACTGTATGTGTGCACATTTACATAGGCTCGTATACAATTGCGCTGTTCACATAGGGATTGCCCTGGATCACTGGTGACCAAATGGAACAGTTTTGACCTTCACAGGGCAACTCTGTGGTTTAAAGGGAATATACAACATTTGCAAACATCGAAAAATAAAACTACCAAGTTTTTACGAAATACCTTACTTGGATGTTGGTAAATGACAGTCTAAAGCATCCTGTAAAATTATGGCACCTGGTGTGAAGTCATTTTTAAGAAAATTGTATTTTTGTATGCATTTCCAACGGTGGTCGGCCGACCACCGTTGGAAAAACCCAACTATTTTTCAACTACTGCTCCAAATTTACAACTTGTTTTCAGTCCAAATTTTGTTTGCTATTGGTTACATGTTCATGAACGGTTGCAGGCCAGCTAGACTGGTTCCCTTACCTTACAATTTTCCGACATCTATAAATTGATCCATTTTACCTTTAGTGGAGTCAGGGAACCAGACTACTTAAACATTTTTGTTTTTCTTGTTTTTTTCAAGCATTTACGAACACAAAACTTCAAACATGTCAGTGTAACAAAATTTGATCTATTATACTAACCCCTCAAATAGTTCATTTCTGAAAATTACAGCAAAAGCCAATGATGTACATTCCCTTTAAATGGCTATTGTCTGGAGGATACCAGGAATGAATGGACTGTGGTTAGTTGGGGTTTGAGGGCCGGGTGGCTCAAATTATATGATGGTAGGAAAGAAATACACACAACGGTCAGATGCCGATATCAGCTTTTGGGCCATTTCTTACAGTTTAAGTACAATACTGGCTCAGCATCATTTTTTTTATAATACATCAGTGACCAGGGACTCTGAGGCAGTTTGGCCTTGAGACTTTTGACCTGATAGATTGCTACAATGGGCAGGATTGTCAATGTCACAAGTGCTGCATGTTACTGCTTTTGGCAGAGTTTCTGGCCAAAATATACCCTGGAGGGTAAGGGTAGTCCCACTTGTTTTTGTTTTTTTATTATTTTTTAAAAATTTTTTGAAAGCATGGCGGCAACTTTTCGAACATGCAAAAACTTTTGAAGCATGGCCGGTGCCTCAGAAAGCATGACAGGGCACCAGGGTATTTTTACAGGTTGGAGAACACTGTACTATGTAATATAGAATTCAGGTGGCCAAAGCTCGTTAGTGCTACTTCTCTTGCAACTTAACCATACTAGGGCCCATCAAAAACAACATGAACTTCTCTCAGAGATCCGATGGTACGGTTTGTTCTTCAAAAGTGAAATAACTCCTAGAGGTTTTGGAGATCTACCTTTCTTGGCATCATCTTTCTCTTCATTTTGTTGCCTTGGTAACCTCTCCCTTGCCGGGGCATCTGTTCCCTGATTGGACGGTGTCTGGAGTCGAGGGTTCACGTCGGGCGTCTCAAACGTGGCCGGAGTGGCTTCAGCATCTGTGCACAAAAGAATTTAAAAAAATTAAAAAATAACCATTGCTAAGGTAAATTCCAACAAAAAACTGCAAGCTTTTCGAAGGTTGTAACAACATTGGACTCTTTAACTAGTTTGACTAGTTTAACTAGGACGTGTATACACGCAAAAGTTTTCCGAAAGTCAGATCGGATGACTGAAGAACCTGCAATGACCGAGGCTGGAAAATATCTGTCAGCGAACCAGAGCGACCGACCAAGGCCGGAAATATGACCCTGCAGCCCCTGGGTGATGGCTTCGACCTGGGCCCAATTTCACGGCGCTGCTTATCTCAAAAATGTGCTTAGCACAAAAAAAGTCTGGCTTATAAAAGCAGGTTATCCGCCAAAACTGCATGTGATTTTCATGCTAAGGCCAAACAAAAATGTCTCTGGTTTCTGGTATGCGCGCGCATCGCCGTAGCCATGCGCGTCGGCAAAATGAAAAAGGTTTTTTTCCAATGAAAGATGATGTCTCAAAACCGCCAAAATCACTGGTTTGACTGGAATCCTGCTGCTGCACAATTTTAACGTGTTTTTAGATGGGGTTATGGTCGAGAATAAGCTTTATGTGGCCTCTCTGGACTCCCATATATTTGCACTAAGTTTAGTCGGGCACCATTTGCAGTCATCAGCCGACATTTGAAGCAAAAAAATCAGGTAAAAAAAAAAAAAAAGCCGCGTCACCGCACCACTTTTTGGGCAAGCTCCATACCAGAAACTGGAGACTTTTTTTTTTGGCCTAAGGTCAATTCCAATAAATAACTGCAAGCTTTATGAAGGTTATAACAACACTGGACTCTTTAACTAGTTTGCGCTGGGGGACGTGTATACACGCCAAAGTTTACCGAAAGTCAGATCGGATGACTGAAGAACCTGCAACGACACAGGCTGGAAAACATCTGTCAGCGAACCAGAGCGACCGACCAAGGCTGGAAATATGACTCTGTAGCCCCTGGGTGATGGCTTCGACCTGAGCCCAACTTCACGGTGCTGCTAAGCTCAAAATTGTGCTTAGCACAAAAAAGTCTGGCTTATAAAAGCAGGTTATCAGCCACAACTCCATGTGATTTTCATGTTAAGCAATCAACAGCTAAATACTAATCACAAGCAATATACATGTACATCAAGTGGAGGTTTAGCTGGTAGCCTGCTTTTATAAGCCAGACTTTTTTGTGCTAAGCAAATTTTTGTGCTTAGCAGCGCCGTGAAATTGGCCCCTGCCTGGCATTGTGGTCAACTAAAATTTAAACCCGTGAAGTCCGTTATTCTCAAAATAAACTCAACCTTCACCGGTTAACAGGTGACATAGCCTTCAGACAAGGCCATCATTAGTTTCACGACACGTGCCGGCGTGCGACGAAACAGTACAGACCAGATATGTTGTCGAATCCATCACAAGTCCAGTCACAAGTAAATCACAAGTTCATTCATAAGTCCAATTGCAAGAAACAGTGGATGAACAATCACAAAGGAATGCCTTTGTCAAAGCTCAGCTTGTGAGTTGACTTGAGTTGACTAGGGAGTCAGGTTGTCGTAGCGGTACTTTCCTCGCCTTCCACCGCTGTGACCCGGGTTCGGATCCCGCCAGGGTCAATATGCGGATTGGGTTTTCAGTCCCTGCCTGATTCCATGGGTTTTCACTGTGATATATTCTGGGCTTTTCCTCCCACCTCTAAAATTGTAATTTCTTCTCATTGTCTTCTCTCTAAGTTGATGTGATGTTTCCCCACGGATGATTTACCGACTATAATGATACAGATACAGATACAGAGTTGGGACTGGGTGACTTGTGATGGACTTGCAGGGACTTGTAATGGACTTGACTTCATCCCTGGCAAAGAAGCAAAGCACATTTAGCAGAAGCTACACACTGAGACTGCGTGATGAATCAACACGGCCTTTTGCAAGAAGGCCTTTTGCAACAGGTCATTTGATGTTCAACTTTAACCCTAACCCCCCAGGCCCTATTTGTTGGGAACCATCCTCAATCCTCCACAATCCTCCAAAAGTTTGCAATGTCATGTTCAAATGAAGGATACCCACTGCCTCAATCCTTCAAAATCCCTCAACAGCCCTGCCTCTCAAAATGCATCCAGCCTCAATCCTCCAAAATCCTCCTCTTCTTCAAACACCTTCAGCCTCAATCCTCCAAAATCAACCGATACCGAATGTCCATGTGCCCTCAATTCTCCACTATCCTTCAAATTTCTAAATTGTTGCATTCAGCCTCAATCCTCCAAAATCCCCCAAAACTGCCCAAAGGACTTTGGAAGAATGAGGGTTAGGATTAATACTCAGGGGGTGTTTGTCGGTCAATCTCTCTGTCTCTTTTCTCTGTTGAGGGGATATACAGTGCTTAAAATCCAATGTGCTGCATCCCAGACCTCTACACAAGGATAAATGACTCATCTGATCTTGTGAACAAAATACGGAACGGATTGTCTACATGCGTGATACGCCGCATAGAACATAGAACAATGCAGAGAACATGTAGAACAATGCGTGCATGCCATGATCGCCGACAGCTGGCGTCCTGACAGAAATTTCACCACTGAAAGACAGCAGTTGCGCGCCGAGTCTCGCGCACGCGCATGCACGACTCACAAGTGCCATATCACACCTCTAACCAGAAATTTGGGGAAGTCGTTATCATTGTGTAGAGGATCCGTGATCCAACTACAACTCTGGAACATAGATTTTGCAGTTGTGGGAAGTCAGAGTGAGCAATTTCTGCTTGGAAAACTTCCAACGATTAGCCATGCTTACAAGGTGCTGGTGTTGCAGTGTCAGGTCTTGTCTGCCCAGCGCCAGCGTACTTCAGAGCTAACTCTCTCATCCGTACTAGGTCATTACGCTCCCTGGCCTCCAAGTATTCCTTCTGGGCCTTCAGCTTGGAGACGTCAGGGAAGAAATCCCTCTGTATGATCTTCTCCAGATCCTGAATGGGGGGGGGGGGTGGGTTTGGAAAGTAGAAACAAGTAATAACAGAAATTACCATAGAGCATGCAAGTCTCGCCAGTCCACTTTTTCTGTGCATGTCTGGAGTACCACACGCTGACTGGTCTAATCACAGGCATTTTTTCGATTAACCTTATGTGCACAGTAATACTGAAATTTGTATTCTTGTGGAGACATTTCTTTGTTCTCGTGTAGTTAAGTTTTCGAGTTTGAAAGCGAAGTTTCAAAATGCTCTTATTTTAACCAGAATTAATTTCCTTGGCTGAAATTCGGAATGAATATCCCTTTTCTAAAACTCTTCCGTTTGCAACAGATCAACCCACCTTGGATATTCCTAATTTTTGAGTAAAATCCATATATCTTTTTCGTGAAAACCTTGTGGAGACGTATTCATCTATAGAAATTGCCCTGTGGAGACGCATTTTGTTCCCTATTGTGTGCACGTCTCCAGAGGGCACAGTGTATCAGATCATGCTTGGTGTTTATAAAACAGAATTACTCAATATCTCAGCATCACAACCACACCAGCAATCTTTCCCAAGTTTGGACACCGAGTCACTAGTGCAATATTATCGGGTTGCACATGCTGGTTTTGCGTAACAAAAGGTCCTTTACTCTAAGTTGATAACTTTCATTGACCTATTGTCTTTGGAAACATTTTACTTTGATAGCCCACAGACTTTGATAGCCCAGAAAACTGCGAGTCACAATTTCCACATTGCTGAACAAATCCCCTTATTCCGAAAAATAAATGGTTAAGCCAGGCAATTACACCAAAAAGTGAGGTCTACTGTCAAGATATATGGTCTTCGCAATTGTCTTGAGTGGGGACGTCAAAGTAAAAGTTTCAAACAACAAATCAAAGAAAAGACAAACCTCCAGATAGGACTCTTCATCTAAAACTTTCTTGGCCGGTTTTCTCTCCTTAGAATCGGTGGACTCGTTTTCATCACCACTTGGGTGGGCACGAAGAGCTTTCTCACCAACTTTTACCAATGCCATGGTTTTCAGCAAGTGGTCTGATCGCACAGCTAAAATGACAACACTCTGAAGGCTGAGGAAATAACAGTAGACTGAACATCACTATAAAACTGATGCAGCAGGGAAAAAGAAAACTTTCTGAACATTGAATTGGTAGATTGAGATTCGATGTTCAATGCATTCTTCAATGCATTTAACATGCTATTTTCACCATACGTTATTTGTACCATTGTCAGTCTTTGCCAATACAACTACAATAGTCCAAACTAACTACCCTGTCGCCGGCTACAGGGATACGGAGTGGACATCCCTTGAGAAAGAAGAAATACAAAACGAATGGGGATTGCTAAGAAAATGGTCAAATTATAATAAACTGCCTAGGCCAGGGGTCAGACAAGTCGACCGTTGAGACAACTCGACTCGGGACAAGTCGACCGTTGAGACAACTCGACCGTTGAGACAACTCACCGTATGTGTGATAAATGGAAAGACAAGTCGACTTGCATGTTTTTGGGCCTAGTTTTGGGGAAAGTACCGGGGATTTTGACGGCGGCTGATTGCCGTTGGGGAGTTTAGATACATGAGTTTTTTGTTGTTGCATATAGCAGAGCCGATAAAGCGCAGCGTGATTGTCTGTGCACATCGTTCGTTTTTGCCGGGCCTGTGCACACATTCCCGGATAACGTGGCCGTACCGTGCACGGTGACATCGTTTGTGCCGGGCCTGTGCATCCCCGCACTTGCCGCGTCGGTTGACGTGCCCGCGTGCGGCCCGGATGGGCCACCGGATCGGAAGGCTCTCTGTGCATCGAGTATGCCTGCGCCGCGCCCGGGACCGGTCCTGCCACAAATTTGTGCAACTTTTTCCGCTCCACGTGTATACATTTCCATTAAGTCATGTAAGTCGAGCTGTCTCAACGGTCGAGTTGTCCCAAGTCGAGATGTCTCAACAGTCGACTTGTCTCAACGGTCGAGTTGTCTCAACGGTCGACCGTCCCGAGTCGAGTTGTCTCAACGGTCAACTTGTCTGACATTCGCCTAGGCCTACACTGCCTTTTAAAATTGACATTTATTTGCAAAAGTTTTTGATTGGAACTTCAGGTAAAAATTAAGGTGTCCTAAAATACACTTTTACCGGAATTATCATGATCATGGCAGAATTTTCATGTATCCTCGACCCTCCATAATCTGCGCAGGTAACGCTTGCAACATGCGCGCATTGTCACACACAAATTGGTGAGTGCGTAGAATTTAGGACCGCGTACTTTAAGTCCCGATCATCGATCATTCCCGGTTCACATTCACAACCAAACCTGACAATAATTATCAATTTTGTCGTGATTAGTGCACACTAGGCACTTACCAAAGCCTACATATCCATCATATTTTGGATTTCAAAAGCTGATTTCTCTGATATTCCCGAGAAGGAAAAGCACACAAACAAACATGACGATTCTCCCAATCAACGTGAACTCGCGTTGTGCAAAACGTTTTCATCGTGCAGTTCGTGGAAATCGACGTTTGTCAAACCTTGTCCTCAATTTTAGCTCCTTGACTAAATTGCACGCCTGAGGCCTAAATGGAAAGAAGCCTGGATTTGTGAAACACCCATAGTACGGTACTCAAACGTACCGCGCATCGCAATCTGAACGCAACTAGTTTAACCTTCTATTCTAATAAAAAAATATACAAACATCCTGGTAATTCATGTAAACACGTATAATAACGGTGGAATCGACTCAAGGATGAGAATGAATTTTAATGAAAAAAAAGGTAACTTGTGCAAAAACAGGGGAAAAGCCCTAAAACAGGCTCAAATATGAACGCGGAAATTTGGGCAACAAAAAACCAAGGAATCATGTTTAAACAGGAAGATTCACGGCATGCCTGGTTTAACTGGATACCAAAATCAACATGTCATGATCTCGTTACTTAACCCACATAAGGTTTCAAAACATGAAAGGCACGAGAGGGGTTCGAACCCTCGATCTTCTGTTTACGAGACAGCGCCTTACAACTTGGCCACCGCGCCCCACTTTTATAGAAGCCAACATTTTGTTTTTGTCAGCGCAAAGATTATGCGTACACGTACACATGTACACGTTTCGGGTGCGTTTTTAAGTGGTTTGTTTCACATTGTGCTTGATAAAAAAAAAATTAGTCACCCCAAAACCTTATTTTGTCATCATGGAGAAAACCTCACGTAAACACTTCCCAGTGTACAGAACATACTCCTGACTATTGAACACACAGAAATAACCTACGCGTTGCTTGAACAATAACTCATGAAATACCCTTTGTACTGTTTGAAATTTCTTTTAATTATTGTTGAACACATATTCATCAGGCCTATAAAGTATTGAAACAAACCAATGTTGTACTCACCCCAAAACCTTATTTTGTCATCATGGAAAAAACCTGCCACAAAGACGTCCCAGTGTAAAGAACACACTCCTGACTATTGAGCACGAAGAAACAATCTACGCGTTGCTCATGTCCATAAGGCCTTTACAATATTAAGACAAACCAACTTTGTAGTCACAAAAAAACACCATTGTTATTATCACAGAAAAACCTGCCATAAAGACGTCCCAGTGTACAGAAAATACTCCTGACTATTGAACACACAGAAACTACCTGCGCGTTGCTTGAACAAAAACTCATTAAGTACCTGTCGTGGTGATTTGAAATTTCTCTTATTTATTGTTGAGTCCATATCCATCAGGTCTATAAAAAAAATTAAGACAAACCAATGTTGTAGTCACCCGAAAACCGTATTTTGTCATCATGGAGAAAATTAAACCTGCCATAAAGACGTCCCAGTGTACAGAAAATACGCCTGAACACAGAAACAACCTACGCGTTGCTTGAACAATGACTCCTGAAATACATGTTGTACTAGTTTGAAATATCCTTTAATTATTGTTGAGCACATATTTATCAAGCCTACAAAGTATTAGGACAAACCAATGTTAAAGTCACCCAAAAATATTATTTTGTCATCATGGAAAAAACCTGCCATAAAGACGTCCCAGTGTACAGAAAAATACTCCTGAACACGCAGAAACCTACACGTTGCTTGAACAATAACTCATGAAATACCCGTTGTACGGGTTTAAAATAGCTTTTAGTTGGTGTTAAGCTCATGTGCCTCAGGCCTATAAAATATTAAGACAAACCAACTTTGCAGTCACCCAATCATGTTTCAGCCACCCCAAAACCTTATTTTCTCATCATGGGAAAAAACCTGCCATAAAGACGTCCCAGTGTACAGAAAATACTCCTGAACACGCAGAAACCTACACGTTGCTTGAACGATAACTCAAAAAATAGCCTCATGTCCTTTAGACATATAAAATACTAAGACAAACCAACTTTGTAGTCACCAAAACATCTCTTTTTTTCATCACAGAAAATCCTGCCATAAAGATGTCCAAGTGTACAGAAAATACTCCCGACTATTGAACACGTTGAAACAACCTACGCGTTGCTTGAACAATAACTCCTGAAATACCTGTCGTACTAGTTTGAAATGTTTTTAAATTATTGTTGAGCACATATCCATAAAGTATTAAGACAAACCAATTTTGTAGTCACCCAAAAACCTTATTTTGTCATCATGCAAAAAAAACTGCCATACAGACGTCCCAGAGTACAGAAAATACTCCGGACTATTAAACACGCAGCAACAACCTGCTCGTAGCTTGAACAATAACTCATGAAATACCCGTTGTACGTGTTTAAAATAGCTTTTGGTTGGTGTTAAGCTCATGTGCCTTAGGCCTATAAAATATTAAGACAAACCAACTTTGTAGTCACTAAAAAAATCTCTCTTTTTTGTCATCACAGAAAAACCTGCCAGAAATACGTCACAGTGTACAGAAAATGATCCTGACTATTGAACACGCAGAAACAACTTATGCGTTGCTTGAACAATTACTCCTGAAATAACTGTCGTACAAGCTTAAAATTTCCACTAATTCTTGTTAAGCATATATCCATCAGGCCTATAAAGAATCACGTTTCAGTCACCCAAAAACATTATTTTCTCATCGTGGGAAAAAAACCTGCCATAAAGACGTCCCAGTGTACAGAAAATACTCCCGACTATTGAACACGCTGAAACAACCTACGCGTTGCTTGAACAATAACTCCTGAAATACCTGTTGTACTAGTTTGAAATATTTTTTAATTATTGTTGAACACATATCCATTAGGTCTATAAAGTATTAAGACAAACCAATTTTGTAGTCACCCAAAAACCTTATTTTGTCATCATGCAAAAAACCTGCCATACAGACGTCCCAGTGTACAGAAAATACTCCTGACTATTGAACACGCAGAAACAACCTACGCGTTGCTTGCACAATAACTCATGAAATACCTGTTGTACTAGTTTGACATTTCTTTTAATTATTGTTGAGCACATATGCATCAGGCTTATAAAGTATTAAAACAAACCAATGTTGTAGTCACCCAAAAAGCTTATTTTGTCAGCATGGAGAAAACCTCACACAAAGACGTCCCAGTGTACAGAAAATACTCCCGAGTATTGAACACGCTGAAACAATCTACACGTTGCTTGAACAATAACTCAAGAAACAGCCATCGTACTGGTTTGAAATGCCTGTTAAATGTTGTTGAGTTCATGTCCATCAGGCCTATAAAGTACTAAGACAAACCAATGTTGTAGTCACCCAAAAACCTTATTTTGTTATCATGGAGAAAACCTGCCATAAAGACGTCCCATTGCACAGAAAATACTCCTGACTAACACGCAGAAACAATTAATCTACACGTTGCTTGAACAATAACTCAAGAAACAGCCATCGTACTATCATGGATAAAACCTGCCATAAAGACGGTCCTATTGTACAGAAAATACTCCTGACTATTGAACACGCAGAAACAATCTACGCGTTTGCTTGAACAATAACTCATGAAATACCTGTTGTACTAGTATTCTGCTCATAAGTGAGCAAAAACGTTTTCACGAAGTAACACTCTTCTTGTAACAAGTTGTATGAGCGCGCGCGCGCTGACCTGAAGATGCACTTTCCTCGTGTTAAATACATTGAAGAGTGTTGCTTCGTGAAAACGAAAATTTACAGTTTCGCAGCTTTTTCGGTTTCACGAACTAACACTCATCTTTTTTCTCTTATTTCTTGTTTATTTAATACACAAACGGGTGAAAAACAGCAGATTTAATAAATTCAATTCATCAAGTGTCCACAACGAGAAACCCAACTGAAAATACTCTGTCGTTTTGACGCAAAGTGTTGTTTTAGAAGGCGTTCAACTTTAGTTGCCGTTTTCTCCGATTGCTAGTTTTTACTGGTATGTAGATGGGTGTTACTTCGTGGTGTCGGTGACGACATATGCATCAGGCCTATAAAGTATTAAAACAAACCAATGTTGTAGTCACCCAAAAAGCTTATTTTGTCAGCATGGAGAAAACCTCACACAAAGACGTCCCAGTGTACAGAAAATACTTCTGAGTATTGAACACGCATGAAACAACCTATGCGTTGCTTGAACAATAACTCAAGAAACAGCCATCGTACTGGTTTGAAATTCCTGTTAAATGTTGTTGAGTCCATGTCCATCGGGCCTATACTAAGACAAACCAATGTTGTAGTCACTCAAAAACCTTATTTTGTTATCGTGGACAAAACCTGCCATAAAGACGTCCCATTGTACAGAAAATACTCCTGACTATTGAACACGCAGAAACAATCTACGCGTTGCTTGAACAATAACTCATGAAATACCTGTTGTTGTACTGGCTTCAAATTATAGTTGAGCACAGTCATGTATGAAGTCTATAATAAATTAAGACAAACCAAAGTTGTATTCACCCCAAAACTTTTTGTCATCTCGAACAAAACTTGTATTAAAGACGTCCAAGTGTACAGAAAATAGTTTCAGCTGTACCTTTAGGCCAAAAAAAAAAAGTCTCCGGTTTCTGGTATGGAGCTTGCCCCAAAAGTGGTGCGGGGACGCGGCTTTTTATTTTTTTTACCTGTTTTTTTTTTTTTTTTGGCTTCAAATGTCGGCTGATGACTGCAAATGGTGCCCGACTAAACTTAGTGCAAATATATGGGAGTCCAGAGAGGCCACATAAATCTTATTCTCGATCATAACCCCTTCTAAAAACACGTTAAAATTGTGCAGCAGCAGAATTCCAGTCAAACCAGTGAGTTTGGCGGTTTTGAAACATCATCTTGTATTGAAAAAAAAACTTTTTCATTTTGCCGACGCGCATGGCTACGGCGACGCGCGCGCATACCAGAAACCGGAGACTTTTTTTTTTTGGCCTTAGAACTGAATAGAGTATCGTGTTCGTTTTGCCTGAGGTTGTAAATGATGCCTTGTGCAACAATTCTTATTCCCAGGAAAAAAACACGCTTGATCTTCACTTCCGTTACCGGAAGTGCAATACAAATTGAATATAACTCGAAAGCGGAAATGTTGCAGGGTTATTGTTTGACAACGAGTATGTTGTCCCGAGTGAAAATTGGAAAAAGAATCGCTCAGGTGGGACTCGCACCCACGACCTCTTACTTTCTTGTGCAGACGTCTTATATACCACTCGACCAACGAGCTTACGGATCGGTTGGATGATTCGAATCCGATAGCGGCGGGTACCGTGAATATGAATAAAGTATGTTGTTTTTGCTCGACAAAAGTTGACTTTCGTTCGGACTAGTGTATTTTTCGCATTGAACACACTGTGTTGTTCGGGCTAATTACCTGATAAAACGGTCAAATTTGAGGCCTTTAAATCACGTTTTTAACATGCTTTTGTGTATATCATGATATTTCCTCCATAAATCTTTTTTTGGAAAACATTTGTTTATAATGTTTTGACATTATCGCTTTAAGATATCTGATAAAACGTCAAATTTGAGGCATTTCAATCACGTTATTAAAATGTGTTTGTATATATCACGATATTTCCTCCAAAAACCTGTTTAAAACATTTGGTAAAAACGCTTTGATAATACATGTATCGCTTTAACATACTTAACCCTAAAAGGGCCGGGTTAATTTGACCATCTTAATTTGACCGGATTCCGCCCCCGCCTAAGATCTCGGTCATCGAGTGACGAAAAATTTTGAAACTCGGTACATGCATAGAACAACTTAACATGACCATACCTAAGAAATTTCATGACTTTAGGTCAAAGGGTTTGGGAACTATGGCTAATTAATTATTCATATGTACGAATGGTAATTACTGCATTGTGTACACGACGTATATGCGATAATTCAGTTTTTACATACCTGATAAAACGTCAAATTTGGGGCATTTAAATCACGTTATTGAAATGTTTATGTTTATAACATGATATTTCTATATAGTTATTAAAATGTTATTTCGAATGTTTTAGATATAACATCGGTACGACTTTACAAAAATTTTATCACAGCATTGTGTTTGCTGGGCTCCAACTGCAAATGCAGCAAAGCAAATCTGGACTGCTCACCACTTTGCAAGTGCAAATGTATTCCACAGAACATTGTAAAGTTTGTGTTAGACATCACAGAACATAACAAAGACCACATACTTTGTAAGAAACTGTGAGAATTTCTTACACATTGTATTTCAACTCAACTCTATTCAATCAATAAATGACCTAGTATGTGGGGCGCTGTGGTTACGGTGTTCGACTCGTGTGCCGTGGTACATGGGTTCGAATCCTGACCGTGGGAACATGGTGCTTGTGCTCTTGAGCAAGGCACTTTACCATTATTGCTTCGTCCTTCGGATGGGACGTAAAGCCGTAGGTCTCGTGTGTTGTGTAATGCACGTTAAAGAACCCAGTAACACTTATCGCTAAGAGAAAGGGTTTGCCCCGGTGTTTCTGGCAGTGGCTGCAATGTGCGCCGCAGCACCTTGTAAACCATTATAAGGTGCTACATAATGGGTCTCATATTTCTCATAAACTTTATTTACCTTTCTTTAATAATTGACATCATTTCCAGCGCCTTGAGTACCTAATTGTTGGTAGATACGTGCGCTATATAAGACTCCGTTATTATTATTATTAGTCTCCGTGATGTGAGATATAGTAAGGAAAATTGAAAACTGCCTACATATAGACCATTATCATGTTGCGGCCATCTTGGTTTTTTCCCCTTTCAAATCAACGTAACCAAAGCGAGGCTGGAAGGAAAATTAGTCTGGTTCCTTTTTGCCCAAAACACACTATCATTCAGTACTGTTATTGGATACAGGGAACACGACTGAAATGGTGGCAGCATGATAAAGGTCTGTAAAGCAGTGATGTAGTTGCTTGAAAACGAGTGTTTGTCTAGTTACTGAAATGCATGATTCACGATTATTCATGGTTATTGGGTGATAACATTTCCCTTCTAACCAGATGAGGGACCGTGGAGTTTATTGGAAATGTGTCTTTTATTGGCATATTGATGATATTTATAATATTAAAAAAAATAAACAAATGTATTGGTGCTATACTACGATGTCCAAATTAACATTCAACTACCTAAAAATCACAAATTTGGTGACCACCCAGGGCTATTTATGACTCCCAGGACTCGAGAAAAGCGACATTTTGTCATAGATGTCGGCCATCTTGAAATTTGGTGTTTTTATAAATGAATTAAAAAAAAAAACTCCGGAGGGCTAGCTCCTAGGCTAACATTAATCAAAAGGACCCAAGGGAGCCTCATGCTAACTATGGTGCTTTTATCCGCTCAGTAACGGTGATTTCATTAAGCCATCTGACTAACTGATTTACCTTAACCTCTGAGCGTATTTCTCCTGTTGTGAACATGCCAGGAAACATGCCGGAACCACAACCTTGACGGGGGCGTGCACTTGGGTACGGTGCGGGCCGCGTAATTTTTATTCCTAGGAGGGTTTAGGGGCAATGTCATGAATAATTCATGTTTATCCACGAGAACGGACAATGACAAGAACAGCATTGTTGTTAGTTACTCAACTAGTTACAATACATTAAAGCATTTTAAAGAACGGTTGTCGTCGAGCTACCACACAGTAGCCTAGTGGATAGCGAGATGAGCTATGGATACAAAGATCCCTGATTCGAATCCACGTCGTCGCTGCTCATTTTCATCAGCTATTTTTCTTCTCCAAATTTATCACCGAGATAATTTTAAATTAAGGGGAAAATAGAACGAGAACCTAAGTCTTGCAATGATTCAAAGGAAAAACTGAATTATTCATGACATTGCCCCTAACCCTCCTAGGGAAAAAAATTACGCGTGCGGGCCATAGAATTAGTATCTGGCCTCGCAGGCATAATCCAACCACACAAACATAACAAAAAGTGTCATACTACTTGATGGCCACAATGAAAAGAATCGACTGCATTGCATTTCTCAAAGCACAGGTTTTTAACACTACGTTCACACAGAGAACAAGTATATAATTTCAGGTTACAGTTTTCAGCAGCATGATCCGTTCGTATATTCCCATCAGCGTGGCTTCAGCTCTCGGGTTCCAGTGTGTCAACTTTCTGTTTAACTATGACTTACCTCTGATCCCGTCGCCTGTTGGGAAGTTTGCTGACAAGGAGCGGTATCGATGGCGCAACGCAGGCACTGCGCTGGTCAGCGATTTCATTGTATCCGGATTTGTTATTTACTGGTAGGCCTTTCCCTAATTCTCAGGTGCTAGTTTATGGAGCCGTATCACAAGTCCGACGCCTCTAGGTCCCACGCCTTATAAGTCCGACGTCGGAAAAACGAGGGGTCGGACCTATGAGGCGTCGAACCTATGGACCGTTACCAGAAAAGGGTCATTCCGACAAGGCAAAAACGAGATTTTAAACATTGTTTACGACCGTTTAAATCCGCGAGGTTGTCTACTTGCGAAAGGCGCACTGTGCATAGCTGTGCAGTTTTTAGCGCTAGTGTTGATGCTACTAGTACGGGCGTAAATCCGAGCGGGGGTGCATCCCTTAATGTCAATGTCAATGTATAATCACTGACTTTAACAATTATTAGATGCGTTAACATTCTGACATTTTACGTAATGTTTGTACTTATTTATAATTATAGCTGTCGGACTTATAAGGCGTCGGACTTATAAGGCGTCGGACTTATGGACAGAAATAAAAGTAAATTTAATTGTCGGACTTATGAGGCGTTGGAGCCATGATGAGGCGTCGCACCTATGAGCGTCGGACTTATGAGCGGACCCCTAGTTGATAGGGCCAAACTAAAATTGAACATAAGGTACAACGGGATACAAAGGTGCATTTGCACTGCATTAAAAACATTACATTGTATGGCCCTTTAACAGTGTTGTAGTCGAGTACTTTTTTTCCGAGTACCGAGTACTGCCGAGTACTTAGGTTGCCGGCGGAGCACGAGTACGAGTACTTCCGAGTACGAGTACGGGTACTCGCATTTCCGAATGCGTAATTGGCCCAGGCCCAGTTAGACCGATATACAGACCCACTCACGGCTAGCTGTTATAAATGTGTTTGTGGGGAATTGCACAGAGGAAAATCACGAAATCTCGATTTCTCCACAAGCCAATCAACCGTTTCAAACTGAAAGTATCGATAAAGTAAGGCCATCGTAAGTGAAGCTATAACATTTCCCCCAAAATACTGCTATTCGAGTACGAGCACTTTAATGATCGAGTTCAATTTCGACATGTTGAGTATGAGTTCTTTGCTGCCCGAGTACGAGTACCGTCTTTTCGAGAACGAGTACTATAACATTCGAGTACGAGAACGAGTACGAGTACTCCAAAAAATTACTCGAGTAGTACTCGAGTACAAGTACCAAGTACGAGTACTACAACACTGCCATTTAATGTCTAACTTCTTGAGTTGTGGCCATTTATATGTATGTCCTTGTCTCTTTCAATATAGTTTGTATAGCCAGCCAGGACTATGGAGCGATCCGGTGAGGCACTACGCCGTGTCAGTCGAAGTTTGCTTCGCAGTGCTATCCGGTAGGATTTTGTCCATACATGGGGGTGTGTTGATTTCGGCCTATTTAACAAGGCATTTAATATTGCACTTGTACATTGTAATTATTTTCAAAGCATGTGTTCTGATGCTGACGAGCCTGATCAGATGAGAAGGCAAATTATATAATTGTATTTCTATAATTTTCTCTGTTGTTGTGAAACTCGAACATGCATCCAAAGGGAACTTCGGTTTGCTGAACACGTGTTTTGTGATCCGTGACCACAAATTCGTATCCTTGTGGAGACTCACGCACAATAGGGAACAAAACATTGTAAAGGTCTCCCACAGGGCAATTTCTATAGATGAATAGGTCTCCACAAAGTTTTCACGAAATAGATATCTGGGTTTTACTCAAAAACTAGGAATTTCCAAGGTGGGTTGATCGGTCGCAAATGGAAGAGTTTTAGAAAAGGGATATTAATTCCAAATTTCAGCCAAGGAAACTAATTCTGGTTAAAATAAGAGCATTTTGAAACTTCACTTTCAAAATTGAACACTTTACTACACGAGAACAAAGAAATGTCTCCACAAGGATACAAATTTGAGAATGTGTGGACAGAACTTTTAAACGGTGTTTGCGTTCAAATTCCGTAACGTGAAAAACAGTACACGAGTGATTTGAATGATTCTTGTACTGATTTGAATGATTCTTGTACTAAAAGAAAGCTTAATGGCCGGGCTTTCATATCCTAGATTTTGAAAGTGCTACAGGCAAAACTTCATTCAAAAATTGGTCCTGCCATTTGGGTTTCATTTTTGTTGTGACTCACCCTGTATATTCGTGTGTGTTTTCTTTTTTTTTCACTCAGGGTTTTACATGCACGAAACGTATGATCTGCTGACTCACAATCCCTTATTCAAGGATTGGTTGCTTGTTTTTCACCACGGCATTGTAAGTATGCTATATCTTAACTTTTCTTTCCTTATACGATTTCCGCAGGAAGAACAACAGTAATAGAAATCCATGAGGAAAATCTAAGGCGCTTGCTGAACAATGCATGTGGGTTGGGTCGGCAGAAATCATCGTCGATATTTTCCATGGAGATGGTTTAAACTGTAACACTAGCGTTTGCAACGACAGATTAAGCTGCAATTCGAAATAAACTTAGATGATATAAGTGTTCAACTACTCGTGAAATAACAATTTTGAGAAATTCCCAGAAATTGATATAAAAACAGAGAGTTGGGGATGTTTTCGAACGATTTCTTCCAGACTTGAAGGTCAGCTTGAAGGTCAGCCTATGAGTTGTGCTTTCGTATCCCAGATTTTGAAAGGGCTACATGAAGAACTTCACTAAAACAATGGTCCCGACATTTGGGTTTCGCTTTTTTTTGGACTCACCCTGTGTTAATTTTGTGTAGGTGTTTCTCTGTGTGTTAGTGGAATCTCGTATTATTCCGATTTAGTGACACGATTGGGTTTGGAGTAGAAAGATGATTTGTGCTGCTACTTCTACTAGGCGCGTATAGAGAAGTTCGCGGGATAGTCGGGTGCCGCTGCATGTGCATGCGTGCGTGGTATAACTCTAGCTTCCGGGACCCTTGAAAAGAAAATTTAACGTGCAAAAGTTCTGGAATTTGCGAAATATTTTGGGTTCATTGATATTATTAAGAAAACCACCCCCAAAATGGCCTATGTAAAATTGGTACTTATCAAATTTATGTAAACTGATACATGTCCAACTCAGAAACTATACTGCGCATTTCTTGCTCAAATTACGACTAATCAGTACAGAAATTCCTTTCCAGCCATACTCTTTATTTGGCCCAAAACAGTGTGTAGACATTTATGCAATGCCAGACGACCTCAATCAGGCTTCATTCTCTATATTTTTTGTTCCCCTTTCCATAAGGTGATTTCCACATTCTTCATGATGAGTATCGAACACATAGCAATGGGCATCTTGACAATAAACCTACTGAACGAATTGAACGCCATCTTCCTTCACTCCCGCAAACTCCTGCTGATGCATGGAGTCTCCAAACACAGCTTTTCCTATGGCGTTCACGTGCTTCTCAACCTCGGTACCTTCTTTGTTCTGCGCCTGATACCGTTGGCGTTCGCCGTTTACCACTCCTTCACCCAGCCAATGCCGTATTACCTGGAGATAGTGATGCCCTGCATGACCACGGGCGTTGCTATCGTCGACGTCCTCCAGCTTTGGAGTTTGATCCGCAGTGATCTTTTGTCGAAGGCTAGGGATGGACAAGATTAGGACTTCAAGGACATCTAGGCCTTTATAGACCATTTATATCATGTTGCGGCCATCTTGATTTTCCCCATTCAAATCTACGTAACCAAAGCGAGGCTGGAAGGAAAAATAGTCTGGCTCCTTTTGGCACCAAAAGCATTATCATTCAGTACTGCTTTTTGATACAGGGAACATGACTGAACTGGGGCAACATGGGTAAAGGTATAGTACGGTCACTAATGTCAACGGTTCATTATTTTATATAGCATCAGAGTTCGGAGTCTTTCCATTTTTGGTTTTTGAACTGAACATTAAAAAGGAGTGTACGAAAGGTTGTCAGGTCAGAGAGGAAGCCGGGGCCGAATCCGATGTTTAAAGAATACATGATTGTATCCAATGTGGATGGGGGACATTCCCACTCTCTTACTGGACAAATTTTCTCTGTGACCACCGACGTGTTCGTGGCGTAAATGAAGGGGATGCATACCTATGTTGGCCAATACCTATGTTCCCCAACCCTAACCTATAACCCTAAGGATTTGGGGAACATAGGTATTGGAGAACATAGGTATAGGGGAACATGTAGTGGGGTTCATAGGGTATACCCCAACGAAGGCCTAGTATTATTTCGTACGTGCCGTGTTCAATACTGAGCAGGTCATGATGTGTATTCGTCAATATCGTATTGTGTACTTCATAACTTATTTGATTTATATCACCCCGGCGCAAAAAAAATTCCATCTTATCATATAAAACTTGTTACCCTGTTAACGTTTTCCTGATCAATAATTCGTATTAAGTAGAATAAATAGGTCATTATTCGTCTTACATTAGAAACACACTCTTGGGAAAAAAAATGGTCCGGTTAACTTATTCTTTATGGTGGGACTTGCGGTTTTGCCGAAGTCAATTGAGCGTGATCGGCTGACTTATAAGGTTTACGCACAAAATCCCCAGCCAATGAGGTTTTGTATAGAAAGGTGGCCGAACCACTTTTTGCGAGAGTGTGCTGGTAATGTATAAATTGTAAACTTTTTAAAAACCTGCTTGTGTTTTCCTGTTCAATAATTCGTATTTAAGTACAATAGATATAGTTTACAATCGATACAAAGGAGACTGCACACATGATCCTACTCCTTTCCAGTTTGCACGATCTTTGGCATTTTTGAACGTTTTTATCAACATAATACAACATGCATGGGAGGGCAAAAGCTAACGCCAAACCAAATAGTAACGGCCGTAAGTGCCAAAACAAGAGACTTGCAGTTTCAGGTTACAATATAGCCCCGACAATTTTGTTTTGGATTGTTTACAAAGGTCTGGTTGAAAGGAAACTAACCAACCTCGTTCCCAGGGTGTCGAGCAGTACGCGCCCACCACTATGCTCTCTCACCCTGGTATTGGATCATTTGTATGTGCAAAATTTTTGAACACGTATGCAAATGAGGAATAGTCTGGTGGCGTCCTGTGCTTTACATCAGCGTTTATTTTTGTGTGTGGTGTCTGGGGTAACAGCATCAATTCGTCGCGGCGTACGTGGGCATGGCGTGAGTTACGAAAACACAATTTTTTTTCCAAAAATAAATATGTTACAATCTTATCCAGACAATATGCAGTATCACATTTCATATTAATATGAACAAATTGGAAAGGAAATTGTTCTTTTGAGGTGTGGACGTAATAATTACAAAGGGACGTAAAAACACGTAATGCGCATTGGAAATAACAACACCAAGTACACGATATAAATCCATTACGGTATCGAATCAAGATACAGGAAGAAGGTATGCTATCCAGGGTTTACTATTGGAAACGAGGTTGGAAATAAAGTAAGCACTGGGGACGAGGTTGGAAACTAACCTCATGCCAATATCGTTCCCAAGAAAAGGCGAAAAACTGTTGTGACATCGGTCGCGGCGGACATTTTGTGACATATACGCACAGTACAGACATTTTTACTATACTCATGAGGACCTGATCATTTCCTTCTTTGTCTCCCTTTTGTATGTACATGAAATTCTCCAGAGGGCCTGGCCCAGGTCCTCAGGCCCATTGAAATCGCACACCCCATTGTATGGTGTTCTATATCTGCCATCTCGCGTGGAGGATCTCGCGTGGCGGATCTCGCCTCGCGCCTCGCGGATCTCGCGTCGCGCCTCCCCTCGCGGATCTCGCGGTTTTTTTTCTTCTGGGTGTTGCGCATGTGCATATATATATAAGAGAAATGATGGCTCTATCCCATTCAGAGACGCCTCTCCTATAGATTGGCTTGTGAATAAAAATGTGCGTAAGAAATGCGCATGCGCAACACCCAGAAGAAAAAAAACGCGAGGCGAGATCGGCGAGATCGGGGAGGCGCGACGCGAGATCAGGGAGGCGCGACGGGAGATCCGCCACGCGAGATCCGCCACGCGAGATGGCAGATATAGAACACCATACCATTGTCCCATCAGTCCTCAGTCTGAGGGATAACCCACCCGCCCATCCATGTAGTCAGACAGACACACAGAAGGAACACGCTATCGCCATATCCCCTTCCGTCTTACAGCCAGGGGGACAAAAATGGAAATTAGGCACGACTTCTCAATTAACACTAAAACATTCTAAAGCTAAAACCTTCTAGACATTAAACACACCTTCTCACACTAATAAGACATGTACATGCATTATACAACGTGTCACAGACTCCCACCTCTCGGTTCTGGAACGCACAAAATAATCCAGTAATTCGTTGTTTCATCGTTGGCTTGGGGCGATTTCTTATAAAGCTCATGGATTCGAACGCCGGCTACATTTATGCCCTCCTTTTAAAAATGGAATAGAAACATGACCACTTTTAAAAAATCAGAAACAGTTTTGTATGATGCTATTATTTGGCGGATGATGTCGGCGATCAGAGAAAAAAAAATCTAGACCCGAAGCCAAACCATATTCTATAAGACTGAAGTTTCAATTCTCGTCAACTGTTACAGTGATACAAACGACTTTCTATTTTTTCTTTACTTGTTACTAGTGTTCAAATATTTGTGGCTCGAATTGACTCGACCTAAATATTTGACTCGACTCGACTCGACCTTCTTGACCTAAAACTCGACTCGACTCGACTCGACTCGAGTCACTTCTTTAAAGTGACTCGACTCGACTCGAGTCACTTTTTAAAACTGATTCGACTCGACTCCAGTCTCTTCTTTAAAATGATTCGACTGGAATCGAGTCACAAAAACTGGCCCTTCAATTCGTGGGTTGGTTTAACTGCATATTTTATTGCGTGGTTATAACGAATTAGCCTACAGTGGGGCAGATAGGGGACAAATTTGGGGGAATTGTGCCTTTGATGATACAAGCATGTCATTTGGCACACAGTCAGAGTATGTCATGAGAAAGATATTTGGCTATTGGACCATCGCAAATTTGTCATTTGAAGAACTATTGGTAGAATGTAACAAGCAATTTTCATTTTTTTTTCAAATATAATAACCAAAAGTAACGTGACCAAATAAATTTGGATATTTTTAACCAATTTGTTTCTAGAGTGTATGCATGACTTACAATTGCGCACAACACTTTCACAGGTGTCATCAGTTTTCCATAATAAAGTCAACTTTGTGGGTCTTAGTACTCAGGAAATCACTGTGAAGTAATCGCCATAGCATAGTGCAGTTAATGGCAAGTATAACGGGCGGCATTAACGGAAGCAGGACAACGAAAAACGCATGTAACTCAGGGTGGTTGCCGGTCGCCGTCAGGTAACACGCATACACTATGGGCACCAGTCGGCACGAGATACCAGTTAGGAGGTTGAAGACTCCATGCACGCGGTAGAAGGCGGAGTCTTTGGAGAATCCATAGATCAGCAGGACCTGACGCGAATGCAGAAAAATGGCGCTGATTTCGGGTAGCAGTGAGATGATGGCTATGCCCATTTCCGCCTTCCACGTTGACATCACGTAGTATGAAAGAGCCACCTGAAAATCATTTTAAACACCACTCGCAGATAAAGTTTTATATATTCTCACTCTAATTTAACTTGCCGACACGGGACAAAAAGTTAAATTCCTGCAAAAAAATATGAAACATTTCGGCAGGCAGTTATAGGGTGCGTTCGAGTCACGCTCACCGGATCGACTCGGATTAGCCCCGTGCCGTTCGATTAGCTCTGACGTCATTCTAAACTCACCCGGCCGGGGTTAGACACCACACAGAGCCTGCTCATTAGGCAGAGTCAGTGGTGGAAATTCGTCACATGCATACGTTGTTCGCTCCTACAAATGGACAAATATGGCGGCCGTGGAGAGCGGTAAGCTCAATTCAAAAGTCTATATTTATTGAGTTTATTGCAACTGTGGAGGCTATAATTCCAGCCCAACTTTTTGATTTTTGCAATTGACTGAAAAGCAGTAAATCTCAAACTAAGACCCAATCCGAAACGGGCGTTTTGTCAGTGGCTACGGCTGCGGCTACGGACATCACGTGAGCCTGATGGTCAGCGGTTGAGCGTTCGATTAGCCTGGCTGTCGTGGCTAACCCGTCTGCCTTTACCCGAGTCGATCCGGGTGAGGTACTCGAAAGCACCCATATATTGGCGTTCATTCAGCTATGAACACAGGTGACCCAAGCATATAAATCTTGGTTTTAACACTGTTACATAGGTACGGTACTTCACGAGAATTTCCGTGCAGAGCGAATTAAATAAGGACATTGTTGTTAACTTCGCAAACAAACTACAATGTATTGGTGGCATGATATCAACTCGAAACATGATCCAACCATATGTTCAAAACGGGATCTCTTTACTTCCTATCTGAACTATTCGGCTTTTTCAGGAAATGTACATTTTTATAAAAAAAAGAGACGGTGCCTGATTTTGGCAAATCACGTCACATTTTAACATAATGTGTTCTGCCAAAATCAGGCACCGTCTTTTTTTTACGACCGGCTGCACAGAAGTGCACGTCTGGTTTTCAAAAAAAAGTCACAAATGATCCACGATTTTAGAAGGCGGCCCCTATTATGGTCCAACAGTCATCCCAGGTGTGGTATACTTACAATGACGTGATGCAGGAGGACCGTCCATTTCTTGAAAATACCCGTGTGTCTCACAATATCCCATGTGTCGTATAAGAAATAGCCTGACGGCAGATACAAACGGAAAGATATATTAAAAGAACAGTCACTTTTCTGATGATGTTAGTTTCAGTAGAAAGGCATTCGAAAGGACCAAATGAATTTACCTATATTTTCAGGCATGACTCGTTGAGTTTCAAACACGATTTTTGACAAAATAATAAACGAGGGAAAGTGACAAAACAATAGTGTGTAGTATGACGCACTAGCAAACGCAGTATTGTAAAAAGAAAATGTCTAATAATCGTGGGAACAAAATGAATAGACCAAAGTTGTTTTTAATATGGCCTTTATGGACTAAAATCTATCTTACCGGTCCCAATAGCCACGCTGATTTCAGCAATCTCCGTGTAGTATACATGAGGCTGTAGCAACAATTCCGGATGGCTGACCAAACTGAATGAATAATGGTATCGAGATGGTAATTTTTTGAAAAAGGATTTCGGAGGTCAGTCTGAGGGTGCACCCCAGTAAAAAGATCCTGCATAGATGCACCAGTGATAAATCCCAACTCTGAAGTCTCACAGGTGTGCAGGCTGCACACACAAAAATGATGATCAACATGTCATCTTTCGTTTTCTTTTCAATTTGTGTGGGTTGACACTTAATTGACTTTTGAGGAAATTCTCTATCACAGAAGACCACCCCTAAAACGAATGATGTTTCCCAAGCTGGAAAAGTAGCCATTGTGAAGATCCCTCTATGGCTAAATAGCGCCACTTTCGGACCCAATTGCATCCCAAATGCTCACAAGTGGAAGCCCCGAGTCCAGGCCAGAGCTGCAGTGCCATGTCTGCAATTCAACAATTCCATGGCTCTCAGAACTCTGTAAAAAAAGATATTTGAGAATAACGTTTGTTCATGAGCTCGGCGGACGGATTTTTGGCCGACTCACTGGGCCGTGTGTAACCTTACAGAATCACCCGTTGTCCAACGGAGCTCTTCTCCGTACCCAACAATTAAACTAGGTCTCTTGCATACTAGCCGGATGCCGGTAGGCCATTATACGCAAAACTGTCTAGCTCGTAAACTGATCGAGGGCATATGGCATTATGCAAACTTCAATACCATCTGTGTGGCACAATGGCAACAAGGACGGGCACAGTAATCTCTCACAATACTGCCTTCAGTATGCAGACATATTCATTTTATGCACAGAATTTTTTTTATTACACGCTACAAGTGATAGTGGATCAGTGAGTATGTCAGTTAGGTTAAAAGTTGACTCTCTGCGGGCCCCGCCCTCTCGGGACCAGCACTATGATTTCGAAATCATTTGAAGCTACATATACGATGAGGATTGACTTGGTGCTTGGTACTTAAAATGGGTGCATAACGTTCCCCAATACCTATGTTCCCCGGGCGAAATCCTTACCCTATAACCATAATCCTAACCCTAACCCTAAGGATTTCGGGGACCATTGGTATTGGGGAACATCGGGTAGACCCCCTTATAATCCGATTGCAACCCAATTTGGGCTAAACTGACACTGCATGTTTAATTGCTGAACACGTCCCATTCACAGTTGTCTTAAATATAAAGACCCTTGCTATAATTAACCTCCCCCTTGCATCCACTTAATAATAAATCAAATGGATCAAACCAAAACGTTGGACGATACCTGTAGACTGCGAAGACTGACAAAATGACCGCACTGAAGCACGAGGTAGCGGCGTTCCTCCATCTATGCCGGTCGGTGCTGGCGTATTTCCCCGGCGGTAGCGGCACATAGCCAAGATCCAGCGCCGAGTTGAAACACTGGTAGCCGGCGGCGGAGACTACAGTCAAGGGCATGAAAAAACTGGACATGGCTCGAGCTTAGGAATGGCGGAATTCGTGACAGTTTGCTGGTAGGCAGTTAAACTCCTCTCAGGTAATGTGGTGAGTGTGTTCCCTCGATGTTCAGGACCGTGATCTGCCACCACAGCGAATATTGGAATATGTATAACTATAGAGCCCGATATTGTGTAATGTATGCCTTTTGACACGCATGGCCGGTGATGCGTGACGTTTTTGGTGAGAGCGCTTCGATCGGAGCGTTTCAGGCAGGCGCTCCATGCCGGTCGCCCAAGGACAGGGGAATTTTGCTTTTGCTTTTCCGGGGGCGGAGGTCTGGGGGGCCTTTGCCCCCCCCCCCCCTTGCGAAGCCCATGTAGATTGGGGATGATGACTAAGTAAGATCAACAAGTTGCCCGGCCGCATTGGAACTTTGAAGGGGGGGGGGGGGGACGACTAAGGCCGGGCTGGATACCTCCTTACAATAAGTAGGCCTATAGGGGCGCTATTCATTTTTCCTACAGACACATGTACACATCGTTATGTATACTCGCGGTTATGTATCAAACTGCACTGCCGCATTTGTTTTCTCTCCATTTTTTCAGTGCTATTGATTACATTGGCGGTTAGAAATAAATACCTCCAAATATGCATTTTGTTGTTTCTCATCATGTAAAAGTTGGCGGGGGAGGATTCAATAGCCCACCCAGTGGTGCATGGGGGGAGGGGGGGGGGGGCTCGGAGGGCTTGAGCCCCCTGAAGAAGTTGTCACTTTTTTGTAAATTCTTTTTTAGTCCCACGATTTGACCTTGGTGAAATACATATGGCCTTTTTTGAGTGGTATAATAGGGTGTAAGTAGCGCCACCAACGTCAAAATAGTCGGCCCCCCCCCCAAAAAAAATACAATTTTGTTTTGCAGCCAAACATTTTCGACAAAATATTTGAATTTTTTTAACTTCTCAAGAATTTGAAAACAAAAAAATAAAATTGTGAGCCCCCCAAAACTTCCCCAAACCCCGGGAATTACGTCCCTGAAGTAATTAAGAAAGCAGTACTTTTATCCCAGGTTCCAACAATTGCTGGAGATTCCGAATTGGGGTGATATCAGAGGGGCGCTGTTTAACCCTAAAGGGGCTGGGGGCGGAATCCGCCTCCCCCTCGACTTTTTCCGCGATAGCCTGTTATGACTTTTTAGCCTCGAGCCTTGCACATCTTTCGACACCAAAAATATAAAAATCAGACCAGGGGTTGTCTAGCAGCGAAAAGTTTTTCCGGCGCTATGCGCCGTGAAAACTGAATTTCCTCTGTATACAGAGCAAAATTACCATTCGTACATATGAATAATTAATTAGCCATAATTCCAAAATCCTTTGACCTATAGTCTTGAAATTCCTTGGGTATGTTCATGAAGAGTTGCTCTATGCATGTACCGAGATTCAAATTTTTCGTCACTCAATGGCCGAGATCTTAGGGGGGGGGGGCGGAATCAGCCCCCCCCCCCGGCTGAGAGAGATGGTAAAAAAAACCCGGCCCTTTTAGGGTTAACGGTACAAGTATTGGACACTAATCATAATAATAGGTGACGCTATTCAGTCACTTTTGCCGAAAGCTACATGATTTTGCCCAAGACAACAAAAATGACGCAAAATATGAAATAATTTAACACGGACTTGCGCAGGTCGCCATTTCTATATTATTACGAGTTCATTCGGAGCAATAGTCAATGGCAAATCTTTGCGCGGATCTATTTTATTGATCAGGAATACATGATGCAGGTAAGAGTGAATTGCAACAAGTTTTATATCGTAATTATACACAATACATTTTACGGAATAGCACATCATAACTTGCCAAATGTATTTTCTACAGCACTGTTTAATATTACTAGACCTCACGAAGCCAAAGTTAGTGCACCAAGAAAAATTCCAACAGAACAGGAGGGCAGACGGGGGAGCCCCGCCCCCACTGGATACGTCAAAGATGTACCATTCTTTTGATATCGTATTCGGCTTCGGCTTCCTCTCTGACTTCACAACCTCTCGTTGGTATTTTGTTCCAGTTCAAAACCAAATGGAAAGATAGTCTGGTTCCCGCTCTTGTAACATGGGGATCGGTAGCTGGTTCCCAGTGAACGCCATTGATTGGATCACCTCTGCGCGTGCGCAACAGTATTGTGTATTTTTTTTTTTAAACAATGTTGGCAGCTTGTGAGTGGAGGACATTTGAACACATGGCTATAAAAAATTCACTCTATACCATTACGAATAGCCAAAACTGCCAGTGTCTCCACGTAAGCAATTTCCATGCATTTCAACTGCATAGGCACGATAGGTTTCAAAATAGTATTGAAAGGTAGTGCCCCTTTCTTTAATTGACAGTTGCCACTTGCCAGAGACACTTTCGAATTCGGCGAACATCAAAACCCTTCACCCCACTAACTGCTCATTAGTGGTAGCCTTGTTGCCATTTTGAAATAGGCTGGTTCCACGCTTACATTATGGCTGTGATTTTGTATTCAGGGGCCGGGAATCAGACCCAGTTGCATTATGGGTATATCTTCCTAGTCCTGCATATAATTTGCATACATTAGGAAGCAATCCTCCTATTCCTAATCTATTTCCCACTACCAGTCCCTACATTCGAAGTCCGAAGGACATGGAGGGACCAGGAAGCAGTCCAATGGAAACATTCCAAACGTCTGCTTTATAATGGGATGTGATAATTTCTACTGTTTCTAATTCTATAGTAATAAAATAAACCTATTTTAAAAGGAACATTTGACACGAATATATTAAAGTGACCGTACAAAAGGGCACCTGCAGGCAAAGCCGGAAGAAGAAGCAAGTTTTGCCAAATGGCCTAGTTGTCCATGACGTGCTTGTCTTTGCCATTCTTCGACAAAAGGTCACTGCAAATCAACTTCCACAGCAGGACGAAGTTGATGACAGTAATGGCCGTCGTCATGCAGGGCACCAGGGTATCCAGGTAATACGGCATGCCATGGTAAGTGTAGGAGTAATAAGTGGCGTACACCAACGGCGTCAGGCGCAGCAGAATGTAGGTAACGAGGTTGAAAAGTCTGTGAACGCCAAAGAAAACGGAGTGTTTGGAGACTCCATGCATCAGCAGGAGTTGGCGGGAGTGAAGAAAGATGGCGTTCACTTCGCTCAGTAGGCCCATTGTCAAGATGCCCATTGCCAGGCGTTCGATACTCATCATGAAGAATGTGGACGTCATCTTAGAAAAAGGTACAGGAAACACAGAACACTGAGCCCAATTGAGAACGTCCTTCTAATATTTATTATGAACAATGCACCCATAAGTATAGCGCCTACACTGAAAATTGCCTGGGTTAATTTTACCCAAGAAAGGGTGAAAACTGCAACTACCCAAAATTGGGTTGTTCTATAACCAATTGTTTGGGTTGGAATTTCTGATAAATTCAACCAAAACTTGTGGCCATATACAAGACCTAATTTATAAGTTGTAGCGCGATATATGCTTTCATACGTGTGCGTTTAAGGGGCGTTTTGTTCTCATGTACAGGGGGCACATTTATAACCGCGAGAGGGGCACTTTTGCTGGCACGGGAAAATCTGGGGGAGGGGCAAGTGTGCCCCTCCTGCCCCCCCCCCCCGGTTCCGCCGCCCCTGCAAAGAAACAAGGTCAGGATAGGTTACCCTTGAATGGCCCAATGAGCACAATGTATTCGGAGCTGGAAATCTTACGATACTGTGGTGTGCAAAAAGCGCCCAGACTTTGGCGAAGCGGTTGTGAGTCAGCAGATCGTACGTGTCATAGATTAAGTACCCTGAGAAAGAAAAGAACACAAAAGGAAACAGATATGTAAGAATATAATGGTTTCCCTGAATATCATCATCGGGACTATATTTCCACATTTTCATGGTTTTAACGAGGGAGGTATTTTCACACCGCTTCCCCGAATTTATAAGTTTCATAACTACAGAAGGCATTACTGAAATAACAAAAATATACTTTCTGCTTACTCATCTGATCAGCTTCACAGCAAGAGTTTTGAAAATACTCACAACTGCAATACACCGCATTAAAACGCAATGTTAAACCAAACTAACACGCCCAAAACAGCAGTGTTTTTTTTTAATGTATGGGAAAAAAATCCTACCCGATATTACTGCGAAGCAAATTTCGACTGACACGGCGTAGTGGTTCACCGGATCGCTCCATAGTCCTGGCTGGCTATACAAACTGCAGAAATAGACAAGGTTATACAGGAAAATAAAATGACCACAGACTGGACAAACTCATGAAGTTTGACCTTAATTTGACTGGCTTGGACTAAAAGTCATTCATTTGTCATTGCAGGTTACGCCGCGTTATACACTCAACCAAAAAAGAAAGCCCCCCCCCCCCTTAATACTTTTTTAGTCTAACTCAAAACCTACTGGGCACATCTTGCTCAAAATATGGCTGATCAGTACAGAAATTCCTTACCAATTCAGCCTTACACTTTACACTTTGTTTGGCCCAAAACAGTGATAATGCATGTGTATACAAAATTATGCAATTTATGACAAACGGTCTTGAAAAAAGTTGCACTTTTGTATACATGCAAGGTGAGTGTGAACCACAACTTGCACGTATACAAAAGTGCAACTGTTTTCGGTATCATTTGTCATAAATTGCATAAATTCGTACACGTCATCACTGTTTTGGGCCAAATAAAGAGTATGGCTGGATTGCCAAGGAATTTCTGTACCGATTAGTCGTTATTTGAGCGAGAGGTGCTCAGTAGTTTTTGAGTTAGACAAAAAATATTGGAAGGGGGATACTTTCTTTTTTGGTTGAGTGTATAACTATCTATGAGAACACGGCTGTCCCGATTCTACCTTTCACAAAATCAACTCGGTGTTTTCGATTCTCCTACACTCTGAAAACACTCTAGTTAAATTTGACCAGAAAGCAGTCAACTTGCACCCAGAAGCTGACCCTAGTTGTAGTCCGTTGGGTACAAGTGTGAGTAGGTGTGTGACTGTTTCTATAGTCAAATCTAACTAGGTGTTTTTACAGTGTACTGTATAGTGACTACAAAGCTAAAGCTGTTCTGCTCATCAAAGGCGGCGGAAGCGGGGAGGGGAGAGATGGTGCGTTTTGCCCGCTGAAAATCCTTAATTTTGTCCCTCCCCGATCTACACATTTGGATCCGAGGTTAACAAAAGAACAAGACTATGCTTGCCTAAAGTTGCGCTTCTGGTTTATGCCTTTAGGTCATAAAGTATAAACTAAAGTGGTTAATATGACCCTTTAGTTTCAGGCACGTAATGGCATTACAAGGACTCAGTCAAACGGTCAGTGACGCAGCAAGTCAGAATGAAAGCAGGCTAGCCCTTCAGTTCCAACAAAAAATAGAAACTGCTCATAACAAATTGGATACCAGACCATTAGCTATATGATGTCAAAACCAGCATCCCTTGGATATAATAGGCGATGTGTATGAGCGAATGAGAAACTCATATATAGCCTCTGAATTTGCCTATGTTATATAAGATGTACACGTGGACCTATATACAGGTTCATTCTCGACCAAGACCCGGTAACTAAAGCAAGGTCATTTCTATAAGCCTCTCCTGCTGCAGGCTAATACAACGTACTTCAAGGCATTTTGTCCCAAGGGGTATCTCAATTAACAGGGAAAAATATACGTAAAGAGCCGATGAGTCACGAGCAAGGGCGCATATCCGGGGGGGGGGGGGGGATAATTTCCCCCACTTTTCGACCGGGGATGGGTCATTGGTCCCCCCCCCCCCATTTTTTCCCCCGGTGAAACACCCAAAATACCGATTTTGTTTTTTCCTTCATATCACAGCAGTCTAAATGTATTAAATATACGAGTAGTTTGTGCACTGTTTTGATGTAAGGATAAGAGACGTATTGCAAACAACTTTGCATAAGAGTATACGTACATTTGGATCTCGAACAGCGCCCCCAGTGTCTTGTGGTTTCCAGCACCCCCCCCCCCCCATACATAGGTTTGTTTATGGTGTAACTTGAGGATTTTCTATTGTTCCTCATCATCATGTTCATACTCAACTTTTTTGCAACAGCTCCCATTGGTTTTGTGAATACACGTTTTCTAATCGAGGTCGTCCTCCATTTGACTCCTGTCCTCAATTAAACAACTTGGATGTGTTTCATGTGTGTCCTACACCATAACATAAACCATGCAAACAAACCCACAATGCCTGCAATCGGGGACCCCCTATTGTTCCACTTTTGTTTGTACTCTTAACTTTTTAGGAAGACCTCCCATATGTTTTGTACGCGAATCCAAACTGGGGACCTCTCGGGAATTGGGGACCCTATTGTCACGTGTTGTTCAACGTCCCCTATTGAATGCAGAAACAAACTCATGATCACACATCAGACGGTACATCAAGTAGTACACATCACATGACGTTTTGACAGGGTAGTTAGTCATTATCTGTGGTCAGAACATTTTAGACATGTTAGAGCTAGCAACACTGTGATATTGCTCAGTTCTCACTGACAAGGGTTTCGACTTCATGATTCAACCATTTCTCCATGATTCAACCCTCAAAATACATGTATAGCCATGTGGAATCGAAATAGGGAGAGTCGGCCTACTCCAAACGCAATTCCACACTGAGTGGCATGAAGTTATGACCTTACCAGTAAATAACAATTCCGGACACAATGACCGCGTTGACCAGCGAGGTGGCCGCGTTGCGCCATCGATGCCGCTCCTTGCCCGCATACTTCCCAGGCGGCGGGGTCAGAAGAAAGTCATAGTTAAACAGCAAGTTGACACACTTGAACCCGAGAGCTGAAGCCGCGGTGATGGGCATAAACGAACGGATCATGCTGCTGGAAACTGCAACCTGAAATTATGTACTTGTTCTCACGGTGAAAGTAGTATTAAAAGCCTCTGTAGTGGAGAAATGCAATGCAATGCTGTGAATGTGCAGTCATGGAAGTATTCTTGGACCCAGGTACAGTGACGGCCGTGTCCGTGTTGTAACACATTAATTGTGTGAGGTCATGGGTGTGAGTTCGGATATAGGATGGCTAAGTTTTACTATAAATAGCAGAACCACAACCTTGGGGCATGCTCTGGTGCGCCACAAAGTTGTGAGGGGAAAAAATAACCAGGTCAGAAATTTATGTATGGACACGTACTTCGACTTATAGGAATTTGCGAAAAAACGCCAACAAATTTCCAAAATCCACGACATCGTGATCAGTGGGATTCTAGATTTTGCGTTGGGGGGGGGGGGTCTTCTAAAAACGTTTAATTCCACGTGTTTTTTTTTCGTAAAAATTGTCAAAAGCGGGGCCGGGTGCTGGGGAGGGGGCCGTAGTTCAACGTACTACCAGTACATTTTGTGAGCGGTGCTGGCGCTTCGATCGTTTCTTAATTCTTAAAAAGGGCAATTTCAAATTTCGATCGACTGCATGAGGAGGGGGTTAATTGCCCCGCCCCCGCTGGATACGCCACTATTATCGTCGTTAACCGACAGACAACCAAAAATGTCTCCAAGAAAAACAAACCTTTCCCCCGCTCCCAGTGTCAATTTTGTTTTGTATTTCAGAGTATTGATAAGTACAAAAATATCAATTGGAATTAATTTTAAAAAGCTAATTGAACTGCCGGAACCCGGGATTGAACCAGGGACCTTCAGATCTTCAGTCTGACGCTCTCCCAACTGAGCTATTCCGGCTGACGAAAACGCTACAAAGAAACTGATCAAGGATGCACACCGTGAGACGAACCACACGCTCCATGAAAGATGTATATACATGTAGACCTTTCTTTCGTAAAAACTTTGAGCGCCATTTTGTATGGCTGTCACAAGCTGATTTCGACTGCCGTGGTTGGCAACAAACCGCTTTGCCCCAAAAGAGTTTTTTTTTATTAAGTCTTTGATGACGTTTGTTGGTTATTTTGTTTTTTTAATAATTTTTATAACTGTTCGCTATTTTTGCGAATTTGACTTCCGTGGTTGGTAAAAGTATACCATGGGTCGGCAAAGAAATGGCTGTATAGACTTTGCGCTGAAAATTTCATTTGAAAACAAGTTTGAGTGGGTATGGGTCCTGCTGTTACCGTGAGGCGCGGTGGCCAAGTGGTAAGGCGTCTGTCTCGTAAACAGAAGATCGAGGGTTCGAACCCCTCTCGTGCCTTTTTTTTTTCAAGTTAATTCATACCGGATGTCATTTCTTTTTCATTGGGGACCATGTGGACAAAGTTTGAGCGTCGAATGAAAATTATCGATACAAAATATATAATCTTTTTACCTACTCGTCTGATCAGCCTCAGAAAATATGCTGTGGAAATAATTACAACTACGATACAAAATGCAGTGTTAGGCCTTAACACACCCCCGTGGACAAAATCGTACCTGATAGCACTGCGAAGCAAACTTCAGCGGACTCAGCATAGTGGTTCACCGGATCGCCAGGTTGCATTAACTCGTTTATATCTATAAGAGATCAGAGCCGGTGTACGACCGGCAAAAGTCTGCATTCGATTCTTCCTGCAGTAACATCGACTAACTAGATTTATGCTTGTCGACAAACATGTGGCTCTTTTGGCAGGTTGCATTAACTCGTTTATATCTATAAGAGATCAGAGCCGGTGTACGACCGACAAAAGTCTGCATTCGATTCTTCCTGCAGTAACATCGACTAGCTAGATTTATGCTTGTCGACAAACAGATGTAAGTCGTTAGAATGGTCAAAAGCGGGGGGGGGGGACATAATCACACGCACTACCAGCACATTTTGTGAGGTGCTGGCGCCCCCCCCCCCTCCCGTTTCAATTTCAAAATGTCGATCGAGGGAGGGGTTTATACTATAGCCCCGCTCCCGCTGGATATGTCATTATTATATCGTCGCTAACCGACAAACGACTATTGTAACGTCTCCAAGAACAAAATATTTCCCATTCCCAATGTCATTATTATGTGAATCATAAACATATGAATCAATAATCACAATGAAGAGATCCAAATGTGGATCTTATGTGGATGTGGATCTTATTACTTTCACAAATGCAGCCGGTGGCGTGAGGAGGGCATATGCCCCCGCTGTAAAAAAAAAAAAAAAAAACCTATAATGTAGGCCTGTATAAACAAAAAAAAATTGTAAAGAAATTGTACCAGAACCAGACGCAAATTCTATCTTTAATTAAATACGAGTGTATATGACTTGTGGAAAGTTATGTAGCACTTTTATAACTAACTAAGGTTAAACTTTGCACGAGCTTTCGTAGCTCCTTCATCTGATGAAGTACATGTAGTTGTTGCTACGAAAGCTCATGCAAAGTTTTACCTTAGTTAGTCATTAAAGTACTTTATAACTTTTACATTTATTACTGTCTGACTAAACACGGCTACCCACCACTTAATTGAGTACACGAAGGTAAGTGTTCTTTCAGGAAAACGAAAACAAATCACATAGGGATGTGTTTGAATTATTTCGTTTTGCCGAAAGAACGCACACCTTTTTTTGTGATCCGTGGACAGTACTTTAAAACGGTGGTTGTGTTTCAAATTCCGTAACTTGAAAAGTACATTAAGTGATTTGAATGATTCTTGTACTAATAGTAATAGAAAGCTTATGGATTTGGGCTTTCATATTCTACTTTTTGAAGGTGCTACATGCAGAACTTCAATAAACCAGTAGTCCCGGCATTTTGGTTTCCCAGGTTAAGGTACCTTTCAACTGCGATATAGAGAGCCAGTACAGCTGGGCGCTGACAGTCCTTGCTATGGGGTTTTATAATACTGCACAAAGAGGAAACTATTGGCATCATGTTCTTCATCTTGTATTTTCTCCACGACTCCTGGTCTCAAGACTTACGTCCTTCCTAGCTTGTTTGCCTATTCAACAACTTTTGTACAACGTAAGGTTTGTCCACAGCTTCCCAGGTTATAACTTTTGACTGCGACACAGAGAGCCAGTTTGGCTGGGCGCATGGTATGGCTGGCCTTGCTATGGGATTACTGCACAAAGATGGAAATCTATCCATCGAAAGCACAAACACCCCTCTCGCAATAATAAAATTGTGCCCCTCTACAGATGAGAAAGTGGCCTTCAAAAACAACAATAATGCCCCTCTTGCGATAACTTGTCGAGATGGAACTACAGTACTACACTGCCCCTCGAAAGCACATATTAGTGCCCCGCTGGCAACATTAAAACTGTGTCCCTCTCACATAATGGTAACATGTATTCCTTGCAATGTGAACGCAAATAGTTTCACAATTTTCTTCTCTTTAACGCCTACGGAAAGTGTTTTTTTTTCTGAGCAAGTGCCCCTTTTTGGTGATGCCCCCCCCCCGTTTGAAAAGGGTTCCGCCGCCGATGCAAAACGGCTAGATTTTTTTTTACAAGTTTTCTAGACATCGACCCCAAAATCGGCCCACGTTTCTTGTGGAATAATTAATAACAATTTTGAATTAATTGCGGCCCAACACATTTTATAATTAGGTGACCTTGACGCCGTGGGCAATATAGCCAGGGTTTTGTTTTTCCGCATGCAATTGGGGAGGCTGGGCTGGGGGGGGGGGGCCTCCCCCCCCCCCCCCCGATTTACCCAAGTGCCCCTTACGGACATAAATGTGTCCCCTCGTATGCCCCCTGGAGATGAAAACAAAACTGACCCGGAAATTTCGGATAATTTGTTTTCAGTAACCAAAGTTCCCAAAATGGTACAGAGAGTTCTGATATAAACGAAATATGAAAACAAAGCCCCGTCACGTGCTCTGTCACGGTACACGACGTATATGAGAAATTTTATATTTCACGGCGCGTAGCGCAACAGTTCTCTTGTCCAAGTTTAGCAGATCGACGCCGCCCGCAAAAATAAGATAGATAAAACAGTTTTCATTCAACTAAAACACTCTTAAGGTGAAAATCCATTAGCTAGGAGAAAAAGGTGCAACGTACGCCGTTTCCCGTATGGGTCAATCGAAGCAAAACGACATTCTTTACAACGTAGAAAAACAGCCGCTTCCGTTTGCAGAAAAGTTTGGACCAGTGTCGACCGAGTGTCGACCGTCGACGTCGACCGTCGATGATCAGCAGCATTAAAAAAATAGCGCCCTCAGGTGGCTACTAATTCTCAAAACGATCTGTTATGGTTTCCAGACACCCGATAGGAAAAAGCATTGGATCAGACCGGCGATTGTTGAGGTGACAGACGAATACAAAATATCACGAGAAATGGCTACCCACTTGAGCGGTGGTCGCATAAATTTGGCCGTTTGGAGGGAGGTGGCGAGGAGGGAGTTACTAGAATGTCTGGACAAGTGTGTCGGGAGTAAAGTAAGGATTCTTATATTTAAAAATCAGGCTTATTTGGAAGAAAATGTGCGCTTGTCGTTTGCGATTAGCGCCCCTAGTTCGAGTTGGTCGCTAAAGAGGGGGCGTGGTTTGTGCGCTAATTTTCTTGGCGATCGTCAATATAGGCTATAGCCTACGGGGCCGGTTCCTATTGCTCTATGCTATTATAAGGGAACAAAATCCACTCCTTGCTCTATGATTTATTTTAATAACAAAAATTCTTGATTCTAATTTGATCAAAACAAAACAATGGCCCTACACTACACGATCACCGTTTTCCTCAGTGGAAATTATTTAAAGTAAATTTGTCTCTTTTAATTTTGCTAGGCCATTGTATGGGATGACCACTTGACAGGACCGTTTGGACTCATAGCCGAGTACTCGCTATTAAAGGTAAACCGTATTTCACTATATTGTTGTCTTGATTTAGACTAGGATAGAAATTTCTCTTGAGACTCAGAAAGTCATATAAATTGGTTGCTGTGAATCTCTGATGATTTGATCTTCCCTGTAAGTTAGTCCGATTGGCTTAATAGTTATCAAGTAACGTTACTCGTTAGATTTACACTGACTGTGGTGCAAAATAATAGGCACCAACGTATTTACGTATACATCATACATGCATATATATGCAAATGTTTTAAGATTGTATACCCATACAATTATACTTTTATCCTATCAGATCAAATTTATTTCGATTTTGGGTGTCTGCAACCATCTGAGAAAGGCTTTCATTTTGCACACAAATGAAACTGGCCTGTGAGAGCCAAATTAATTACTGTTCCACTAAAAATACATGTAATTTGAATTTTGTAAAGAAAAAAATCAATAACTAAACCTTGGTGGATTTTTATGTGTGAAATCTCATTCATAAGTGAGACACTTTTAAGAAAACAAAAGAACAATCTGTTCGCAGGGTGAAACTCGAAATCAATGGGGAAGGAAACTTTAACTGTTCATCACAAGGAAAACAATGCATCGACCATTGATTCAATTTGTCAGACATCACAAGGAAAACAAGGCATCGACCATTGATTCAATTTATCAGGGTTCACTTTGATGCTGAAATTTTCCTTATTTCATCAGGAGCATGAGGTGGACAAGATGTTCCCCCTGCGGCCAGGCCGCCTGCCCATCGCGGCCGGCTCGGGGCCGGGGAGCATGATCATTCAGAACATCATCTTCCTCGTCCGTCCCCGGCTGGACCTGATGGAGATCGTGGCCGATGCCATCCGGCGCACCGAGGAGGCGGCGGGCCGATTCCACATGGAGTTCCATATCTTCTTTGTGCCTCGGAAAAGCCTCATGTGTGAGAAGAAACTGACGGTAGGTAGGGGGGGGGGGAGGGGGGAGGCGGAATCAGGCTGGGAGAAATGGGGGTTGGGTGGATGGGCGTGGTGTCACCCTTACCATTGTTACCTGAAAACATAAAAATGCACAGCATTTTGGTAGCACATGGATTCTGGACTGAAGAGCAAGACCGCTATTTCTCATCCAAATTTTATTCAGGTATACACTGTAAATATTATCAAATTAGGTTTTGCCCTTCACCGACGTTTAAACACTGTATACTCAGTGTGTTACCTCCCGAGTGAAAGTTGGAAAAAATCACTCGGGTGGGACTCGAACCCACGACCTCCTGCTTTCTAGTGCAGATGTCTTACCACTCGACCACCGAGCTAACGGGATCGGTTGGCTGGTTCGAATCTGATGTACATAACAGCGGGTACCGAGTCCCACCCGAGTGATTTTTTCCAACTTTCACTTGGGAGGTAACACACTGAGTATACAGTGTTTAAACGTTGGTGAAGGGCAAAACCTAATTTGATTATATCACCCCGACGCAAAATTCCATCTTTTGAAAATTCCACAGTTTTGAAAGTGGGTAATGTAAATTAAAGGAAAAGTCCTTGCCAAAATGCCTTGGCAGTTTAGTCAGGGATGTTAGGGCGTTATAGGGGCCGTTTGGTTCAGTTTCTTCCAAAAGCACCAAATTTGGCACAGATGTCAGTCATACCATACTATTTCGATTTTTGACGGGCGCCAAGACGGGCGCCCCACGGGGCCGCCATATTGGCAAAATCCAATATGGCCGCCAACCGGGTCAGAGGTCAATCGAACTAAACGAGCTAGAATTATAAATAATACCCCTTTTTAGGTATTTTCGGGGTCGAGCAATCTGAATCTGATGTTATTTTAATGATTTGATGCCAGACGGATGCCCCAGGGGCCATATTAGAAAAATCCAAAATGGCCGCCAGCCAAGTTAGAGGTCAGTCACAGTTAAAAACTAAACGAGCTAGAATTATTAATAATACCATTTTACATGGATTTTCAGGGTCGGAGAATCTGAATCTATTGTTTTATTGAAGATTGTATGTCACATTTTGCCCTAAAGGTCATTAAGGATTGGACTTATCAATACAGTTTATTGTTTGAACTATTTTCATTTAAATATTTAGAAATGATGTCTGCAGTGACAAAGTGCTATATGCCGCTGTGTGCGTTTAAATGGAGCTGTTCATTTGTAGAGGACCTTGCATATAGAAACCTAGTGTGATTGCATTTCAACCTTCCTTTGCATGAGGCAGCCGCAGCGCACGAGAATGGCACATGTCACTGAAGCATCATTGAGAGTTGGTCCATAGTGATTGCCATGTACTGGTACCATCTTTGTGCCAGCCCCACACGATGAAGTCAGGAATTTCCTGCTGGACCGAGGTGGCCTGTGGTAGCGGTTGCTTTACATGTTCAAACAGCACGGCAGGTAGCTGGGATGCTTCCGACAAGCTGCTTCCAGTAGTGAAGAAGCGATGTCTGGCCTGACTTTGATACCTACAGTTGCACCACACCCCTTGTGCTCTGCATGAAATGGCGAAGCAAGTTGTGTCGCACCATGTTAGGCTTTGGACGAAGGGTGGTGCCAAGGACTTTGTCAGACCGAGATCGGAGTAGATGTTTTGGACTAGTATGTTACTGTACTTTTCACCACTTCTGAAGCCCACTCAGATCTCCAATAGGCCGAGGATCTCCAAAACAAGCTTGAAATGATCTCGAAAGTGGTTGCAGTGACTCGACTCTCAATCCTTCACTGGCTCAGTGGGTCGCAAATCAAGTAACTCCGGTGCACCTGCACCCATAAGATGTGGATGCAGCCTTGTCTAGGTATAGGGCGTAGATCCCGATTTTGGCATGGGGCTTTGCCGACTCGTTTGCTAGCACTAAGTTAATTGTATCCCAACCAGGTGAGGATGTCACCATCTGCAAACTTGTTACGATGTGTTGAAGAAGTCAAGCTTGATGAGCCTGCCTCACTGCAGGGTTCTCATGCGAGAAATGGATATTTATACGGTTGGGGCATATCACTGGAACTCACCAAGTGAGAGGTTGCCCTGAGCCTTGGTTATCTGTGATCAATATCTTGGGTGGTGAAGACAATGAAACGACCGTTGGTTGATAGCTCCACCCATCCTCAGCATGGCAGGCACACACCACACGCGCCTATACATCCTTACAATAACTTGGGACAATTTTCTCGCTCCAAACTAAGATTGTTTCTTTGGTATGCTTAGAAATGTCAAACTGTCCGACATGTCCAGCTAATGGGAAAAGGTTTTTTTTATGGAATGACGCACCAGAAACACCAGGTTTGACCAGAATGATCTCGAGTGGTAAACTTGACATCAAATAATTAAAACAACATCAGAATCAGACATTTGGAAACCCCCCCCCCCCAAAAAAACCTGTTGTATTGTTTTAACTGCGAGTACCTCCAACCTGGGTGGCGGCCATTTTTTTCCAAAAACGGCGGCTCCTAGAGCATCTGCCTTGCCTCGAATCATTAAAATGACATCATATTTAGATTCTGTGACCCCGAAAACCCATAAAAGGTGGTATTATTTAAGATTTTAGCTCGTTATTTTCTTAACTGTGATATATGTGGCGGCCATTTTGGATTTTGCCAATATGGCGGTCCCTTGGGGCATCTGTTTTGCCTCAAATCGTTAAAATAACATCAGATTCAGATTGCTCGACCCCGAAAATACCTGAAAAGTGGTATTATTTATGATTCTAGCTCATTTAGGTCAATTGACCTCTGACCCGATTGGCGGCCATATTGGATTTTGCCAATATGGCGGCCCCGCGGGGCGCCCGTCTTGGCGCCCGTCAAAAATCGAAATAGTATGGTATGGACGACATCTGTGCCAAATTTGGTACTTTTGGAAGAATGTGAACCAAAATATCCCTAAGGCCCCCGACTAGTTAGGGTTACCCCAAATAACCTCGAGGCAGAAAGAAAACAGCAAAGTTATTGATTTGAGGTTTATACATCTACGACTTTGGCTCAATATCTCAAATCAAGATTACAGCATTGAAGGTTGGAAGGAATGAAATCGAGCAGAGATCAACCAATATTGACCTTTGAATTATTGTCTGGCAGTCAAAAATTGTAAAGTAATAATTCGGTAGCTATAAAACAAAGGCCTTTTTTTTTCATTTGATGTCTGATTCAAAAGTGAATCACTTTTGTATTGCTAGAAAAATATGCAATTTAGAAAAGAAGTCTATTTTGTTGGGATGAAACTCACAAATAGCATGGAAACGCAACTTAATCCCATGCTACAAAATATCGGCATTTCTCATTTGTCTGGATGTTGGTGTATTCTTGATTTCACCAGGAGCTCGGTGTTTACGGCACTCTGACCACCGTGGGGGAATACACCCTTGACCTGTTGCCGTTTGACAGTGATGTGCTCTCCATGGAGATGGAACAATCATTCAAGGTCAGGTCAAGTTGATCAACATCTTACCTTAGCACCAATGTTGATTTATTCTCCCCAAAACCACTTTTTTTTCAGAGCACTTCTTCAGTGAGGTAACTGTTATGACTTTTTGCCTTGAAAACTCGAATTTCATTCAAGACAAAACACGAAGACATGTATTTCTGTTGCAAGTTGTATATCTGAAAGGTTTGATTTGATTTTAAAAACCTTTACTTGCAAATTGCAGCCGAGCGACGGCAATAAGAAAAGAATGTTGGAAACAGACATTTTAGTTCTGCCAACCTCGGGCCTTTTTTAGTCACTGTAGGGTAAATACTTGCTCTTCTGCCCTCCATAGGCAGCAAAATGGCTCTTTGAATTGTTCATTAAACTTTGTACTTTTTTCATCCGAATTTTTCAAAAGTTTTTAAATATGGGATTGCCATCAAAACTTTTTGTAATTTTTACTTAGGTTTTATAACGACAGTTGACTGAACTGATTTTAACTGCTGCTAGTCAGTTTTCCATTGTGGTTTATTTTATATTTTCCCCAAAAAATTTAGAGACTCTTAAATTAGCATATCTTTGATCTTCCAATTTGTGATCATGTCAACAGGAGTGCTACCTACAGAATGACCTGACCACAATGTTCTACGTGGCCAAGGCCCTGATGAAGATACAAGCATTGTACGGTGTCATTCCAAAGATCTATGGCAAGGGGACATTGTCAAAGGTTAGAAGTGTGAGATTGTCGGTATTGTACTTGATTCCATCACAAGTCCATCACAAGTCCATCACAAGTCCATCACAAGTCCATCACAAGTCCATCACTAGTCCATCACAAGTCCATCACAAGTCCATCACAAGTCCATCACTAGTCCATCACAAGTCCATCACAAGTCCATCACAAGTCCAGCACAAGTCCATCACAAGTCCATCACAAGTCCATCACAAGTCCATTACAAGTCCATTACAAGTCCATCACAAGTCATCACAAGTCACCACAAGTCCATCACAAGTCCATCACAAGTCCATCACAAGTCCATCACAAGTCCATCACAAGTCCATTACAAGTTCATCACAAGTCCATCACAAGTCCATCACAAGTCCATCACAAGTCCATCACAAGTCCATCACAAGTCCATCACAAGTCCATCACAAGTCCAACACAAGTCCATCACAAGTCCAGCACAAGTCCATCACAAGTCCATCACAAGTCCATCACAAGTCCATCACAAGTCCATTACAAGTTCATTACAAGTCCATCACAAGTCATCACAAGTCACCTTACAAGTCATCACAAGTCACAAGTCATCACAAGTCCATTACAAGATTGTAGCTAGGCATTTCTTAATACAGGTTTTGTTTTGATTTTCTGACCACACAGCATGTTGCCGATACCATCTTGCGATTGCGTCGTGAGATGGCCGGCAACGAGAGACAAGTCCAGCCCCAGATCGATACCCTCCTACTGATTGACCGGACGGTTGACCTTCTGACCCCCCTGGCCACGCAGCTGACCTACGAGGGACTGATTGACGAGATATATGGAATACACAATAGTGAGTGGCACAGTTTGGATTCATTGTCGTGTTCGTCCATGGATGTCAATCATGGGGGGGGGGGGATATGTCCCCCTTACTTTTTGAAGGATGGGGGACACAATATCAAATGCCCCCCCCCCCAGATTTTTGAACTTGTGTCTCATTTACAGGGCAATATTAGGTACTACAACGTATCTTTTGCTAAGGAAATATTGGTTGACGTGGTCAGAAATTGCCTCAGATCGCACCACAGAGCATTCAGAATCCAAAATGTTTCGGGTCCTGAACCCTACGCCTTTAGCTGAGAATATAATAGCTTATCCAATGACTTCAACCTTGAAAAATTATTATCTTTTGCTAAAAAATACTTGTTAAAGTGGTCAGAAATTGCCTCAGATCGCACCACAGAGCATCTAGAATCAATGTTTCCTTGGGGGCCCTTAAGCAGGCCCCGAACCCCACGCCTATAGCTCAAAATAGCTGATTCAATGATTTCAACCTCAAAAGTGATGTTCAAACTATTATCTTTTGCTAAGAAAATGTTGGTTAAAGCATGGAAGAAAGTGGTCGGAAATTGCCTCAGATCGACCACAGAGCATCTAGAATCAAATTTTTCTTCGGGGCTCTTAAGCGTGCCCCGAACCCCACACTGTAGGGGCTTTGCGCTTCACGTTCGCATCAGTTCTGATCAAGGTACGTAGGTCCCCCCACTTTTGAGAAGCAATTGACACCCCTGTGTTCATCCATGAGTAATTTTTGCTTTATGACCACTTTTGAGAATTCTACTATACGCTCTTTCGCAGATTTTCATGCTTTTGCAACTGCAAAGTTATTCACGTTGTCTTTCACATGTCTCATATCTTGTGCCCGAACAGCCAACGTGAAACTCCCGCCCGAAAAGTTTGTCCGCAAGAACGAAAATGAACCCCAGCAAGAGTTGCCGACAGAACCCAAGAAGATTATACTCAACTCATCTGACGAGCTGTTCGCTGTCATCCGAGACAAAAACTTCAATGCCGTCGGGCCGGAGCTCAGCAGAAAGGCCAAGATACTCTCAGCACAGTACGAGGTGGGTTTGCTGTGAATAGAGTTCATTTTCTTTTTTGTTAGTAGTGTGGGCATCAGCAAATCATACACGTGTCCCTGCCAGTGGTCTCCCCAAACCCTCCCTTTGTAACCGTTGAGGGGGCACTTGCGCGCAGAGTCCATAGCGCTTATACCAATTTCTGAAAGTGCTTCACAATGCCTGGACCCAATTTTATGGCACTGTTTAGCCCTAACTCCCTAGGCATTTTTTGCTAGGATGCAGCCTCAATCCTGCGAAATCCTCCAACTGCCTGTATGTAAAAATTGCATACAGCCTCAATCCTGCAAAATCCTGGGTGTTTTTTTCTAATGTGGTCCTTGGAGGGGTGACCACTGCCTCAATCCTGCAGAATTCTCCAGCAGTTACTGTCAATATGTGTTGGAAGCAGAAATGAGAGCCAGTGACATCCTGGAGCAGTGCGGAGGATTTCAAGTATAATCTAGGCCTAAATTTATGCACGGCTGAGCATAAACAACTCAAGGCAGAAAAGTTGAGCTTAAAATCATGCCACTGCTTATTAAGCACTATTTCGTTGTGTGGATTTGCTAACGGTTGCCCGTGCATGGGGATTTCTGTTGTTACATCACGTATTTAAGCAACTTTCTCCTCTGGGGTTAAGCGTGCTTTCGCTGTGCTTACTGCTAACAGTCTCTATGAAATAGACCGAGGCTTTGTTAGCACAAAATCGGCTGTTAAGCAGCGCTATGAATTTGGGGCCTGTTGTGTATTTGATTTTCAAAAATTATTCTAAGTTTACTGTGGATGTTACGTATTTTATTTCTAGGAACGCAAAGATGCCAAAACAGTGCGGGACATCAAACAGTTTGTCACCAAGCTCCCACACATACAGGCGGCCAAGGCCTCACTAGCAACTCGTAAGAAACTTGGCAATATCTTTCAGATTATCTGATTTTTTTGGGTAATAGTTATTTGTGGCTAACTCTTAAACATAATTTTGGCCTGTTTAGTCAAAATCAGACTTTTCTGAGCATAAGGTCAAAAATGAGATTTGTGCATGTTGTTAAAATATGAACATTTTCCTTTTAATAGGTGGTTTAATTTTTGGAACCGGTCATTCCTGGGCAAAGTTATGCTATTTTGAAGTTCATCATAATGTCGAAAAGTAGCAAACGGAGAAAATGGCAGTTAAAGTTTGGGGTCTATTTTAAGACCTGTTTCAAGTGACATTTCTTTAACTGATATACAAATCATCAAAAATACTATATTTAGAGTTCAAATTAGGGTTTCAAACTTTTATCGGACATGTTCAAGATTACAAATATGCAAAAAATAGAAAATCTAAAAAAATCACCCCCACAGCATTTTTGTCCTGGACACGTTCCAGAGAAATTTAAGCAACAGCTTCACTCACCTTTAATCCCTGGGGGAAAAAAATTCTAGTGCTCTACCAACAGCAACATCAGTTCCTCGTTAGAACTTCAAACAAGGGCCAATATTACCTATTGTAGCTTACATGCGCAACTGTCAAATTAGGTGTTTATGTGGATTTGTTCTAATCTCAGATACTTCCATAGCTGAATTGGTCAAGGAACGGACAGATTTGGAATCATTCATGGACTCGCTCCAAACGCAGCAAGGTGAGCAATCTTCTCAATATTCCTGGTTTTTTGGGGTACTTTTACAAACAATGTAAAATGGGCTTTTTAAATTGGACTAGTTTTGTGACTTTTGTCCGACACCTGCATTAAAGATGTAAGATTGTGTTTCTCCATTCACCCTAACCCTCCAGGGTATGTTTGCTAGAACCCTGCCAAACGTAGCAACATGCAACACTTGATTAAGTGACAATCCTGCCAAATGTAGCAAGATCCAACAAGTCAAAACTCTCAAGGCCACATCCTCAAGAGTCTGTGGTCACCGCATTCTGCAGGATACAACTGTGGCATTGTTCAATGGGACCTAGCTCTCAATGTTGCCGAGCTGGCCATTCACGCACTGGCGTTGGTAGCTGAATGCATCAAAGTGCACCAGTACTTTTCTACCCAATGCACTAGTGTCTGTGTTGAATTAGACCTGGTTTGAATTAGATTCCAGCTGTGTTTTTTATTCTCTCTGTGCAGAGTTCATGAATGGAGTAGACACAGACAAAGTGAATAATTACATCGAGGAATGCATCGCCAAGAGAGAGCCACTGATCAAGGTAGTAAAAGGATCAAAGACTACATTTGAGTGTAAACCATTGATTAACTACTTGCTGATTCATGTGTCTATATACGGGTCATTCTATCAATTTGGGGTCCACTTGTTTTTCCTATATCTGTTACATCTGACAGCTATGATTTTGTCATTCTGGATGCACTCCTTAGTGTGTTCTTCCTCCAAGAGTGATCATAAACGAGCGAGTTTGAAGTAGTTCTTAATGATACTTGAATAAGGGAATAAATGTGTGTTCGGTCGGTATTAAACACTCTGTTTAAGACCGGTTTGAGTCTGGATGGGCGATAATTACCCTCGGCGAATCCCATTCATAAATACCTTTTCGGTCCAAAATAAAAAAAAAAATCAAAAACTAGACGTTGCCAACCATTTTGTTCAACAATTTTACATCATGTTTTACGAAACACCCCTCTGACTATAATATGGAATGTCCCTCCACAACTCGTTACCTAATAGGGACATTGGCGTGCGCGTCGCGCGTACTGCACGATGTCGCACAAAACGCAGCTGGGCTGGTGAAGTGTGAATTTTGGATCATGAAATACTGATTCAGTGGTAGCACATTGCGCATGCATACGGGAGGAATTTGAACGTTCAGCCAATTGCAATGAAACGTTAAAAGGCACCAGATTTCATAGGAGTCCAAATTTCATGTGACACTGGAAAAGCGTTTAAGACCAGCTAGCCATGTCTTTATCATCCGTTTAAGACCGGCCACGTGACGGGTTCTCGACCAATAGGAATGCGTAAACTGTCTGAGGTATTTATGAATGGCAAATTACAAAGTACCAAGGTAACAGGAACAGGACAAAAGGCACTTTAGACCCTCAAAGTAAAGAATGACCAATATAGAATTTAACAGTAACAAACCTGAAGGACGTGCAGTCTAAAGTTTTGGCAAACCATACATCCAAACCTCACAGTCCTTGTAACTTGTATGTCTTATTCAAAATTGAATAACTTTTGTATTGCTATAAAGTAACAATTTAGAATATGAATCTATTTTTCGGATTGAAACTTAAAAAAAAGCTTTGGGAATGCACCTTTAAATATCATGTATAAAACAGAGACCTACATGATCTGATACACCGAGCCCTCTGGAGACGTGCACACAATATAGGAACAAAAGATTGTATACGTCTCCACAGGGCAATTTCTATAGATGAATACGTCTCCACAAGGTTATCACGAAATAGATATATGGACTTAACTCAAAAACTAGGAATTTCCAAGGTATGTTGATCCGTCGCAAATGGAAGAGTTTTAGAAAACGGATATTAAGTCCGAATTTCAGCCAAGGAAATTAATTCTGGTTAAAATAAGAGCATTTTCAAACTTCACTTTCAAACTCGAAAACTTTACTTCACGAGAACAAAGAAATGTCTCCACAAGGATACAAATTCCAGTATGCGTGGTGACATTGTGTTTACTAGTCAGATCAACCGCATGTAAATATTCTGAATATTGTTGATTTTCTTTCAGGTGTTGCGACTGCTCTGCATGCAGTCGGTGACAAACAACGGTTTTAAGCCCAAAATATACGACTTCTACAAAAGGGAAATCACGCAGGTGAGGTTCAGTCAGTTTTAGATGATTTGCTGTGCAGAGGTATTTCTTCAAGAAAATTTTACTAAATATACCCGTCATGCATTCCTCAAAACTATCTTAAAATTACCTGCTTTTTTTACAACTAAAAATAAATACTTATCCGTTAGGATTGACAAGTTGGGCCGTCTAATTTTGTTGATTTATAAATATTTTTCCACAAGTGCTTCTGTAAATTTAAAATCAGCCAGTTTGATACTCATATGAGATTTGAAGGTTTGCATGGTGAAGGGTAATAATAAGATAAGTTGTTGCGGTAGCAACATCTGGCAAAATCTCTTTTGTGAGTATGTGTGGTTCTTTTCAGAACCACACATACTCACAAAAAATTGATACTCCAACAGTTTTAAATTCAAATGATTATCTGATATTTAATATTAGGTTTTATCTGTCACTGACATGATAATTTATGAGAACTGTAAGGTAAATAAAGTGTTTTCCCAAGAGCTATCAAATTCAAACTGGCCTGTCGACCCCAGCAATTGCGTTGGTCAAGTGGTAAGAAGTCGGCACAAGCTAGCAGAAGTTGTAGGTCAAATCCGATCCGAGAAAGCTTATGATTTTTCTCACAAACTCTTAGAAAGCACTTAACTTACAGTTCATATCACAAAACTCCATTTAATAACTTCATCATTCCACAGGTTTCAAACTTTTTCACAAAATTACGAAATAGGTCTTGTAGTCCATTTCTTGCCACAAAAAATTGCCTAGTCAACTCAAGCCAAGAATTACGATGGTAGACCGCTAATAAGTGCTTATTTGGTTTTACCAACAGACGTACGGCTTTGAGCACATTGTGTCGTTAAACAACCTGGAGAAGATCGGACTATTGAAGGTGCAAGGCCAGAAGACGTATAACACCATCAGGAAGACACTGAGACTGGTTGTTGAAGACGTCAATGAACAGGTAGACGGCAACAAGAAACTTCATATCTCTAAATTCAGACCGTCACTCTGTAACTTTCTTTTCCCTAATTCTAGTAGATGGAATACGCAACAGGTGTAAAAAGTCTGTGGGACCTTGTTGAATTCGTCACCAACACCACGAACTGACACTCACGCGTAAGTGGGTGTCAGTTCGTGAAAACCACGTAATCAACAATTTGGGTTTCAGGAACTGACACCCGGTATTATAATTCAGTATTACGGAACAAGTTTTACAGTTTTTGATTTGCATTTTGCTGAACTAGGTCCTGGATTTTCATAATTTGGTTATGAAAAAATTCATGGAAAAGTCATGAAAAAGTCATGGAAAAATCATGGTAAAGTCATGGTAAAGTCATGGAAAAGTCATTGTAAAGTCATGGTAAAGTCATGGTAAAGTCATGGAAAAGTCATGGAAAAGTCATGGTAAAGACATGGAAAAGTCATCATGGAGAAGTCATGGAAAAGTCATGGAAAAGTCATGGAAAAGTCATGGAAAAGTCATGGAAAAGTCATGGAAAAGTCATGGAAAAGTCATGGTAAAGACATGGAAAGTCATGGAAAAGTCATGGAAAAGTCATCATGGAGAAGTCATGGAAAAGTCATGGAAAAGTCATGGAAAAGTCATGGAAAAGTCATGGAAAAGTCATCAACTTATATTGTCCTAAAGGTGCAGAAACCTTGTAAATAGTTATCTTACGTTTACAATTCTTGACTATTTCTTGTCTGTATGTGCTGTCTCATCCTTTCTCCCAGAATCCTCACGACATATCCTACGTGTACAGTGGCTATGCCCCGCTCAGCGTACGGCTTGCCCAGTTCCTGGCCAAGCCCGGCTGGCGGAGCATCGAGGAGGTGTTGAGACTCATTCCTGGGCCCACGGTGGAAGAGACGCAGCAGATACCATACGGCCTGCTGAAGAAGAGTAAGTGATTTTTTTAAAACACGGCCAATAAGAGAAAAAAAATCTAAAGTAGGGTGCATACTGCATAACAACTAACCTGTTGAAGTTTAAGCTCAGTGGCTACTATAGTGTCAGTTTCTTCCGAATGATACCATTTCAGAGGGAATAATTTCACGTGGTTTTTGATACCGGACGTATCTTCATTTGAGCAAGGTTTCTGTCATTAAATCGGTTCTTTTCCTGGCGATTGCGAATGATCCTATGTGGGTTTAACCATTTCTAATGTTTTTGCAATTTTAACGAAATCGGGCAAAAGGGTTCTATGAATCGGTCAACTGCAATATGCAAGATGCAAAATAACAAATGGGGGTGGATTTTTTTTTTTAGATTTATTTATATTTGTAATCTTTGATTTATCTGCAACACATATTTTAAAGAGATAGCATAAAAAGGGTGGATCAAAAGTGTTTTTAAGGGAAGAAAAATGTGACTGGCATCTTTCATTTTCACGACTACAAAACTCGAAAACTTAGTGCTTTTTTCTCAGTATTTTTCTTTTTTTGACATGTCAATAAATGCAAACTTTAAACAGCCATACCTTGTCAACAGAATGCCTGATTAAAGTGCAACAAACAGTATTGTATAGGGGAATTTTATTCTCTTTCCTAATACCAGCAAACCCTCATTTCGACGTGTACCCAGTTCTGTCTCATTCTGCCAGAATACCTCACAATTCAGATATAAAAGCTAAAGTTTATTTTTGTCTTACGTGTTCCAACCAAGCACTCTTCTTCAGCACTCTCGGTACTGTTCTTTTCCCCCATGCAGGGACGATAGGTGACAGTCAGAGTGACAACCAGAAGGTGACGTTGGTTTTCTTCATCGGAGGAGTGACCTACGCTGAGATGGCTGCCCTCAGATTCCTCTCAAACCAAGATGATGGTAAGGTTTTAGTAGGAGAGTGTTTGTTATTACAAGCACTACCAGTTCAATTTGTTGCAACTCATTTAATCCTAACCCTCCACGGTATTTTGGCTATAAACCCGGCCAAACGCAGCAACATGCAACACTTGTCTAAGTGACAAGCCTGCCCAGTGCAGCAAGATCCATCAGGTCAAAAGTCTCAAGGCCAAACTGTCTCAGAGTCCGTGGTCACCGACTGCAGCAGGATACAATTGTGGCATTGTTCAATGGGACTAGCTCTCATTGTCTCAGAAGCGTCCGTTTATGCACTGGTGTTGGTAGCTGAATGCATCAATGTGCACAAGACTTTTCCACCTGATGCACTGTGTTACGTCTAGCAGGGTTAGGGTTAATGTAATTGAATACAAGAGTGGATGCTACAAGACCACATAACATGAGGTTGTGCTTGATCCCTATTGACGAACCATAAATTTAGTTCTGTTGTGGTATATTTTGGTGCTACGCACTGTAGCAGCTAATGGGCTTCGTGCATGAACAAGAGAGGGCATTTTTTAACCACTTTTAAAAGCCCCGTGGGCTGGACATAGTGTGTACTGTATTGGTTCAGGCCCGTATAGCGCGAAGTACACGTGACTAATTTTTATTCTGAATGTGCACAAAGCCATAGCGTCTTCTCATGAACATCAGGCACTGTCAGCAATGCATTCCAATGTCTCTCCCAGTGGTCTCCCCCAACTCTCGTCTTTCTTACCGTTGAGCAGGTACTTGGGCATGGAGCCCATAGCTGAAAGGGGGAGCTTATCATGCATCAAAAAAACTAGTTAGCAGTGGAACTTCGTAAGACTTGCTCTAAGCTGTGTGGTGCTACCGTCACTTGCTCAATACACATTTTTACTAAATCTTGTCACTGAATTATTTGAAGGATTCACAATGCAGTGCACCACAATATGTTTGTCTTGAATGAGACAACATTTCAACTCAACACATATAAACTCAATAATTCATGGACAAAATCCCAACAGTTCCAGCATGTGTGGCCAAAATCTGTTAAAAAGTGCTGTTCCCTCGTCACTCAGTACAATATTAACTAGTTATTCCATGAGCGCAAGCGGAACACGGAATTATTAAGTGCGTCTGTGTTCCATGTGGGAGGCAAGACGTACTAAATGTTCCCTGTTCCACGAGCGCGAATGGGATAACAACTTTATCATCAAGCAAACTTAATGCACACGTAAAGATGAACATGCACGCCGTACACAAACTTTTGAGCGATTAGCTTATAAAATCACGCATGCGTGCAGTGGGAATGGCGCTCGCATCTTAAAAAAGCGTAATATGCAGAGTGCGGTAAGGACCGTGCTACATCTGATAGCTAGCACGGTTTGTTGCCATGGATTGACCGATTAGGATCGAGGATTTAAGTTTACTTGATGATAATACTAGTTCTCCCATGAGCGCAAGTGAATAATGAAGTGCCCATATGCTTGGAACAAATTTTATGTTGTTCTACAGGCATGCATGGGATAAGAAATGTATCTTCAAGCAAACTTGATGCAAGTGAAGATGTTATAAGGCAACCAACACGTTTTCCACATATTTGTTTCTCTCCTCAGGACCCATGGAGTACCTGATAGCCACAACCCAGGTGATCAACGGACACAACTGGCTACGTTCCATCATGGAGGATCTTGTCGTACCAACGTTCTCCGAGAAAGAGTTCGGCTCGACCACCGGGAGTCGCCTTAGATGATAAGGAGCTGTTCTTGCCACAGAAATGAATTAAGTTTTGTAATTTCATGTTTTCGGGGCCCACTTGTGTACAATTTAGCTTCTCTTTCAATCTTTGCATTGAAAAAGGCGTTTTTAATTATTATTTTTAAGCAATGGATTTCTAAACTCATGAGTGACATCTGAAGCAGAAGCTTGAGTGTCAGAAATACTTTTGGTACAATGGAGTGTTGTAGTCGAGTACTTTTACAAAAGTACAAAGTTTTCCCCTTGAGAACGAGTACAGGTACTCGAGTCCAAATACTTGGACCTTGAAGTACCAGTTTTGTGAAGCCGAGTCCGAGTACTTGGACATCTGAGTGCAAGTACATCAAGTATGAAAAAGAGTACTTTAGGGACCGTTCAGCCCTGGTATGAAAAGGGCCCCCTGGTACCTTGTCCGGTCCAAAGCCAGTCCGGTCTTCAGCCCAGTCTCGTCCGGTACATGGTCCTGTCTGACCAGAAGTTTTGAAGTCAGTCAGGCGCATCAATTTATTGCCCTTCAGAGAACGTCCAGAGCAGAACAATAGCAGACTTACCGGATTAAAGATAAAATCCTTCCATAACGCCTTGGTAATTTACGGTCCCAATGTGCGCGAAACCGCATGGCAGGGGTTTTGATCTGTGCCGACAAAAGTGTTCTATTGTTTTGCGCTGAGAGATGAAAACCACAAGCGGGTTTCTTCTGGGATATATTACATGTGTCAATACTTGCAAACAATAGACCCCAGGATAGAGGAGTTCCTGATTAGCAACCGGACCGGCTCCTGGGCCGGTACGAGAGGACTTCTTGGGAGGGGACGACCTTACTTTTCATATCGGGGCTGAATGGTCACGGGCCCTTATGGAGAACTGAAGTGAAAACAATGAAAAACTCAAGTAATAAATCCCATGTTGTATATAAAAACCAAAGCATGTAGTCCGTGCACAGACCAACACAAAGGAAATTGATCCTCTCCACAGCCGGGTACTATTCAGTAAAGTATCGATAAAACAGATATCTCCAAGTCAGGAGATTTTTTCTTCATTCAAAACTAAATTATTTTTTTCCCAGTTTGAGTACTTTGATGATGGAGGACGATTTCGAATAGTCGAGTCGTACTACTTCTCGCGCTCGAGTACCATGAGTTCATGTCCGAATATTTTAATAATCGAGTACGAGTGCAAGTAAAAGTATTCTCAAAAAGTATTCGAGTTGTTCTCGAGTACGAGTACCGAGTATGAGCACTACAACGCTGTACATAGATAAAGATATCCCACCAATTTTCTTTTTTTGGAAGGTGGCAAGCAGAACATTGGTGGAGCATGGGAAAATGATACTCCAGAAATCAGGGATCATGCCCTGGTCTTCTCAAATTTTCCTTGGACATTTAAAAAAAATCAACATTTTGTCAAAATTTCCTTGGATATTAAAAAAAAAAAAATGTAATTTCGGAATCCTTATAAACTCACAAAGACCAACAGCTCTTCATTGGTAAAGTTATTGTAAATAAAGACAAAGTACATGTGTAGCAATATGTACTAAAATCAAAGGCTCTAAAATATTCATGTCTCTGGATATCCGGGATCACACCCTTAAGTAACTCAACTTGTATAAACATTTATCATTTTTTTAAAAATTTGTAGCGACCAGGAGGACCAGGTTCTTTGATGTTCATATTTTGCTAACAGCCAAATTGGCTTATTATTTGGCACTCAGCCGAGGAAGCCCATGAAAGTCTTTTGATTTATTTCCAATGGGGTCCCTAGGTAGAGGATGAGAGGGTAGTTATAGTTTTATTGTTGGGAGAAACCTGGAATGAAACTCCATGGGAAACCCTTGGATTCATGCTGGGACTGAGAACCCGGTGCAACACGTAAGCCCCTACGCAGGATGCGACTCGAGCAGCCAATTTCACGAAACTTGCAATGACGTAACCCAACGTATGTCACATTTTATTGCGTAAGCTGCGCAACATTTCACGCAACGCAACATCTCAGTTACGACAGTTTTCACGGCAGTTTCACAATGTGCAAGTCTACCACTTACGCAACAAATTTTGGCATAACTTACACAATCATTTAACCCTAACTCCCTAGGCCTTTTTGCTAGGATGTAGCCTCAATCCTGCAAAATCCTCCAATTGGCCTCATGGAAAAATAGCATATAGCCTCAATCCTGCAAATTCCTCCGCTTTTTCTTGAATATGGTCCCTGGAGGGGTGACCACTGCCTGAATCCTGCAAAATCCTCCGGCTATGACTGTCAATAGGCTGAGGCAGAGGCAGTGACATCCTGGAGCAGTGCGGAGGATGTCAAGTATAATCAAGGGCTAAATTTATGCACGGCTGAGCATAAACAACACAAGGTCCGGCCCAAGACCTTGACACAGTGCGTACTCCGAAATCAGCAACCCACTTTTGCCATGTAACCTCAATCCTGCAAATTCCTCCAATTTGCAAAAAGGATTTTGGAGGATTCAGGGCGGTTAGGGACTTATTAAGGTAGCGTAAGTTGTGCCGCTGCGACTGAAAATGGACTAACGAGTAATCGTGATCGTCGTGGAGCCTGTGATTGCTCCACTTATCAAGGTTGATACCAGAAACCTGCAGATTTGTTTTTTGAAGGACATGGATGACTTTTTTTAACCCGTGGCGGAATTGTTAGAGTTGCTGTAAGAGTCCAAAGAAAGTTGGACAAAAAAAAATTGGTTTTAACCCCTTAAGGACGGGGTGTAATGGGGACATTCCTCCACACATAGAGCAAGTGGCCCGAATGACTGCACAGCCTTTGTGTGGTAGTGGGACTGCACAAAAGCAGCAGCTGTGGAACTACCCACTAGCCGTGTGCCACGGCATACCACAGCTGGCAACTGCATTCCAATGAGGATTAGCGGCCGCGGCCATGACCGCTTCCGGTACGCATGGGGTTAAAATGGCAGGCGGAGGTCGACAACTGTTTTGTGACGGAACAGAAATTGTACACACAAACAGCTGTCGTAAAAGGTGAAATTGTCCTTGTCCAAGATGCTTAAATTGTTTAAAACGTTGTGCAGCTACGCCGCGCCAGGTGTTGTGAAATCAATTTGAAGTTTATTGCGCAGCTGTGCATCAAATCTGCATAAATCCTTTGCATGGCGAAGTCATGCACTGTTTTTCTTGAAATCGACTGAGGAAAGTACTGCTATGGAAACCTGATCCCTCTTGTGTTAGCTGTATTTCTATAGGCCTTCGACATTTATAAATGGATCATCTGCGGTTGGATCCCAATGGGACAGAGTGTAGTATCCAGACGCCACTTCAGCGGTTGTGTACAAAGTCTATGGAGAGTCAAGAAAATTTTCTAAGTATTTCCTAACAAAATTGAACATTTTTCTCAGTCCTAGATTCATGTCTTATCACCATTTTTGCAATGACCGACCTTCATTGAGATGATATATGAAGAAAAAAAGTGGCGTCAGGTTGCAACATTCTTTCCCCCAAATGTTCATCCACCCCAATTTTTATACTGAGCTTGCAAATCATGTTCGTGGCAGATCTGAAAAGTCAAAAGTGGCTATTATTTTTGTTCATTATAATAATATGGTATTGATGTAAATACAACGAAATTAGACCGAGTTGATTTGTAAAAGCAGAATTTTATTAAAACTTATTCTAAACTACAAAATCTAGACTCCTCAGACAGATCTGTGATTTATGGAATTTGGAGACAATCAAATGTTTTTGTTACAATAAAACATTCCTCATAATACCGGAGATTAACATGAAATCTGGTTTAAAATACGGCTTGAAAACTGACAATACAGTACTGATCGTTTGAACATAAATGTTAAACTTCAGCTTTTTTTTTAAATTTTGTTGCATTCCCTGAAATCTGTGTAAAATAATGGTGCTTAATAATGGAGGGTAAATGCAGGTAATGTTGGTTTGCATATTTAGATTCAATTAGGATAACAAAATATCAGTGAAATATGATTCTGATGTTTCAGGCTATTTTGTGAAAAGGCAGTTTTCAGCAGCATTGTATTCCCTTACATAACGGACTAGTGTGCACTCAACAAAACTGCGTTTCTTCCATAGATCCTGTTAAATTAAGATGCTCTTCAAAAAATGAATTTTTTTCAAGAAACATATTTTCTATTTGTATGTTTTAACGAAAAATCTACTGTATGCCGATTTGGGGCGTCTATGAACCTCTGCAAAAAAAAAGAAAGAACTTCACTTTGCGCACAAATGAACTCGCCCTGCAAGAGCCTAAGAAATAATTCAATAACTGAAAGTAGTTAGTTTTTTTCCATTCCATGTCTCATTCAAAAGTGAGTAACTTTATTGCTAGGAAAATAGCAATTTATAACACAAATCTATTTTTTGAGGTTTAACTTGAAAATTGCTTGGGTAACGCATCTTTAATTAGACCTTGCGCATGTGGTGAACATGCATGTCCAATTGCTTGCACATGTAAATGGCAAGGAGTGCATACAACCTATGGGCTTGAAACAATGACGTTGTGCTTTGTTTACACGTGAGCTTTCTTATGGGATATGGGACAGAGAGAACTCTCCCTCTTTTGTGTTGGTCGTCGTGTTAAAAATAAAGCCCGAGTCCATCATTTGCTGCTATCCAAAAAGTAACTGGCATAATTATTGTTGAAAAACATACTTGGTTGAAAGATAGTAAGGGGACTAAACTCCCTGTGAAATTATTTTTTCTAGCAAGCTGTTTTTTTGAAGAAATCAACAAAAGATGGCCTTTCCAACGGTGCGTCTTAAGAAGCACCGTTGGAAATTTCTGTTAGTAGAAGTTTTTTTTTTATTCGGCGCAGCGCGCGCAAGCATTGGCACGATGCACACGCGTGCGCCGTTGCTATAATTCATCTGATCGGCGACATCGCGTAGCTGCAATCGGCTAGTGACAATGTGTCTCGAACGCTAAATTTAGGCCGAATTCAAAACATGATTCAGCAACTTTTGATTTGAAATCGAGATCTTAGAATGTTGTTTTTCTCGAAATATACAGCTGAAGCTGAGCTGAAACTTCATCAGGTTAGTTGTTCAGCACCCTGCTTTAGATTTTGAGCACTTTTGTTGCTTCAAACGAACAAAATGCACAAATTACAAATGATGGACTATCCCTTTAACTGTGAGGGTAGAGATGGTTATTGTGATTGATTCTAGCCGCTTTGGGTCAAAATGGCATCATCGAGCTGCATACTCCCCAGGGAGCTGAGATTGTTTTTGGATTGTTTCATTGGCCCAATGAGTAGTGTGAAGCCCGATTCATACTTCACACGTATGCATAACGAATGTGACGTCATGAAACATTCCCTACGAAATTCGACCGAGTTGAAATATGTTCAACTGAACCGGGCTCATTATGCAAAAAAAAATTAAAATAGTATAATTGTAATGCTTATATAGCGCTTTCCATCATATCAACAATGTCATAGTGCTTCACAACTATTGTAATTTACAGTAGAGCCTTGAGCACCAATATTGGTGAATACACATTATTACCGAAGTCTCAAGAATTCTTTTGAGATATCTGGGGAGATGTGTTCAGTAACAATAGTCGAGAAGGTTGCATAGGGTACAGGAACACTGGGGGTACCTCTTGGTCTCTAACCTGGCTCCCGTTAGAAAATATGAATGTAAAGAAAAGATAGCGTCATTACATTTCAGGCCTATCTGTTGTATAAACTCCTTGCCATGTACAATTCCTGGAGAAATGAAAGGTTTGCGGAAACACCATGTGCGAATAATTTCTCAACTAAGAGAATGGTTCTGAAAAGAACCAGAGGTATATAACCAGAGTTTATACCTCTGGTTCTTTTCAGAACCATTCTCTTAGTTGAGAAATTATTCGCACATGGTGTTTCCGCAAACCTTGCATTATTTAGTATCTCCACCATGCAAAGCCTCAAATCTTACTTAATTCCTGGAGTCTAAGACCAGGAAGATGTTGGAGACCAACATTTGTGGGTGTGTGGATGTAAAAAAAAAAAAAAATTTGCAGAACCTCGACTTTTTTTGTTGGGAATTTTAGTAAATTTTACTATGTGAGAAAAGAATTTTGGAAATAGGCTTGGGCCACATATTTTTTGGCCAATATTTCCATAATAAAAATGGATATCACCCATTTTATAGAAAAACATGTTATAGAAGTATAATTATACCGAGGGGCTAAATGGAGTACTCGGTGGGTGAAGGAGGAGGTAGGGATGGGGCTACACCTGTCGCCCCCAGTTGAAAGATAATGGAGCCGCTACTCTACTTATATTAGTTTGAAAATGGGTCTGATTGTCTATATCTACGGCTATTCACTGAAACCGACATTGTTATCAATGGCTATGGCTTTTCACCATAGCACGCCAATGGCAAAAACAGAAGCCACAGCCATAACTATCTGATTCTGACATGGCCTGAGCCATAGCCCTCTATGCTAGCGCCCCCATGGGATCCCATGCAGGTAGGACCTGCGGCTCCTGATCAAAGACCTCCATGACTTCTTGAGACACAAACTTCTTGTCGACGACGACCTCGTAGACAAACTCCGAGAACCAGTTGTCTGTCATCAGCAGGTAGCCTGGAGACAAGACAAGGAAGTAAGTGAAATATCCGACGAGAAAATCTTGTTTATTTTTATCAAATAAACCACCAGGGGAAACTGACTAGGCTCTCTATTAACCATGGGCCAAGTTAGGGCAAGGACCATTAGTCGGCTAGTGGTTGATTTGTGGCGTGCTGCAGCCTGCGCACTGATAGCAACGTGCGAGAGCGTCTCTAGTCAAGCAGCTGGTCAAGGAAATGTCATCGCAAAACTTCTGGATCCTGGCTCTCCTGCTAGCGTTATGAATGCGCACGGCTGGTTACCAGCGAAGCAGCCCCAGTAGGCTGGTTCCAAATAGTCGACTAGCGTAGTCAGCCACGTTGACTAGACAGAGTTCGAGACAGCGTTAGTTAACCATTGGTCAACTATAGTCCTTACAACGTGAACTTGGCCATAGTCGAGTCAAACAAACCGACTGGAGAAGGTTTTGAACCTGGGATCCAGACACCGAACACCTCATGGGTTGAGCACCAGTACTGAGCTCTAAGAGAACACGGGTTCTAATCCCTCTAGACTGGTTCCTGGTCCCTCATTGTCCTTTGGACTTTGAATGCAGAGGAACGGTAGTGGGCAATATATTAGGAAACATTAGCAGGATTTCACTCTAATGTATGCAAATTATATGCAGGACTAGGAAGATAATGCAAAGTAGGTCTGACTCCCAGCCCCTGAATGAAATCACGCGACACCGTAAGGCGGAACCAGCCTATTGCAAATGGCAACAAGGCTAGTGGGCAGCTTGTGGGGTGATGGGTTTCAATTTTGCTAAATTCCAAAGTGTCTCTGGCAAGCTATAAATAAGAGAGAGGGCAGGGTTTTTTCAGTTTGTACCAGAAACCATGCAGTTGGGAAATGTAGAAAAGGAAATTGCCTTACGTGCAGACACTAGTGTAGGCGATTTTGCCTGCCTGCTATCCATATTTCTGACATGAGTCAGTGCTGGTTTCTGCTGAACCAGCATGGCTACTCCATTAACCTTTGACCTTTTACTGACCTTTATCCCCTCTGTCTTCACCCCAGGAGTTCTCTACCCTCCATTTGGTGGTACAGTCACTGAGTGAATTAATAAGCCCTCTTTGGTTCCTTGGGTGAAGAAATAGTACCAAACAGTCAAATAATTTTGTTTTGCATTGAATGGTGTTGCACTGACTGAATAACATGGGCTGAAAATGTAGGGCTCAAAATAAGAACTCAATGAAAACAAATTATGACTTTTTTAATGTTTTTCGTTTATGAGGCTTTCGATGTGAATCAGATATGGCACTGGGTACCGCACAATGACATTTAGTGCCCCGTAATTAAGTGAACAAAAATCTGCATCAGTACAATTAACAGGAAGCTGGTTTGGGTCGTTCGGAGTAGTTCACACTGGTCGGCTCAGGTTAGCCCCTTGGTGTTCCATTAGCTCTGACGTCATTCTGGGGCTCACCTGGGTCAGCCACCACAGACTGTGTGACCACAAGTCGTATCTTGTGGAACACGCACACAATAGGAGACAAAAAAGATTGTAAAAGAGTCTCCCACAGGGCCAATTTCTATAGATGAATAGGTCTCCACAAGGTTTTCACGAAATAGATATATAGGTTTTACTAAAAAAACTAGGAATTTCCAAGGTGGAGTTGATGTATCGCAAATGGAAGAGAGTTTTAGAAAGGGATATCAAGTCCAAATTTCCTTGAAACTAATTCTGGTTAAAAATAAGAGCATTTTGGCTTCACTTTCAAAATTGAACACTTTACTACTGAGGAACAAAGGAAATGTCTCCACAAGAATGGGATTTTAGAATGTGTGGAGCAGGTCACTGGTGGAAATGTCACACGCACTCTTAACGGGATTTTTGATATCTTTATTTTTCTTTGTCAAATACCTTGATCTTGTTAAATATATAAATACTTGTATTATTGAGCCTGAGAAGTTTTTCTCTTAAGCTCTTGAAAATCACTGATCATAAATTGTGCGTAATTATTACTCTGGTGAAGAGAAAACTATTTACCCATTACCGCATGTACATTTGTACAACATTGTACTAAATTGCTTGATGAATCCAAAAACCATACAGCTGTGGTGGTTATGGGCTGGATAGGGTGTAACAGGTAGGGCAGTTTATAGGGGCAGTACAGTGGCCTCATTTGGGTCTTGTGGGGAGGTCAAAGAGCGGCCTCAGTTGACATTATTCATAACATGGATTTTGCATTTGTATAATGTAAAATATTTGGTTTTGCCCTTCACCAATGTATTTTTATAAACACAGTATACTCAGAGTTGTCCCAAGTGATTGTGAGAAATAGTCACAAACTACTCGGGTGGGACTCGAACCCACGACCTCCTGCTTTCTAATACAGACGTCTTACCAATCGACAACTGAGCTTGCCAGGGTCGGCTGGCCGGTTCGAATCTGATATAGCAGCGGGTACCGCAACGAAACTATTCCTGAGATGATATTCTGATGATATTTACCTCGGTGGTGACCCCCGTCAGAGCCATTGCATGGGTCATGAGGGATTCCCCAAAGATCAGCCTGTCGGATTTGTCCAGATCCAGCATCGATACGCCGAATACAAGGTCGTAGTCCAGTCTGTGGAGAACAAAATGAAAACCCTAAAGAGCTGTAAGGAATTGTGCCTCCTCCAAACGTGCCTCCCAAAAACTGTGGTGAGTTATGCTGAAAGCTGCTGAAGAAAATGAGACATGGTCTACTTACATTCTCGTGTCGAGATGTCCAGTTTTGCCACTGAAATGTTTACCGACATCACAGCCAAACCACACGGGCTAGATAAAACAGAGAAAAGAGATACAATTTTAGTACAAAATTATATACTTTCTGACTGTTCCCAAGTTGTAACAGTTACTTGCAAAGCCCTATACTTAAAACTATTTCGGACATTTACAGACAGTTAATGTGAACGACAATGTCAAGCAGATATAAACGTATGTACTACACGTACAATTATAACATTACGGAACAAATATCATGAACTTGTTATTTATTCCGCATCATTTAAGGCTGTTAGAAGAACTCAATATACCAAAACTGAGTAAATACACTTAGCTTATAGTAACTGCTTTACATCATGGTATTGCTAAACAAGTAAAATTCTGTACTTTGGCAATTAAGGTGTGGCTTAGCTTGCTCCTTCTGGATCATATTTGCAAAAAGGAAAAAAGTTTTTAAGAATTTAAAATGTTATTTTTTCAATAATCATTCATTACATTTCCCTAGTCTCAAAATAACTTGACAGAAATCATGACTTAACTTCACTTCACAAAACTTTGCACAATTCACAAATGCTTTGTAAGTGATGAATAAATATTTGACTGAACATTTAAAATAAGAAATCATGATTTTTTTGTGTGTGTGTCAAGTACCTCTCCTGATTTGATCATCTCTAGCGAGAGTTTCTTGAGTACATGCACAGGCTGGTTGTTGTATATAGTCTTGCGTCCACCGACCATGTTCCCTAGGAACTCAACAGTTAATGCCTTGCCATACGGACTGCTGGGCCGTGGGTCATTGACTAGGCAAACCTGGGGGGAACAAAATGTCAGTACAAAGGCCTTGTTAGAAAGGCAAAGACTGAAAAATTGGTCAGAGACAGTGCTGCCCTATCCAAAGGAGCGGTGGCGTCTACTTTAAAGCTCTCGTTGAACCAATTTTGCTCAACCAGTTCGCAGGGTCAACTCTAGTGTAAGCACTACCCATGTGAACGAATCATGGCAGTAAGCGGGCCACATTACATTTGCTTTACAATAAGTTGTCACGGAAATTAGATATTACAAATGTATCTGGATAAATTGGTGGTACGAGCAAAGCCTGAAACGGGGGTGTAAGTGGACCTTTCCAGAAAATTTGGAGTGAACAAGAAAAGTATGACAAGAAAAGTAGTGACTGGGGCAATGCATATTTGGACAGTATTCCTATTGGTCGGTAGCCAGACACTCGTTTTAATCTCCGTTTAACCCATAACTGAAGAATCAATCAACCATAAGAGTGCTCAGACCATTTTCGGTGAGTAAAAGGCATGGCAGTTTCAGGCGCTACAGTAAGTAACAGGCAGGGTGGTTTCAGGTGCTACAGTGAGTAATAGGCAGGGTGGTTTCAGGCGCTACAGTGAGTAATAGGCAGGGTGGTTTCAGGCGCTACAGTGAGTAATAGGCAGGGTGGTTTCAGGCGCTACAGTGAGTAATAGGCAGGGCAGTTTTAGGCGCTACAGTAAGTAACAGGCAGGGTGGTTTCAGGCGCTACAGTGAGTAATAGGCAGGGCAGTTTCAGGCGCTACAGTGAGTAATAGGCAGGGCAGTTTCAGGCACTTCAGTAAGTAACAGGCAGGGTGGTTTCAGGCGCTAGAGTGAGTAATAGGCAGGGCGGTTTCAGGTGCTACAGTAAGTAATTGGCAGGGGGGTTTCAGGCGCTACAGTGAGTAATAGGCAGGGCAGTTTCAGGCACTTCAGTAAGTAACAGGCAGGGTGGTTTCAGGCGCTACAGTGAGTAATAGGCAGGGGGGTTTCAGGCGCTACAGTGAGTAATAGGCAGGGCAGTTTCAGGCGCTACAGTAAGTAACAGGCAGGGTGGTTTCAGACGCTACAGTGAGTAATAGGCAGGGCAGTTTGGGGTGCTACAGTGAGTAACAGGCAGGGTGGTTTCAGGCGCTACAGTGAGTAATAGGCAGGGCAGTTTGGGGTGCTACAGTAAGTAACAGGCAGGGTGGTTTCAGGCGCTACAGTGAGTAATAGGCAGGGCAGTTTCAGGTGCTACAGTAAGTAATTGGCAGGGGGGTTTCAGGCGCCACAGTGAGTAATAGACGGGGCAGTTTGGGGTGCTACAGTGACTAAAGGCTTAAACACCGCTCAGTGATTCTTCCACATCTCTTATTCAATGGATTAGGTTTTTTAGTTCATGGATATCCCACAAAGTTAATGAACATTTCTTCATTATCAACCTCCTCATGTTTTTTGTTGTTGTCAGGCTACATGTATAGTGTTGACAAACTTTGGTTCGTATCACAACCAGAATTATTAAGATAAGACTAATTTTCAATCGATAGAATTGTTTATATTTACCTTATTTTGCAGATCGTAGACTGGTTTGATGTATTCCTCATAGAATGCCTTAGGAGAGATGGGGCCAATCTTGTGATAGGCTTTGTTCTTGTCATGATATTCCCATGTGATGGTAGAGGGAGGGGTGCCTAAGCATATGGCGCATATACGGTAAACCTAACAAAGACAAGAAATAAACAAAAGTAAATAAATATAAAAAAAAACTAACACTTATTAAAACGATACCCAACTATGATTGAATGATGGTGTAAACTTAATCATATCACTAACTTGCAAATTATTTTTTAAAAGCCTTTTATCGATCAAAGACAGCTTGGTCTACAACGTGGTCGGGCCGCTGGCACGTAAAGGCGCCTATGGCTGCCGGCCACATCGACCCATATATGACCATGGAGCACAGCCTGAGATTGAAAGTGTTTGATTTTTCTGGAGGGAGGAAAACCGGAGGGCCCGGAGAAAAACCCTCGTGGCACAGGAGAGAGCCAACGCACAACTCTACTCACATGTAATCCGCGGCCAGGATTCGAACCGTGGTCACCTTGGTGAGAGGCGAGTGCTTTACGCACAAGCCACCCATGCCACCTAAAAAATACACGAGTCTATGGGAAGTGGCTACAGCCACTAGCCAGTGGCTTCCATAGGTTCATGTGTTATTTCCAGCCGTAGCGAAGTGATTTGAACATGGCTTAATTCTCATTGACAGCACACCAATTTGAAAGTGTGAAACAATAAATACACCACACACATACCTCCCCAACCATCCTACTGATTTCTTTGTTAATCTCCTCATCAGTGGCTTTGCGATGGACCATTGCTTGAAGTTCTTTAGCATATCCCCGCACCTAGGGAAAAAAGTCATCAGTTCAGTCACCAAATAACGCTATCCATTAACCCTAACTCCCTAGGCCTTTTTGCTAGGATGTAGCCTCAATCCTGCAAAATCCTCCAATTGGCCTCATGGAAAAATAGCATATAACCTCAATCCTGCAAATTCCTCCGTTATTTCTTGAATATGGTCTGTGGAGAGGTGACCACTGCCTGAATCCTGCAAAATCCTCCGGCTATGTCTGTCAATAGGCTGAGGCAGAGGCAGTGACATCCTGGAGCAGTGCGGAGGATTTCAAGTATAATCAAGGACTAAATTTATGCACAGCTGAGCATAAACAACACAAGGTCCGGCCCAAGACCTTGACACAGTGCGTACTCCGAAATCAGCAACGCACTTTTGCCATGTAAACTCAATCCTGCAAATTCCTCTAAATTTGCAAAAAAGATTTTGGAGGATTCAGGGTGGTTAGGGTTAACATAATCAATCCACATACATGTACATGTAACCCAGGATGTCCTGGCTGTAGAATCAGGAAACCTGAAACATTAACCATGACATCTCAGATAAAGGGACTGAATGTTGAAACCCTATACCATTCCGTATCCTGCAGAATCCATCAGGAGATTTGAAGGTTTTTGCAATATTGGAGAGGGTAGAACAGGGTAGAGTCAGGTTGGCGTAGTGGTACTTTCCTCGCCTTCCACCGCTGTGACCCGGGTTCGAATCCCGCCTGGGCCAATATGTGGATTGGGTTTTCAGTCCCTGCCTGATTCCGTGGGTTTTTCCCAGAATATTCTTCTGGGCTTTTCCTCCCACCTCGAAAACTGTAACTTCTTCTCATTGTCTTCTCTCCACAGGTTTCTTCAGGCTTGCGAGCTACAGTGCCTAGGGCGCTTTTGAGGAATCCTTGGTTTCATTACCAGAAATGATTAATTATAATAATAATAATAATAAAACCATAATTACATTACACATGGGTTGCGAGTCCTCACAAGTCCATCACAAGTCCATCACAAGTCACTCTTAAAGTCAAGTCACAAGCTACTTGAAAAAGACATTCATTGTTATCGTGTCTTAGCCATTACTTTGGTTTAAAGAACTGAGTACTACAGAATGCTATGAGTGTTGTGCACACTACAGTAGTAGTATTTTGTAGCTTTAGGTGAGGTTAGGTTTAAATTGTGACTGGACTTAATATGTATTTACTTGTGATTTGCTGGTGACGGGACTTGTGATGGACTGGAAGGTTTCAAGTAAAAATTTGCCAAGGGAGTTAGGGTTAACCTTGCTCTTGAGAGTGAGATTCATCCGTCGTGAGGCGCAGGATGTGTGCGACTCGGGGAAACACTTCTTGGGCACCAGGCCGTACTTGTCAACCAGGTTGATCAGCATGTCCCACTGGCCCCCGTCGCAGGTCGGATCCTGCAGCAGGAAGCTGACAAGCCTGCCCTCTACTGGCTCGCCGCGGCGGAAGACCTCCACAAAGGTGTGGAGGAAATAGTTCATCCTCTCGACCTAGACGGGGCAAGCAGAAAGGGGAGTAGACCGAGATAAGGAAATGAAATTACCATACTTTTCTCAGTGTTTTTGTTTGCAATCAGTTGCACATGCATGAACAAGTGCAAGCCTTCTAGTCTAAAATACCTTACTGGACTGTTCGTGAATAATAGTCTCAAGCATCCTGTGAAATCATGACACCTGATGTGCTGTCATTTTCAAGAAAAGTGGAATTTTGCATCAATTTCCAACGATGGTCAGCCGACCATCGTTGGAAAAAAATGATTTAAACCCAATTTACCAAATGTAGTTAGTCCGCATTTTGTTTGCAATCGGTTGCACATGCATGAACAAGTGCAAGCCTTCTAGTCTGGTTCCCTGACCAGACAATCTATAAACTCCTCCATTTCATCAGAGGTAGGGTTAAAGAACCAGACTACAAGAACAACACTGTTTTCTTGGTTTTCCCAGCATTTATGAGCACATAACTGTAAACAGGTCAGTGTATCAACACTTGCTATAAAATACTAGCCCCGAAAATCCATCCATTTCTGGAAATTGCAATAAAAGCAAATGTTGTATATTCACTTTAAAGGGAATGTACAACATTTGCCTTTGCTGCAATTTTCAGAAATAAATGGATTTGGAGGATTTGTATGTTATAGCAAATATTGTTTAACTGACTTGTTTCACGTTTTGGGCTGGAAAAACCAAAAAAACCAAGAATGTTCTTGTAGTTTGGTTCCCTGACCCCACTTAAGACGAAACAATTGCAATTGATAGACTTTGGGGAAATGTAAGGTCAGAGAATCAGTCTAGCAGGCTTGTTCCGCTTCATAGGTGCGTAATCTATTGCACAGAAAATGCGGAATAACTAAATATGAAAAATTAGGAGCAGTTTTTGAAAAAAGTCAGTTTTCTTCAACGCTGGTCGGCCGACCACCGTTGGGAAAAATACATTTTTTCTTGAAAATGTCAGCACACCAGGAGCCATGAATTTACAGGATGCTTTAGACTGTCATTCCCCAACACTCCAGTAAGGTATTTCGTGATAATTTGGTCATTTCGTTTGTTGATGTTTGCAAATATTCTATCTTCCCTTTAAGTCATTATTGGCCAAATAAAACAAAAAAAATCCAGTCAACAATTGAGATATCCATGTGTCTGCTTGGTTGGACTTGAATCCCACAGATAAAGAATATATTGCAAGGTGGAACAGTCCTGTACCTTGTCCCAGAAGAAGAGGAAGGACTGGCTGAACTCTAGGTCCTCCACGTTGAATTTCTTCATCATGGGGATCCTGATAACGTTGAGACAAGCAAAGATCCAACACCGACCGCTGTTCTTCTGATTAGTCATTGGCTTGGCATCTGGAATCTATAAAATAAGACCATTTTTATACATTTCCAAGGGTGAATCTCACATATTATATAATAATAACAATAATAACAGGTTCTTATTATATTGCTTTTAACCACGATCAAAGTGCTTTACATTATTATCACCCCTGATCATTGGGCCAATGAAACATTCCAAATACAATCTCAGCTCCCTGGGGAGTATACAGCTCGATGCAGCCATTTCGGCGCAGGGCAGCTAGAATCAATCACAATAACCATCTCTGCCCTTACAGGTACCCATTTACTCCTGGGTGGGGAGTAGCAATGAGTGACAAAGAGCCTTGCCCAAGGACACACGCACCACAAAAACCCAGGTGGGAATCGAACCCACAACCTGCAGAAATACCCACGAACCACGAGTTCACTGCTCCAGACCACGAGGCCACTGTTTGATGGCAGCTTTATGCTCGACTGTTTGAATGTTTTAAAAGGGGGGGGGGGATCTACAAACCTTGTGTTTGAAGGCATGATGAGCCTCCTGCAGTAGCCTGGGATCCACACACACCTCCAGTGGGTCAAACTTCCAGGCAACATTTTGCGCCAACTTGTTCTTGGGGTCAGACTCAAAGTCTGTTTTGAAAGCTTCCACTTGTGCTGATGTCAATTCTGGTTGCGAAGGATAAAAAGTGGACTTCTGTTAACAGCACGATAGTATCAATCTTTTAAAACACACAATATGACAATATAAATTGCCTGACAAGTTTATGCCTGCCCATATTTTATTCATTTTATTTTCGTTTTTGTTAGTTTCTGCCCGAACAATTCTGTTGTTTAGGGAAAAACCCTAACCGCCAACCCTTTTTGCTAAGAACCATCCTCAATCCTTCAAATTCCTCCAATTGCCACCGTGAAAAAAATGGATACAGCCTCAATCCTCCAAAATCACCCATATATTTCTTGAATTTATTCAGTGGAGTGGTCACCACTGCCTCAATCATTAAAAATCCTCGACTCACTTTTTGCTCCATGCTTTTACACACATTGGAGCAGTGCACGGTACAATGCACAATGATGCAAGGTAAAGCTTAAGGAATGTACATCATCGACTTTTGCTGTAATTTTCAGAAAGGAACTCCACTAAATATAAAAGGGATCAAATTATAGATGCCTGAAAATTGTAAGCTAATTAATAAGGGAACCAGTCTCAGCTAGCTGGCCTGCACCCATTCATGAACATGGAACCAATCCCAATAGCAAACAAAATTTGGACTGAAAAAAGGGTAAAGTTGGACAGCACAGCGCGATCGACCCATCTCGCAGACTGACCGATTGCGCCCAACATAAACATGGAGGCAAAATTGTTGTTGTAACTTAATACATCAATAATATGTTGATAAGATACATCAATAATAACATGATTAGCATAGGTTAAAGGCCTATTAATAATTAAAATTACAAAAGTTCATGTGTGAAGTTACCTGCCATCCTCCTGCTCGGACTTATTCTCGATGCCACCGATTTAAATTGGATCAGTAAACGAGGTATAAGCAGGCCTGTCCTCGTAAACAACATAAACAAACACCGTGCCTTGTCACGTGAGTGGACTGTGTCATGTAACAGTGCCACTGATCGGTGCGGCGGTGCGGCGGGGCGGCGGGGCGACGGGGCGCGGGCGGCGGCGTGGCGGCGGCGCGGTGCAGAGGGTAATGCAAGCTTAGTTATACATGTATACGCTCGCTAGCCACTTTTTGCGTGACCTCCTTTTCACCAACTGATTTATAAAACTTGGACAAGAGAAAAAAAGAATCTTTATGTCCAATATATGATATATTCTGCTTATGCCAAACTACTGCCAAGCGTTCGTTGAAAATAACAAAGGTAAACCCCGTTTAAATACCAGAAAAGTTTAACGTAAAAAAGTGGTCGAAGCGCAGCGGCGATGTAAGCAAATAAAGCAATATCACTTGAGTAGTCGGGTCCCATGCAGATATTAAGTTGAGATTGGGTTTCTGTCGTCCAGACACTTGACATTTCCATTTTCTTGTTCTCGGGGCATTGTGTATATCTATCTTGTAAACATAGAAACGAGGTTGAAAAGGAAAAGTCCGATGAACTGTGACCCCAACCTCGTCCCCAGGGTGTCGAGCAGTACGCGCCCACCACTACCTGCTCTCTCACCCTGGTATTGGATCATTTGCATGTGCAAGATTTTTGCAGACGTATGCAAATGAGGAACAGTCTGGTGCCTGGATATGCGTTACACATTAGCGTTTGTTTTTGTATGCGGTGTCTGGGGTAAAAACAGAGTCAATTCGTAGCAGCGCGAGCACGGCGTGAGTTACGAAAACACGATTTTTGAAATCAAACTGTTACGATCTTATCAAGACAACATGCAGTATCATATTTCATATTAATATGAGCAAATTGGAAAGGAAATTAGTATTTTCGAGAAGGCGTGGACGAATGATCGCGAAAACACGTACTGCACGTTGTGAATATATAGCACCAAGTACACGATAAAAATCCATTACTAGCCAATTGCGGTATCCAATCAGGATACAGGAAGAAAGTTTCCTATCCAGGGTTTACTATTGGAAACGCGGTTGGAAATAAAGTAAGCACTGGGGACGAGGTTGCTGTGACCCGTACCGTAACGTTACATATCATGCATAAACACCATTCACAAACGAGGTTGAAAAGGAAAAGTTCGATGAACTGTGACCCGTACCGTAACGTTACATATCATGCATAAACACCATTCACACACAAACATGACAAATGAGGAAATTAATACGTCGGCGACTGTCGAATAAATTCAGAGAAATAAAGTGGTAAATAAAATTGAGATGTAGATAGAAATGTCGAGGAGTCTTTGAAGACGACCACGTCTCAGCTTCACGTACTGGCATGTGCTATTTGGTCAGTTTGTGTTAATTTTCATTGCGTTTAATTAGACTTAAATTGACAAATTGAGTACATCACGGAAACTACGCCGTACGCGCTGGTTCATCCGGTTATTGGAATTTGGTGTATAAAAATTAGCATACAGACTAACTGTACCATTACATAGTGTGGAGCATGGACTATATGGGCGCAATGGGAAGGTGTTTACCTTGAAACCCTCCAAAGATTTGAAAGAAATTATGGTAATCTAGCTGGAGTTACCCAGCCCTAAATTTTATCATTGGGTTGTCATTTAGGATGACAAAATTGATAAAATTTAGGGCTGGGTAACTCCAGCTATGGTAATCCTTACTTTTATTTTAGGACACCTTTATTTTGTACGAGTTCTGTTCAAAACTGACTTTTGCAGATGACTGTCCAGTACCAAAGTGACTTTTGCAGGCTAAAGAAGTCTTTTTTCTTCAGACAAACTCATGTTAGTTGTAATTTTGAAAGCACTTTCAAAGAAAATGTGACTTTCCTACCTTTTTTGCAGTTCGCCATCTTCCTTTTTTTAATATATTTTCTGTTTGTCATCGTCGTCTTTAACCCCTCTTTCTACATAATTAAACCTGCTGATATTCAAGAGGTGCAAATTGCCAAATGTTCAAATGTGCCAAGAAATATCAGAATGTCACTTTTGATTGTCATTTAGTCAGCTGTTTTGGCAAATGTTTGGTGAGTCTTTTAACCTTATATAGGAAAGGGGTCCTAAAGGTATTGAAGGATTACTGAAATTATGGTTTTCATAGTACTATGGGGCGCTAGAACAGTAGAACTCCTTTTTTGACATTTGGGATGTGGTCTGTCGTACAAGCTTGTTAATGGTTAGTGGGTCTAGTTCTCAGATGGTTCTACTAACACCAAGATGCAGAGACCAGTTTGTGAAACTGAAAGTGAAAATCTCACTGTCACTTAGTGTCAGTCCTCTGTTGTTTGTTTGAATGTATGTATGTATGTATTTGTGCTCATGGGCGTCGCGAGGGGGGGGCAAGGGGGGCACTTGTCCCCCCCCCGGAAAAGCCAAAAAAAAAAAAAAAAAAAAAAAGGAAAAGAAAAGAGAAAAAAGAAAAGAAAAAGAGGCGCGAAGTCATAGTGGTGTAACTTTAATGGTGGTGGGGGGGGGGGGGGAATGTCCCTGCCCCCCTCTAAAACTGATAAATCGAGAATGTGTTGAGAAATACGGGCATTTTTTGGCAAAAATATGTTTTGCCCCCCTCTAGAAAAAATACTGGCGACGGCCATGTTTGTGCTGATTTTGCTAAAACCTGAAAGAAAAATCATTTCTGTAGTGAATTTGTGTTGTAGGCCTATTATAGATCTTTTCCTTATTTGTTTGTATATTTTAGGCACAATCAGTCGATTCTGTAGGATATCTCAGACTTTACTTAACTTTAAAAAAAAAATCCTCCAGAATTTTGAATTAGAAAGAAAAGGTGTTTGACTGGTGGCAGCGGGATTGACTGATAGCGTCATGATCGACCGATAGCGCAGCGCAATCGACCCATGGCGCACCTCGACCGAACGCGCCCAACGTATACATTTAATCATCTTGTTTTTAAGAAGTTCCTGAACTAGTCTACTTGAACAGATCAAAGTAGCTTTTAAATTAAAGAGAGTTTGTTGGAATATTTATAGTCCTTTTCCTTGTTTTGTTTTCTATTCTTGTACTTAAGTTGTAGACACTAATATTAAAATTCCATTCATTTGGAAACCATAAATTGTTACATGTATTAGTTATGGAAAAGTATTAATTCTCTTCCAAAATGTGCAATATTTTACACATAGGTGTCCTAGTGTGGTGATTATTGCTGTATTTTCAGACCAGTACTGGAGCAATCTTATAGCAAGAAATTTCATGCTCTATGACTATGGTTTAATCATGTATGTTCCTTCTGGAATCTCTTCGTGACTTAACTTATGTTGTCTACAAATTACAAGATATTCAAAATATTTGGACTAATGAGTTCTGATCATCAATGTGCCTGATTTCCTAGCAATGAAATGAAAGTAATCTGTTTATTAATTAGGTCATTGATCCCAACATGTCAAAGTCATTCTGTTTTTATATGAATTATTTTTGACTGAAATCTGTTGCTCTACTGTTTCCATTTCTCAGACATCCCTGAATTTCAGGGACAGTGGACACTATATCCAGACAGTCTCAAATTCATGACAAAACCTCCTTTGGCTCAGCTGAAGTGTGGGTGATAGACACATTGTGCCACATCACACAGCGATATGGCCACATGTACAGTCAGTTGCACATGTCCGGCCATGTGCACAGCCCCCATTGTTGTGTAACCTAAAAAAAAATAATAGGGGTGTGTCCCAAGGTATGCCACAGGCCAGTCTGAGACAGACCAATGGCTGAGCTGCATCGGTCAGCTATATGCAAATAAGCAAGGTTCTGACCAGTCATGTCACAGTTATATGCTAATAAGGACAGCCTGTTATGTAATAGGTGGGAAGCTGCTGAAAGGCATGTCTGGTGATGTTTGTTGTGTTGTTGGAATGTATACTGCTCATATTGGACAGTTGTATTGCATTGTATGTGTGAATGTGAATCTCTAGCTCTGGAAATTTGATCAGATTTGGGCAAATTTCTTCCTCTGTGGTCAAAGGCATGAGTAGATTTATCTGATATGGGCTTGTGCATGTTGGGTGTGTTACTGTGGTAAGTTCATGCTCCTGTTAATTAAAAAACAACAACAACAGAGCTTGGTTCTTAGCTCACTGAAATGCATTGCTTAAGTTGTATTCCTTGACATTGCTTGGGTGAAAATGGAAATGGAGACAAGCAGTTTTGAAGTTGTGTAAAATCACCCAAGTGCTATAAATAATAGTTGCTCAATCCAGTTAGATTTGTGTGCGTTTTTTCTAGCTGGGAGAGTTTTTAGTAACTCAATCTGCCTTATATTTCAAATGCTTTGTGTTTGCATTGCGAGTCTGAGACTTTGGCGATTAAGGAATGTAAAAGAGAGCAGGTTGTTTATCCCTAACCGCCCTGAATCCTCCAAAATCCTTTTTGCAAATTGGAGGAAAGTGCGTTGCTGATTTCGGAGTATGCACTGTGTCAAGGTCTTGGGCCGGACCTTGTGTTGTTTATGCTCAGCCGTGCATAAATTTAGTCCTTGATTATACTTGACATCCTCCGCACTGCTCCAGGAGGCCACTGCCTCTGCCTCAGCCTATTGACAGTCATAGCCGGAGGATTTTGCAGGATTCAGGCAGTGGTCACCCCTCCATGGACCATATTCAAGAAACAACGGAGGAATTTGCAGGATTGAGGCTATATGCTATTTTTCCATGAGGCCAATTGGAGGATTTTGCAGGATTGAGGCTACATCCTAGCAAAAAGGCCTAGGGAGTTAGGGTTAAGTGCATGTATATACTTATCTTGAGCCTTGAGGTATCTGTGGAAAGAATGTTGCATATCCTGATGCCACTTTTTTTCTTCATATATCATCTCAGTAAAGGTTAGTCATTGCAAATATGTTGAAAAGACATGAATCGGGGACTGAGAAAGATTTCCAATGTTGTTAGGAAATATTTAGAAATTTGTCTTGATGCGCCATAGACTTTGTACACAACGCTAAAAAGACGTCAGGATACTACATTCTCTCCACATCTGTTACTGATTATTATGTGTGATGTTGTTTGCGGTGTGTTTACATAGCCTAACCTTTGAGTTATGCCAATGGTGAGCTTTGGCATTCTTATTTCCTGATAGAGAGTGTCACACAAAAAAACATCCGGATCCGCTAAAAATACATGATGTGCTGATTACCAAGTATATTTTTGGAAAGAATGTTGTATCTTTTTGCTGTGCACAAAGTCTATTGTGAGTTTTTGTCAAATTGGGAAATGTTATTCAGTTGCGATGTTATTTTTCATTTTGTTTAATCATATCTGCGATGAATGAATTTTATCTTTCATTTGTTGAATGATCATATCTGCGATGAATGACCACCAACGTTGATGTTATGTACGGTGAAAAAACACAGCAACAGATACTGTACTTTATTAATATCCAAAGCCAATTTGTGATTAGGTGTGCTAATTTTAGACTCTCGACCCAGAAAACATTATATTGCCCATTTAAAAAAAACCTAAAAGTAGTAGCACTCAACTAAATTTGTTTAACCCTGAAAACACAAAGCATTTTTTTAACCTCAGCTCAGTGCATCCTCGAAAATCTACTTCTGTGCAGAAAAGGTTATTGGCACATTATTCGTATGTAACTTTTTAAGTTCCATTCAAAGTACTTAGGTAAATCTGATAGTAGCTGGGCTGTACCTTCCTGAAACCTTCAAAATCCTCAAAGGCGTCGTGATGGAGATCTGGGAGGATAAGGGCCTAATGGTAAAAATTGCGTGCATAATGTGTGCTAAATTTTCTTGTCATGCATCCTACAGAAAAGTTGGAGACACTGCAACACCACCTATGCTGCCAGTTTCACACAAGCTGGACGGGTTTACTTGTCTAAAGGACGGATCAGTGGATCAAATCTCCAATTCTGTGATGTACTACCACTGTGATGCCCTGTCACTATGACAACCGGTTGTCATGGAGACAGCCTTCCCTAGTAACTTTCCAATCCTGATACTCTTAAAGCAGAACTCGGATATTAAAGAATCTTGGAATGAGATGTGGCCATGTAGGCGTATTGTCATCACCGTCGGAGGCTTTCAACTGTAAGATTGAGCAAGGATGACAATGGACGAGACAGATGCAGACATCCTCCTGGGCGCGCAGTATGGCGATGTCTTCCATAGCCAGTATGTCGCCAAGAAATTGCTGGGCAGGTGAGTGGAGAAAATGATAATTTCCTGAGACACATTGTGAAAATTTGAATTAGTTAAGGAAATGGAAGACAACTTTCTACACTGCATTTCAGTTTGCATGCACTCATACTTCTGTTTTCCTTCCTCCGTGTTGCAACATTAATAACCAGGAAAGAGCTGGAGGCTGCACACAACCTTTACCCACACACACGCCCGATTTCATTCTATAATCGGTCACATGATGATCAGTCACATGATGATCAGTCACATGATGATCAGTCACATGATGACAAAATGGCAGCCGTCAAATTTTGAATCATGTGACTTCCTTCGTGAATCTGATTGGTTAACATGAATATATATCGCGTCCGGTGAAATCGGAGTGCTGCCCGCACACCCTTCCGCTGACATCAGATCCGGTGAAATCGGATGCAAAAAAATCAAACATGTTTGATTTCATCCGGTCGCCCAGTATACGGTTAGATTGGTCCTATTTTCAGCGCACACCTGTCTGATATGTACGTCCGATGATCCGGTGAACCGGTAGAATTGGGAAAAAAAATTGCTACAAAAAGACAGGACAGACAGTCAATGCACATATGCACATCTTTCTAGGTACTGTATGTTTTGTCTGCGGTGAACACCCTTTTCCACTTTACAAAATCCTTTCCTCCACTGCTGACCTTAATCGTTCTAAATATGTCCCATTTGTGAATCTCTATACAGGGGCGTCAGTAGCACTGTCCGTAAGTGCATCCAACGGGACACCGGCCAGTTCTACGCTGTCAAGATCATCGACATCACCCAGACCGAGTCCCAGGCCGTTAAAGAGGAGTACGAAAACGAGGTGGCCATCCTACGACAGCTATCTGGCCCGCCCAAACACATCAACATCAGTAAGAAGTCATTGCTAAGTCAGAGCGCCCTCTAGTGGCTGTATTTTGATAGTGGCAGGCAAATAGCCTAGACTCTTCAGAGTTTGTTCCTGGATAAAAATCAGTTGTGGGCCATTATTTGCCTGGCCCAATAATGCCTTTAATACCCATTCAAACACGAGTTGGGCGCCCTCTTCTGGCTGCATTGAGATAGTGGCAGGGGTAGACCTGACATTTTAGGGTCTATAACAAGGCCTTTTCACACTACAGCCTCTTAACCTGAGTTGAACTCAACCCTGGGCAAACCCAGTTCCGCCCCGGGTTGAGTTTTTGATTTTTCAACCCTGCGTTCAACCCTGCATTCAACCCTGTTTCAAACTTGTTTCGTGCAAACCGAGCTTATTTTGTTCAGTTAGTGCTGTTTTGAACCCTAGCGAGAGTTTCAACCTGGGTTGAAAATCTCAACCCTGGTCTGGAGCAGGGTTGAGTTCAACCCGGGGGGATCAATCTCAGGGTTGACGCAGGGTTAGCATGGGGTTAAAAGTAGTCAAGTGTGAAACGCTGCATATTTTCAACTCTTTACCTCAACCTCGCGTTGACCCTGAGATTTGTCTAGTGTGAAAAGGCCTTATGAAATATTTGGTTAATGTTTCTTTTTTTCATTTTTGGTCACCCTTCTCCTCCCCATCCCGAATAGTTTTTGCAGTGAGATCATAACTCTTAAATGTACAATTACTGACAATGGTGGTGGGCTACCCACTGCTTTCATATTTTTTCCCAGTATTTTGTGAACAGGATTAGTCATCAGTAGCCAAAGTTTGTACCCAAAACACAAAATAAGCCATCCGTTGACATGCAAGGTGCACATACCATGGTCCAGGATATCGCATAAAAATCCTTCAGCTTGATCACGTGCAAAACTTGGTCATGTAGGCATATGTGCTGAGAAAGTGTGGCGTCACCTCCTCCCCAAGTCAGGCTCACTTCCGCGACAACAGTTCACACACATTTCTTAACCCTGCGCGGAGTGACCTCGCAGGTGACCAAATTTTTTGAAGAAAAAAAAAATTGAGGGTCAATGATGTTCACCTTCCATCTAATCCTCATTCAACCCATGCCAAATCAGCTGGTTCAATGAACTTTGCAGCCAGGGCTTCACCCAGGCCGTGTCAACAAACTTTCGACCAGGCCTCCTGCCAAGTCTCATTGAAACATATACAAACACCTGTAACTTGACACAGCCATCTCCCTTCATAGCCGCAAACCGCAGCCACCAGTCAATTATCTTTTAAGTGCCCTGTCTGGCAAATGCCTGGACACTGTCTGGCACGTGGCTTTTTGTTGTTTTGACATGGATAGGGTCTTGCGTAGTGGGGGAAGTACCTGCGTCCCAAAGGTACGCAGTTGGCGACTTCGGATAAAAATTTCTTGTAAACGCTGCGCAGGGTTAACACATGCGTTTAACACACACGAAAACAGACAGCAATTTGACATCGTACTTTTACAGAACATTTTCACAAATTAGTACCTGAAAATGGCTCGCCTCCAGCAGATTGTCACCACACCAGTGTACAACCACAGCTGTGATTAGTTTCGCTTCAAAGAGGAGAAACATGCAAATGTATGAAACGGATTCACAACAGCCATAGCGAAGCCACGGTGTTCACTGGGCCATTGCAGTGCGCGCGAACCAGCAACCATGGTTGCATCGAGTTGACCTCTGTCACGACTACACCGGAGAATACAAAAAGCAGACCATGCATGTTGTATATCCTTATGTGGTTTTGAATTTGGGATATGTCCATTGGCGTACAAGGCATAACAGTTGTGATGTAAACAAAAGGAAGTATGATAGCACAGGAAATGATGCTGATGATGATTAATATAAACAGTGTGCACATGATTCTAGTTATGATGATGTCATGCAGGATAAACTCAGTAGTTGTTATGATTATATACTAGGTAAACAATAATTTGCACAGTCACTGGAAGAGGACGGGACGGGACTGAACTCGCTTACTAAACTTTGATTTCATTTCTGATTGTTGTTTGTAGTTGAAATGTTTGACTTCATCGAGACTCCAACTTACTTCTTCATGGTATTCGAACTGTGAGTACATGAATTTAATCTGTATATATATGCATTAATAAAAATATTTTATAGTGATTGAAATGGAACTTGACTGGCACAGAATACGTCTTTATTAGTTTGTATAATTACGGGGATGAGCAAGAATGATTTCAAAGTCTGTGTAGCATAAGAGGACACTGATAATCCACCTGTGTAAGGCTTTTTTAATTAATTCCTCCTTCTGACAGAACTTCTCAAAAGATGGTACACATACTTTGCCTTAATTTTCGTTTTGAATGCGTTTGCTGAACTACACAATATGTGCTTTCAAACTCCTATTTTGAGAATTTCAATTCACTTTTTTGGTCCAATTTTGTCAGGTGCCCAGAGGGCGAGCTGTTTGACTATCTCACCAAATTCGTCACGCTGTCTGAAAAGAAAACTAGGTAAGAAATTTGTGACTATTGCGTAAAAAGTTTGTACTGTTTATCGTGTGCTTAGGCCAGCTTGCATAATGTGAATTTTAAGACAATTCTGTTTACACGACTGAACATCTGACTGGCAGTCCAGAGTCGGACAAGTGTTAAAGGTAGCTCACACAGCTTCCTGCTTTGATGAATCTTGAGCCAGGGTCAACCTACATTCATGGGTGTCGCTACAAGGCGGAGGGATATGGAGGGGTGTCGTCTAAACTCCCCCCCCCCCTCCCCATTAGTTGTTTTAGTCGGTAAAATTATAGTGCTCTCAGCAAAGTTGTGTTTAGCGATAACATGCAAGATCATTTGTTTTGAACAGTGCTCCCGATGCATTTGGACAGATGGTGTTTTTCAGCTTGCCCCTCCCCTCCCCACCCCCCCCCCCCAGAATTGGTCTGGCGATGCCACTCAACTTTATTACTATAGTTACGTTTACATTGCTACGACACTACTGCATGCAGAAATACTGACCCAATACTGGCTCCAACTTGTGTTAGTCTTGCCAGTCAGCCTTGTTTGTCAGGAAAGGAAAGGAGTAAGTGTTTTTTTGACATAGAAACAAATGAAGTCTCAGAACTTGGGACAATTTTGCCTGTCCACATTCAATGAGACAAGGGGAGAATGCAAAATTTAACAGACAGTAACTTGAGGTTTAAACGAGGTTTCATGGGGTACCTCAGGGTTCAACCTAGAGTCTACTGCTTGTTTAAGTTTGCAGTCTTCCCTAAAGTCTCCAGCCAACTTCCTATGGATTCTGTGTTTATTTGTTGTTGTATGAAACGAAGATCTTTTTGTTTTGTTTGCCATTGCCAGGAATATCATGAGACAGATTCTAGTTGCCATACAATTCATCCATGACCATGGCATAGTCCACAGAGATATCAAGGTAAACTTTTTTTTGAAATACTAACTTGGCGACATCCATTTTCTGAGGTGGAACCAGCCTTACGCGAGTCGCGCTCAAGTATCGCATGCACTCCGGGCTCCATTGACCAACAGGGTTACCGAAATGCGCACGTGCCTTGTCTTTGTGTGGCTCGTAAGAATGCGTGCAGCATGCACGCGGACGTGGTTCCACCTCAAACATGCCTTCTAAATTTGTTCGTCAAATTTGTTCGTCAAATTTGTCTGTAGTCACAAAAAGTTTCATTGAGGCGTACTCGTTAGATTCCATCAGGGAACATCATTTGACTTAAGTGGCTCATGCAAGCACTGAATGTGTATCTATATTGATAGCATCCATAATCGTTATGCTTAAGCAGTTTTAAAGAGCATTTTGCAGTGATCAAGGTTTTGAGGTATATTATAGCTGGAATTAAAATAGTAGCTTTTTGTGATTTTGATTATCTAGTCCATATACCTTCCAAGACAGTGCTGAATTTATGCATCATTTCCAACAAAAGTACATAATGATTTCTTTGGTTTGATTTTGAAAACGCATCTTGTATCTGAGCCTTAATTAATTGCCTAAATGCATTCTTTGTTATTTTTCACAGCCAGAGAATATTTTACTCAAAGAAAATCTGATAGTGAAGATATCAGACTTTGGCATGGCTGCCGTCATCAATGAAAAGAAACCACTGACAGGTACACATTAAGAACTCATCTCCCAAAGTTGAAATGTTCTGAAACGTCTGTTCCAGTATTCAGTTCAAGAGATATTTATCACTGCACATTGTGAATGTCATTTCACACATAGTAGAAGCTGGTTTTCAAGTCTAGAATTTTCACAAGTCTCACTACGTCCCTAGGCCCGGATTATCTAATAGGCACAGTATATACTGTGGGCCCAGCCTTATTCAATGACGCCAAACTTGAAAACGTTTAAATGATGATCTTTTGGTTTTAACTGGTGGTCAGAAATTGCCTCAGATCGCACCACAGAGCATCTAGAATCCATTTTTTTTGTGGCCCCTTAAACTGGCCCCGAACCCAACGCTGTTTAGGCTTCGCACTCGCACTAGTTCTGATCAAGATACGCATGTATGTAACAACCCCAAGTTTGGACTGGCTTGGTTTGTACAGTGCTTTGCACTTTTAATATTAATAGCATCAACATGAATTTGGTGCCGTTGCCTAGGGCGGAGCCTACGGAACACTTGTGCCTAGGGCCTACTAAACACTTAATCAGGGCCTGTCCCTGTCGTGGCCACATAGTTATGTCAACCACAAGTCAATCTCAAGTCCAGTAACAAATGGAAATGCACTTATCATCTTCCATAATTAAGAATCTTCTGAAATCTCTCTTTGGGATTGGTTTTCAAGTTTTGAATCTTCCTACATCACCTGTTTTCATATTAGGCCATCAGCCTGGGGGTTTGGCCAGTATCAAATCAGGGCATAAATGATTATAGTGCGCATGCGCAAGGTATACCGCCCCTAGAGTGGTAACAAGCATTTTGATGGACATTTTGAAAAAAAAGGGTGATAACACCCAAAAAGCTGCCACCGCTGCAATGCTTATCACATATTTTCCAACTCTGGAGGTGTATACCTTGCCAAAAATCGCTATGACGATTATTCCCCCTAATTTGATACCGGTGGCCAAAATTTTGGACCGAGGCTGATGGCCTTTTATACACAGTTCTAGTTAATGGGTCCATGACATGAAGTTTACGCTGAGACTTATTTTGTACAGATGTCCATTCCTCCGAAATGTTTGAAAACCATGTGACATCTCTTTTTGGTTAAAGCATTAAGTCGACAATTTTTAAATATTTAAAATATTCCATGCTTTGGGCATCAGAAATACTGATGCCTGAGCAGCTGTATTCTGAAGTTTCTGCCTAAAATGACATCCCAGTTTTGCACATGGAATATGGAAATGGTATCAGCATAAAAACCAAAAAGGCTACAAAACACCCTTGAAAATAAAAATATGAAGATTGAAAATAAAGAGAAATGGGACATTAAGGTGCATTAACCGTAACTCCCTGGGCCTTTTTGCCTCAATCCTGCAAAATCCTCCAATTGGCCTCATGGAAAAACAGCATTAAAGCCTCAATCCTGCAAATTCCTCCATTATTTCTTGAATATGGTCCGTGGAGGGGTGACCTCTGCTTGAATCCTGTAAAATCCTGCGGCAGCTAGTGACTGTCAATATGTTGAGGCTCTGCCAGTGATATCCTGGAGCAATACGGAGGATTTCAAGCATAATCCAGGCCTATACGGTATTTATGCATGGCTGCGCAAAAACAACACGAGGTCTGGCCCAAGACCTTGACAAAATGCATCCTACAAAATCAGTAACGCACTTTTGCCATGTAACCTCAATCCTCCAAATTCCTCCACTTTGGCAAAGAGGATTTTGAAGGATTCATTACAGGGCGGTGAGGGTTAAAGGGATTGCATTTAAAAAAGAAAATTCATTACATGCGCCCTTTAAATCTGATGGATAAATGTAAAAAAAAAAAGTCAGCTTGAGAATCATTGAAACCCTGATTTGTTTTTAATAATGTGGATTTGTGTATGATTTTCTTTCAATTTTCCAGAGTTATGTGGTACTCCTGGCTACATGGCACCCGAAACGTTAAAGTGCAGTATGAACCTAGACTGTGTCAAAGGTTACGGGAAGGAGATTGACCTCTGGGCCTGTGGGGTCATCATGTACACACTGTGAGTGTTGTCATTGTTAACGCTATTTATTTCTGGTATCGAAAACAAGGCATTTTTAAACAAAGAGACAGCTGCAGCGATGACAATGAACAAATGGTCACCAAAAATAAAACTTATCTGTGGGAGAATCCATAGCATGAGGTAGCAAAAAACCCTGATCCGCATGATGAGTTTGGTGGGATTTGAACCCGGGTCACAGAGAAGGAAGGCAAGGACCGTCGACCCTATAGCCTGACCGAGTTTGAATTTGGTGCAAAATTCAAAATTTTAGTCATACTTAACGTTCCTACCTAAATCATAAGAAACCGTTGCAATTCTATAACAATTCATACAGGCAAGTATATGTGTATGTCTATTTGACATACAGTTCACATATGATACTTTCTGTGAAGTTGTAGACATACATTTCAATAGTCCTAATGACGACACACTTTGCGTACGTGTGCGTGCATGCACTCTCCTATGAGAGCCAACAAATTGTGACGTCATTAGATCTTAGGTCTATTAAAATACTGTTGCTTGAGAAGGCAACTTCTATATGCAGGCAAGCAAATTTTCCTTGGATCCTCGTTTTTTACTTCTCATGAATGCCATTACAAATTGAAAAATACTGTACAAAGTCTGGTGTGTTTTGGAGTTTCCTCGTTTTTTATTCTAAATTCCCAGTTGCATGCCTGTATATGACTAGTCCTTTGTATTGTCAAGAACAGTTCACATTATGAACATGGACATCCTACCCTTTTTGTAATTTCAAGAGTTGTTTTCGGAGACTCGACACCGGAGGGTTCTTGACAAACAAGCTGGCATATTCTTGCCCCTGGCATAGCGGAATCGTATTTCTCCTAACATTCTCATGTCCAGATTGCATAAATTATAAAGAACTTTGAATCAATTATCACTTTTGTGTAAATAAATCCACAAGCAGAATCTAATACAAATGAATCCCTGCCGTGTTTTTCATCCGCAGTCTAGTTGGATGTCCACCGTTCTGGCATCGGCGTCAGGTGATCATGCTGCGGAGCATCATGGAGGGGCGCTACTCATTTGGCAGCCCAGAGTGGGAGGACGTCAGTGAAACAGCGAAAGACTTCGTAAGATCCCCCTCCACCAGTCAATCTTAACCCCAACTCCCTAGGCCTTTTTGCTAGGAAGTAGCCTCAATCCTGCAAAATCCGCCAATTGGCCTCATGGAAAAATAGCATATAACCTCAATCCTGCAAATTCCTCCGCTATTTCTTGAATATGGTCCATGGAGGGGTGACCACTGCCTGAATCCTGCAAAATCCTCTGGCTATGATTGTCAATAGGCTGAGGCAGAGGCAGTGACATCCTGGAGCAGTGCGGAGGATGTCAAGTATAATCAAGGACTAAATTTATGCACGGCTGAGCATAAACAACACAAGGTCCGGCCCAAGACCTTAACACAGTGCGTACTCCGAAATCAGTAACGCACTTTTGCCATGTAACCTCAATCCTGCAAATTCCTCCAATTTGCAAAAAGGATTTTGGAGGATTCAGGGCGGTTAGGGTTAATGGGATTTGGCAATGACGGTGAACTGTAAGTCATAACTCTAGGGCCATGTCCGGAAACACGTGGCTTAATTCAGCAGGGAATAACACCCACGCCTATGGAAGCCACTGGCTAGCGGCTGCAGCGGCCTGTGTTATTCCAGCTGTATCCAAGTGCTTTAACCCTAACTCCCCAGCCTAATTTGCTAGGAACCATACCCATTCTGGCAAATTCCAACATGGGAAATTGTACACACACACTGTTGGACTTAGTTTCTGGAGGTACGCCGACCCCAGTGTAAAAGACCATCAGTTTAGGGGTACTGTACCTATCCCAACAGATTTCAACAAATTCTGCTGTTGAACTTTGATGGGTTGAGTTCGGTTAGGGCTAATGGCCTTAAGACATTTACAATTCTTGTTATTAGGCCCAAAAAAAATGTCTCCGGTTTCTGGTATGCGCGTGCGTCGCCGTAGCCATGCGCGTCGGCAAAATGAAAAAGTTTTTTTTTCAATGAAAGATGATGTCTCAAAACCGCCAAACTCACTGGTTTGACTGGAATCCTGCTGCTGCACAATTTTAACGTGTTTTTAGATTGGGTTATGGTCGAGAATAAGCTTTATGTGGCCTCTCTGGACTCCCATATATTTGCACTAAGTTTAGTCGGGTACCATTTGCAGTCATCAGCCGACATTTGAAGCAAAAAAAATCAGGTAAAAAAAAAAAAAAATCAGGTTAAAAAAAAAAAAAAGCCTCGTCGCCGCACCCCTTTTTGGGTAAGCTCCATACCAGAAACCGGAGACTTTTTTTTTTTGGCCTTAGGGCTCTTTCTATGCTTTTTTATTATTAAACATAAAAACACGCTTGAGTAGAGGTCACAGAGTGGTGCCTCAACTATTCCAGCATGGTCAACATTGCCCTTGTGGTCTGGAGCATTGAATTCATGGTCTGCGGGTAATTCTGCAGGTTGTGGGTTCGAGTCCAGCCTGGGGTTGTAGCGCGTGTGCACTTGGGCAAGGCACTTTGTCACTCATTGCTTCTCTCCACCCAGGTGTAAATGGGTACCTGTGAGGGCCGAGGTGGTAATTGTGGTCGATTGTAGCTGCTTTGCACCAAAATGGCAGCATCGAGCTGTATACTCTCCAGGGAGCTGAGATGGTCTTTGGAATGTTTCATTGGCCCAATGAGTAGGGTTATAATTATGTAGCGGCTTGAGCACCAATCGATGGCTACATGTACAAACGCTTTATTAATATGTATTACAGGCATGCAACTTTTCCTCGGATCCGCTGATTTCGTTGTTTTTAAGTTTTCATGAATGCCAATACAAATTGAAAAACACTGTACAAAGTCTTGCGTGGTTTGGAATTTCCTTGTTTTTTTTCTAAATTTCCAGTTGCATGCCTGGCCTTAATATTACATAGGAGGACAGACAATACCCCTAAGCTTCTAAAAATTCTATTTGTTGTTATGCCATGTGGTTTTACCTTTCCTGTACACTCAGACTAGTCCAAGAGCATGCAGCTTAAAATTGTACACATGTCAATGTTTAACTTCATTTGATTCCATTTAAAGCTATAGTCCATCATTTGCAGCTATCCGAAAAGTAGCTGGCGTAATTATTGTTGAAAAACATACTTGGTTGAAAGATAGTAAGGGGACTAAACTCCCTGTGAAATTATTCTTTCTGGCAAGCTGTCATTTTGAAGTAATCAACGAAAGAAGGCCTTTCCAACGGTGCTTCTTAAAATGCACCGTAGGAAAATTTAAATTAGTAGTTCGTTTTGTTATTCGGCGAAGCGCGCGCAAGCATTGGCACGACGCACACGCACCCCCAGTTGCTATAATTTGTCAGATCAGTGCGCGACATCGCGTAGCTGCATTCGGCTCAGCGAGAACGTGTCTTGGACGCTGAATTCAGGTGCAATTCAAAACATGATTCAGCAACTTTTGATTTGAAATTGAGATCCTAGAATGTTGTTTTTCTCAATATACAGCTGAAGCTGAGCTGAAACTTTATCAGGTTAGTTGTTCAGCACCCTTCTTTAGATTTTGAGCACTTTTGTTGCTTCAAACGAACAAAATGCACAAATTACAAATGATAGATTATAGCTTTAAGAGATCATAAGGACAATTTGCAGCAGTACTCCGAATCGATCTGAGTGGTACATTGGTCCATTTTGCCCACAAATTCTTAAGTTACGGTAAATTTGCAGAAAATTATACCTTTTTTTATTTCTAGATAAGAAACCTTCTAGTTGTTGATCCCTCAGAGAGGTTGACGGCAAAAGAGGCGCTGCAGCTTCAATTCTTTCAAATCTCGGACTCGCCCAAAACTGTGTTCACGCCGCGGAAAAAGTTCAGGGTAAGATTTTCTACCATTCTTTAAAAAAGTTGTTTATTTAATGAGCACGGTGGTTTGATCAGCTTGTAGTTTTCTTCTTAAGAGTTTATTAGAGATTCTGATTGGTGTAGAGGGATGTAAAATCTGCAAAGTACCAAACCACTTTCATCGGGAAAAGTTTGCCATTATTGACGTGGGGCATGGGGGTACACTTGTAGGGATATGATTGATGTTAGAGATGACATTGTTCAATGTGGAATTTTTAATGACGCTGATGTCTCCAAAATAATTAATGACATCTGTGTCAATGGACTTATTTTTTTTCCATCTGTAATCTTTGTATGTCTTTCTTTTTTTTAATGATGTCTATTTACTTATCTCTGTTTTGTATTTTGTGCCATGATTTTTTTTGTGCGAATAAACATGTGTTTGTTTAGGTTTTTTTTCTTTTCAAAAAGTTTTAAAAATAATTTTGAAAAGATGACACTTGACGATTTGTGACTGCAACATTCAAGTCATGAGACCAGGGAAAATAGCCTCACAGCTTTTAAGACTTTACTTGCAGTGATAGTTCCTCCTTTTTTTGGTCTGACTGATTAAGTTCTCAACTTTGTATTGATGTGCAATTAATGCAGTGTGTTAGAATAATTGACCTTGTGTTGAGACTTTATCAGGGAGAAAAGCTGTCATGATGCGCTGGCTCATAATTCTTTCACTCAGAAACAGAATCAAAGAACAGCCAGTGTGTCTTGGTCCCTATGACATGTATGAATTTTGACATGGGGAAAATATTTACACAAGGATAGAGTCTGTGTCTTCCACATGTTTTACGTATGAGAGGTCAGTCAAACTACAGAGTAGATAGAATCTGATTTTGGTTGCTATGACACGTGGCAACCAGTACAATTTCAAAAGCTTGGGCTTTGCCTCTTGTAATTTTTGGCTGCAACTTTTCCTCGGATCCGCTGATTTCCTTCATTTTTTTACTTCTCACAAAGTCTTGTGTGGTTTGGCGTTTCCTCGTTGTTTCTAAATGCCCAGTTGCATGCCTGATTTGCATGTAAGAGATTTAAGATCCCAAGTCCTAATTGGGACTATCCCTAACCCCCTAGTTAAGTTCCTCAGGACTACCCTGCTAAATCCAACCGAGTCCGACCGGACTTTCCTGCTCAATCCACTGTGCCTTATTTTCAGTTGTCTGCTGAATCCAACGGAGTCCAACATGGCGTTATAATGCGGTTCAGTTGCCTGCTGAATCCAACATTTTGCATGAGGAATGTACACAAGGGGTTAACTGCTTAATCCAACAGGCTGCATCGAGTACATGACATAGTTGCATCCTGTTGGATTCAGCAGGGTAAAGGTTAGTAAGACTTGCGATAATATTGGTCTGGTCTCCCATCTTCTTTTTCCCATAGGCTGCTGTCCTGGCTGTGTCCGTCATCTGCAGCCTGTCTCGCAAAAGCCTCCAACGTTCCATCCCAATCAGCCGAGCCCGGAAGAACCCTTACAAGGTCAAAGCCATTCGCAAGGTCATCGACACCTGCGCATTCGGCATGTACGGCCACTGGGTGAAGAAAGGCGAGGTGCAGAACCGGGCCGCGCTCTTCGAACACTTGCCAAAGACGGACCTGAAGACCATGAAGGAGAACAATAAGGGCTCCCCCAACATCAGCCCCTCCCCCTCCTTCGTTGGGACGGGAGTGACGTTTGGATTATGACTCCCAAGATTAGCGAGATTTCTTGTAATTTATTAAATGATGGATGCTATGAGCTTCTAGTGCGTATGACTCAATTGACCCAAGGAATGCTGTTCAAAGTTTGCAATTCAGATTATACCGTGTGCATCTCCCAGACTGCCGTGCCAATAAACAATTAGGTCTGTTGTAAGCCTATTTACCAAGATCACCAGCCGCCCTTAACAACAGCTGTATAGATGCATCACTGGCTGCCTAAAACCAACGGATGTGGATAGTTTGCATGTCTTGGCCGGTATTGCTCCACCAGGAGTTCGTAGATCAGCTGCCAGCAGATCTAAACGTAGTAGGCAAGTTGGGGACACCCGCCATCCCTGTCATCACTTCCATCACCCAGCCCCAAACCACCCGAAGTCAAGGCAAAGCTTCATTCACACAGCCCAGCCACTGTCACAGTCTCCTCAAGCAGCTAGACTAGCCTTGTGGGAAAAGAAACGCAGTGAGAGCCGCCACCACGAAAAGCTGCCAATCCCAACCAAGGAACAGCTACCACCTGGTCCCACGTGCGACTAGAAGACCTGGAAGTCCCTCAACAGGCTTCGTACAGGGATGGGCCGATACAAGACCAACATCAGCAAATGGGGAACATCTGTACAATCCATGCCACACCTACTAAGATGCCCACTTCTTGGTGAACGGTGCTGCCCGGAAGATCTAGCGGTGGCAAACGAGAAGGCTGTTCGCTGTGCAGTGTGCAAGAGCCTGGCCGAACATTTGAAACATAGATCTTCTTCTTCTTAGCGTGTCCACAAACATCAAATGTACTTCAGCCATTGTTGGACGCATTTTTGGGCTATATCATTGTAGACTGCAAGGTCGTCTGCTGTGCACACTTGCTCCAAAGCAGGACACTGGAGGAGATGCTGCATGGTCTGGGGTGCAGTTCTACAATCGCAGATTACATCTCCGGCAATATCCAGATATCCCCATTTCTGTAGGCTCACTTTGGAACGGCCCACTCCAGTCCTGAGGCGGTTGAGGCACTTCCACTCAGTCCACTTGGTGTCAGCTCCAGGTGGGAGCTCTTCCTGAGGCTTCAGTGCCAAGGAAGACCAGTTCCTCACTCCACTACCAGCAACCAGGCTCATGTGGGAATCAAAGTTTGCAACATTGTGCTCCCTGCAAGAATTGTATACCTATGCTCAACTGCTGACTGCATCTATGTGTTATCAGTGCATGTGGTGGTGTACAGAAACCAGACAAAACATCGCAGTCCAATCACGTTGCAACATGTGCGCGAAGTGAAGTCCCGACTCCCAAGTGACACAAGTATATATTCCATGCATAAGGCCAAAAAAATAAATAAGTCGGTCTCTGGTCAGCGCGCGCGTCGATTTTAATCATGCGCGTCAATCTTTTTTTCTTCCCAAAATGTTCCGCGGTAGCTCCAACAGAGCCCTCTATTGCCGCACCTCAATTTTTTTTACCAAAGAGCACCAAGGAATGGGAAATTGCACCAAGGCAAATGATCGAGAGCACCATGGCAAATTATGGAGGACACCAATGTACATGAGGACACCAAAAAAGCAAACTAGTACCCCACCTTGTCTGTACAATCCAAGCTTGAAGAAAAAAAAGAAAAAAAGCCGCATTGCCGCGTCAATTCCGGAACTTTGGTCTGACCAGAGACCGAATATTTTTTTTTTTTGCCTAATGTTAAGATATATTGCTGTCAATTGGGACTGAAGAAAATATATAAGATGTGTGCTGCACAACTTCACATCTTCAGTTTTGCTGAATTATCAGAAATGCTGGCCCCAGCCTATGATGTCACTCTTTCATACCTGTTCCACCGATGGGTTGGGTTTTCAGTAGGGAAAAACAAAAATGAATATGACATGTTTGTCCACTACAGAGTAATAGTTACCGTATTTAGAGTAATGGGAAGCTTCTATCTTATCGAAAATCACATCCAGTGTTTTTGTAGTGACAGAACACCAAAGAATTTAAAAAAAAGAAAGAAATCATACCGTCCTATTCAATTGTTGGCAGCTTGAAATTGAGCCCGAGTGTGAAATGAAGGGTTCCTCAAAACTTCTCTTTTGAACTCTTTTAAACCTCATGGTTTGAATGGCCTGAATCTGTGCAAAGGTGGCTCAATGTTGGTCCATTTTCTCAGATAAGAACCTTAAAGCCCGGTTCATTGTTCATGCGAATGCGAATGTGAAGCAAATTTGACATCATGAAACGTTCGCTGCGAAATTCGCCCGAGTTGAAATATCAGTGTTCAACTTTTACGAATTCGCAGCGCGAATACTTGCCATGACGTCACAAATACGCATTCGCTTTCGCGCAGAGTATGAACCGGGCTTAAGGCAAAGGTTTATGGACTACAGTCTTCTAAAATGATTGAATGTTTGCAACCAAAGCCAAAGTTTGAGATGAATGTGATGTTTGAAATATCCCTCCTCAACTTTTTAAAACAAGTACTCTTGCATGCACTATATGTCTATGAAAAGGAAATATGGAGACACCCACCATATCAAAACGTGTTGAGTGATGTGCAATTATTGATGATGATTAACGTTTCTGTACAATACATTGCTAAATTAGTATAGCCTGATAAATTCACAATTGAAAAATGCATAATGTATGGCCATGAAAACGCAAGGAGTGAACATTATGCAGTTGTTGGTGTAACTTACATTAAACTAGGAGGTGGACTGATTTGCGTATACTAAATAGGAAAGATACATTTAGTCTGGGATTTTTTGGACAATTTATGGTATGGTATCCAAGTCCATTAGAAGTCGGAGCAATAATGGCCATATGTATGGGAGTGGCTGGGCTTGCAACCGTAGCAAAATTGGGTACATCTCTGAGAATGGAAAGTGTTGTAAGCATATTAGTGTGTTGTCAGAATTTTCATTTTGAGAACTCAGGATACAAATGGAAAACTTTTAGTTTTTATATTTTCAGTTGGGTATGTATGTATTCATGGATATTTATAAGGTTCTGATGAACAAATTAATTTATGATAGAATATTGTACTGATCACAATTTTATATCTTAAGTTACACTTTTACCTTTAATACTTGCTGGGTCTGGTAGAGTAGATCTCAGACATTTATAAGACCTATTCGGTATTGGAATGTTTCAATCTTTGCTGGGGAAACCCAGCGTAGATCTTTCAGAGTGACTGAAAATCTGTACATAGATATATATATGCGCCAAGGACTCATGGTGAAACGTTATGATCCCTGCTAATTCTAATTATATAGCCGACATGCATATCCTTGTCATTTGATTGGTGAAACTCTCATCACGTGACATTCGTTATTGCTCCCATTCACGCCGGATCTCAAAAAGTACTATCCGCCCATGGGGAATGGGAAATACTATTTGAACAGTTTAGGATCATTCTTGTTCCAAGACGCGGTATTTGTGTGCAAAGGCATGCTGGTGTGCCCAGCCCTTCAGAGTGGGGGTTCAAACATTGAAGTGAAGGGTGGAAGAAGAAGAGATAATTACATTTATCATTTTTTTTGTAGTGATATAGATAGATATATAGATATATATATGATCCCAGGACTCATGGTGAACGTTTATGATCCTGCTAATTCTAATTATATAGCCGATACATATCCTTGTCATTTGATTGGTGAAACTCTCTCTCATCTTGACATTCGTTATTGCCCCATTCACGCCGGATCTCAAAAGTACTATAAATACTATTTGAACAGTTTAGGATCATTCTTGTTCCAAGACGCGGTATTTGTGTGCAAAGGCATGCTGGTGTGCGCGTTCAGCGTTGCGCGTAGCGCATATTGTTCCAAAGAGCCAGCCCTTCAGAGTGGGGTTCAAACATTTTCGTGAAGGGGTGGTTTGGAAGAGATAATTACATTTCCCATCAATTTTGTAGTGAAATAAAAGTTCAAATATATCAAATGACAAGGATCTATATGTCAGTTATATAAAACAAATATTGAGTGGCTTTAAATTGTGAAATGGGAAGAATATTATCGCTCGGTAAAATCTGGACTTTTCCAGTTCACTTGGCTTAGCCTCGTGAAATTGAAAAGTCCAGATTTTACCTTGCGATAATATTCCTCCCATTCCACGCTGAGCCACTCAATATCTGTATAACATCAAATAGCTCTCATACTTCAAAGTGGGCGTGGTCATGGGGGGGATTTTAACATGGGCTTATCTTGCTCCCTGACCATTTACATAATACTGAATGGTTCTTGAGTTTGGAGTGCTGAATGGTAAACACATAGCAACCGATGAAAACACTCTAATGAAAAGATGCTTTCATCTGCATGGCTGACCATGACGTAATACTACCCACACCTGTATTTATTTAGAGTGAGGGTTGTAGGGGGGATTTTTTTTTGGGGGGGGGTGTTTCAATTTGGAATGGCAGGTTTGCAGCTGGATGGAAACTTGGTAAAAATAGGGGTCGCGTGAAATGTGCTACTTGAGATGCAAGTAAGCTTCAGTCTTTGTTGGTGGGTGATGGAATGGTCTTTGAAACCTTCAACGTAAAGCCTCCGTAAGCATCAAGTAAACATGTATGAGAAGCTGAGTAAATTTGTGGCAAATCATTACGCTACAATTTAACAGACGTTCATTCATTCCAAGCCAACACAAATTTGATTCCTGCCTCAGAATTTAGTATCAACTGGCATTGTAACGGTGTACTGAAAGAGCTGGTAAAAAAATAAAAACCTTGTTTCACTTGAATACATCATCTGCAAGAAACCGTAAAAACGTAAGTTGTTTGCAACAGGCATGCAACTGGAAATTTAGAAAAAATGAGGAAATTAACTCCAAACTACACAAGACCTTGTACAGTAATTTTCAATTCGTAATAGCATTCATGAGAAGTAAAAAACAAGGACATCAGCAGATCCGAGGAAAAGTTGCATGCCTGTTGTAATGGGTCACAACATGAGTGTATTTCTCCTGCTTGGGTAGCATGCACACAGATATCACAGCAAGGTACATGTACGTTTTTCGCTATTCCATTGTGCATGGTTTAAAAACATCTGTATGGTAAAAAAAACAAGTGTAGGTGCACAGTAAGCTCTGGCCGTCTTGCATGAAAGTCTCGCATGAAATCTATCAAAATGATCCCTGCCAGAGCTTAAAAATGCGACGCCCAAAAAGGGGGCGCCGATGGCACATGCGGAACACTATACTCTAGATTTATATAGCCATTTGTGATAAGTACCACGTGACTATAACATTACTGCACATATTTTTGCCATTCACAAACTTTTCATAAGTTTTTTTTTTCAAATTGTTACAAGCAATTTTTGTGAAGTATTTAATTTATTTTGTTTGCTTTTGGTGAAAATTAAAATTTAGTAGGTTATATTTTTAGGGGGTTTATTTTGGTCAATTTTCCGGGGAAAGATACTGGTTTTTTTTTTTAAGGGCCATTCTGAGTTTAACCACCTTTTTCAATTCCGAAGCTTTAAAAGCTTTGAAATGCTCCTTAGCCCAACTTATTTTATAATCACTTTTTTGAAAGTCTGTTTTCACTTACCAGCCCTTTGTGTGTGAAATTTGACTTATGCCATTTTTACTTGTCTAACCAGTTTGATGTGGACTGTGGTATTTAAAAAAAAATACTGTTTTATCTGAAGAGATCAGTATCTGGGTTCTGTTGTCTGAACCCTGCGCAGGGTTTACAAAAAACTTTACAACTCGTCAACTGCTGCCCTCTAGCAGGTACTTTCCCGCACTACGCAAGACCCTATTCATAGCAATACAACAAAAAGCCACGTGCCAGACAGTGTCCAGACAGTTGCCAGACAGTGCGCTGGAAAGATAATTGACTGGCGGCTGTGGTATGCAGTTATGAAGGGAGATGACTGTGTCAAGTTACAGGTCTTTGTTGATTTTCAATGAGACTTGGCAGGAGGCCTGGTCGAAAGTTTGTTGACACGGCCTGGGTGTAGCCCTGGCTGCAAAGTTCATTGAACCAGCTTATTTGGCAAGGTTTGAATGAGGATTAGATGGAAGGTGACCGTCATTGGCCCTCAAATTATTTTTTTTTCAAAAAAATTGGTTACCTGGGGCCCAGAGGGTAGCAGGTCACTGTGCGCAGGGTTAAAATTGCTTCTTGAAATGCTGCACAATATTGGTCTGGTAGGTGCTATTTATGTTTGAACAAAATGTGGGTTGCTCTGTCGTTTAATCAACTAATGCACTGGTGATTTGTCAGGTGATTTTCCCACTTTTTGCAATGTACAGAAAACTGCCTTTGTAATAAAACAGTATATGCTCAGCTGTTTTGTAAATAAAAAGAATTTAGAAGAAAAAGAGTCAAAAGAATGAGAAGTGTATCTTGAATTTTCAAATTTATTTCACTTATTTCAAATGGTTGTTAAAATGCTTGAATCTGAACAATAAATACCTGTGACGATGTTTCAATTTGATGTCGATATACAATTACATGCTGCAGGAAGTAATTAATTCTGTGTGCTCCAGTAGCACAGTCCAACCATGAAAAGAAGAGCACTGATAACACAACAAGCTGCTTATACAAGGAAAATGTCAGGCCCAAGTCTGTGGCACAGACTGGTTCATGTGCAAATTGTGTCCCACTAATCTGGTTGTGTACATGTACATTGCATTGAGCGTTAGGTGTATGGTGACAATGTATCCAAGCCTCCCTTCAAACTCCATATGTAGCGCGATATGAGACGGAGGGAACCCCCCCCCCCCCCCTCTTTTTTTTGGTTATTTTGTAACCAAAATCTCAGGAATTTTTTTGAGATATCGGGGGGGGGGGGGGGATGTGTTAGGTAACAATAATTTAGGGTTTGCCGCGGGCATAGGGTGTTGGGAAATTACCAAACTCCATCTCTTTGTAACCCTTGAGGAGGTACTCATGTAGAGAGTCAACATTAACAGGGATGAAATACAAGTCAAGAATTGAGACTTCACAAACGCATGTATGCGACGTCCAGCTGGTCTGGCATGGGTGTCCTACACTAACGGTAATTACAAGTGCCCATGCCATACATGGGGTGCTGTGGTCCAATGGTTACAGGGTTCGACTCGTGTGCTGTGGTACACGGGTTCGAATCCTGACCGTGGGAACATGGTACTTGTGCTCTTGAGCAAGGCACTTTACCACTATTGCTTCGTCCTTCGGATGGGACGTAAAGCCGTAGGTCCCGTGTGTTGTGTAATGCACGTTAAAGAACCCAGTAACACTTGTCGCTATTAAGAGGAGGGATTTGCCCCGGTGTTTCTGGCAGTGGCAGCAATTATGTGCCGCAGCACCTAGCAAAAAGGTGCTACGTAATGGGTCTCATAATGTTCATATACTTCATTTACCTGGCTTTGTTGCAATCTCCCCCAGCGCTTTGTATCCTCTGGCGAAAAGCGCCATATAAATACAGTTGTTATTATTATTATGTACTTGCAGCACTCCATTCTCCAATATAAAAAGGACTGCTTGGATTTTATGTGCACGAGTTACAACTTGCTTGAATTAGCACAGAAACATTGTCAGTGCCCTCCTGTTGCTGAGCATAAGTCACTTCAGGTGTTTTTTTTTCACTTGCTAAGGATGATCTCAATCGCTGTATCGGGATCATAGCGTGGCTCATCATCCCTATCCCAGAATGCATTGGGAAGGGTCTGCAGCCTCTCTGACGGGAAGAGGTGAATGGATGTGTCGTTGAAAATGTCCGGAAAGCGGAAGTTATTTTTGACGGGGACTTCCCTTGTGTGGCGTATAATCTGAGGGGGTTGAGAGTTAAAGAATGCTAAAATTGAAGGACACATAATACAAAGTTATTTTATTCTCGAAAGGTACTTACGTTTGGCTGTGACTCTAAAACAGTACTTTTCTATGGCTATGGATTTTCACTGAAGGGTATCCAATTCAAAAACCATTTGAAGCCTTACCCTTAAAAGTCGTTTTGGACCTAGCCTCATTTACCTGTTTCTGTCATTTTCACATTTTTTCACATTATGGGATAGAGGGCTCCCCCCCTCCTTGTTGGTCATTTGTTATTAAATTTCTGCACCCAGGATACGTTTCCATTGGGGCCCAATCATGTACAAATGACTACACACTAAACAGGACACAACAAATACAATACAACACAATGAAATAAAAGCATAGGGGATTACTGCATGATTGCAAAGCAACTACATGTACATGTACTATAAATACTGTACAACTATTACAAAGAAACATGTTCAGTTTGAAACGATATTGCCAACAGACTTTTCTAAAGGCCTAAAGGTGAATTAAGTGAACACAAAGAATTTGGACATTTTTTTCTTGAGACATTGGAAAAATATATTTTTATACATTCGCTGATGTGGGGGGGGGGGGGTCGGGAACCGTAAAAAAAAAAACCTTTTGGGAGAAAAATGGGAAAATTGCCATCCGGCTCACTGTTATTGCAGCCAAGTTTGGTAACTCTGTAAGTCAGCACAGATTTATATTTGTATAATCAGTGAAGGCATGCAGCGACGGAAAAAATACTCACATATATGCAGAAATATTACCGATTGAATGTTTTATGTAGTCATAGTTCTCAACTGTACCGGTACATGCACATTATTCCATATCATTGTTACAGCAAAGCTTGAGGCATAACATTTCTGTTTTCGCAAAAGGAATCTGCAGTGTCATGGCAGTGGATTGCTTAGTTTCATGAATCTGAATAAGTGGCGTGAACAGATTTGTCATATTCAAAGGAGTCATTTTGTTTAAATACATTTGTAAACAAGAATAGCCTTTGTATACTCCATTCTCTCAGAGAATAACATCCACTTAACTCCACCAGTCGATAGGTTTGCTAGACTTAAGAATGCACACTTCAGGATTATCTGCGGCACTCTTTTCAGACGTTTGTTAAGAATATTGTCATGAGAAGTGTACAGTCCCCCCCAAACAGTACCGCAATAATCTAAAGATGGCATAACTAAGCTAACAGCTAAAGAGAGTGCAGGCTGCTTTTGGGAACGCTGTCAAGGATTCTGTTTAGCATACCTAGTTTCGAGGAAACAGTTTTTTTGCATAGTCATTGTGCTAATGGAATCTCAGGAATTCTTTTTAGATACATTATGTACCGAGCTAGGCGGGATGTGTTAGGTAGCAATTAGTCTAGGGTGTGTATAGGGAGATGGGGGGGGGGGTTCTTTCCCATATCGTGCTGAGCATAGTTTCATTGATTTCATAGTTTCGTGCATGTATACTGTAGTGGATACATAATCAGAGACATTTGAAAGATCCTTCACTCAAATGAAAGCTTTCTCAAAGGATACTTGTTGAAGGTAACTAAAATCTTGCAACACTCGGCTTGGCAATCTGAAATTTGAATAAAATTTTTGGAATACAGTAATTATTTTTTTGCTATTTCCTACAATATGACATGATAAAACAATGACAATACTGGGACCATTTGCATATAATTCTAGAATAAAGTTGGAGAGAAGCCAAAATAGTTCAGGAAAACATTCAGTTTTTTTCATGATACCTGAGGTTATGAATGTTGGAAAAATGTTGAAATTTCAGAAAAAAAACATTGCCAAACTTTCTCACTCTTGAAAAATCTTCAACTCGAAGGATCAGGATCACATGAATTATAAATGAAATTATGAGTAACTTTCTTGCCTTTCTTGAATATTGTTGAAGCTGTTGCCAATGATGACGACATTTGCAAGTCCCTTCAAACTCCAGTTAGCCCATAGCAAGTTGTTGTACAGTGGCTTGCCGCAGTGAGGCATGTAGAAGAGTGTTGGCTCAGTAGCTGTCCTTTTACACTCCTGTAATTCAGGCCGAAAATTAATAATTTTGTTTTGACTTTAACTGTCTTAAATCCACAAAAATCCAGGGAGCTGAAATGCCAATGACATTAAGCCACCTTTAATCATTTCAATATATTGTTCTTGGTTCTTGGTTGGTTCATCTCCTAAAAACTCCGCGTGGGAGTTTATACAGGAGGCCAGAAACACTGGGGCAAACCCCTTCTCTTAGCGATAAGTGTCACTGGGTTCTTTTACGTGCATTAGATTACACAACACACGGGACCTACGGCTTTACGTCCCATCCGAAGGACGAAGCAATAATGTCCACCCGGCGGGCTCAAACCCACGCCACTGTTGCCACTGAAACACCAGAGCATGAGTCCGGTGTTCTTAAACCGCTAGGCCATGACACTCCACATTGAATGCTGTTGTAGTTGGAAGAAGATAAATCTTTACCCTTCACGATGGATCCACAATTTACTTGTTGGACAAAACCTCAACAGAAAGATACACCTAGCTTAAAGCCTTTGCAATTATAAGTCCAATGCGTGTTGGGGTGACATTTGTTGATGTGTAATTCCAATGACATGCAGATTTTTTTTTAAACAGAGGGTCACTTGAATTGTAAGGAGGAAACAGAAATTTACAGGTTGGTGCTCCACCTGAATACGAAAAATGACGACTTGCAAGTTTTCTTCCAACACAATTTCAAGAATGCAGCTGTAATTAAGGTATAAGTTGCAAGATTCTGAACAACTTCCCCGCAATCTTCCCGCAATGAAGTTATCAATATTGGCGAGTCAAGCAGTTGCTCATGAAAATTTCCCTGGAACATGTCTGGGACAAATGCAGAGCTTCTTCCAGACAAAGTAAACGATTCTACCGCAGCTTGTCCAGAACTCGTCCTAGATATGAATCGAGATGGGCCCTAAGATGGACAAGTTACAACGCACATCATCTGTCAAATATCACTTGCTAAAGGCACTCACACCACATCCATTGCGAGAAAGTAAATTTATGGACATACATGTAACTTCTTATTTCGGGAGAACCCGTAAATTTCCGTATAGATAATTCAATGGAACACAGTGGTCAATTCTCTAAAACCAGGGCCCAATTTCATAGAGCTGCTTAAGCAGAAAATTTGCTTAAGCACAAAAAAAATATTGCTTAGTAAAATTAGGTTACCGGCCAAACTCCATGTGATGTACATTGCTTGTGACTGGTATTTAGCTGTTGTTTACTTAGCATAACAATCGCATGGAGTTTTGGCCGGTAACCTGATTTTATTAAGCAAGACGTTTTTGTGCTTAAGCAAATTTTGTGCTTAAGCAGTTCTATTTAATTGGCCCCTGACCTTTAACTAGATTACATCTCATCCAAATAAAACCCTTTCTTTCCATTAGTGCCACATGATTCAGGGTTCCAACAGGAATCTTACAAGAAATTCTGTGACTTTTCTATGACTTTCCACAATAGCTTGGAATTCAAGGATTTTCCAGGATTTGTTGGAACCCTAATTATTGCTGTACAATGTACATATGCACCAATATTTTGAACGTCAATTACCTCATTCTGTGGGATAATCTTCAGGCCGAGACTCCTCAATACTTGAATCTCCTCAGCTGTAAATCTTGGATCATACAAATGGCAGTTAGACCACTTCACCTGTTGGTTATAGAGTTTAGTGTTTAATTCCACCCTTTCTTTCAGGGATAACGATTTCTTCTAACAGCCTTGAACATATAAATGCTTATTCACATTCCCAAAGTTGAATCTTGAATTTTGAGCCACAAGGAAATTATAGCGACATTTGTGAACAAATTATAAAGAAATGACTTTGATACAAAAAACTCTCTGCCTCTTTTCAATTTGTAAAGACAACCAACTTTTTTTTTTTACACTGGTACCCAACAGCATTTACCTTCAGGCCGTCACAAATGAGCAGCAGCAGAGCCAGCTGGTACCTCGCAATAGCACAGTCTGAAAAGTTGCCAAGTCCATAACACACTACTGTCTGTACTTTTTGGCTGATGACCTCAGCACTGGCTTGACCCGTGACCTCAGCGCTGGCTTGACCCTTGACCTTTGTGACCTCATCGCTCAGGTCACCCAAGAATCCGTCTTCAGAGCTACTGCTTTCGAGTTTTGAAGTCGGACCAATATTTGAAGAAAATTTCTGGGCATCCTTGTTGCAGTCTGTCCGTATACAAAACTGTTCATCTTCACCATATTCTGGACATGAAGTTGTTCTCGGTCCAACATCTGCACCATCTAGCAAGTTTCTGGGGGAACTTTCCAGGTCTTGAAAAACATTAGATTGTGTTTCTGGCCAAGAAATGCTTGCTTGTTCATGACTCTCGTCTGTAATATTCACATTGCCCTTTTCAGTCAGGGCCGTGCTCAATTCTTTCAGACATTCAAAGAGTGACACTGCAAGGCAAAGGATGGAAGCAGAAAGAGTATTTAATATTTTGTTATTACAACAGCTTTGCATACTTATTGGAAATAATGATTTCTCTTTTCAGATATTATACTGTGATGCAGTTTACTAAACTAAGGGTAAAGAAAGTTACTCATTTCAAACACTTGAACAAACTGCACTTTTGATTTTTTGAAGCAGAGAACCAGTTTGGCAATTTTTACTTGATTTTTTTTTAACTAACAAGCAAACCAACTACCACCGTACTACAATAAAGCACTTTCTATATCACTACATGTATTTGACAATGAACACTTTTTTTATCTCCAAACTCACATTTTTACTAGCTTTCGTAACAAGAAAGTAAACAGACAGATAATCTATTGATGTTAAGGTTTGTTGAATTATTATTTCATATCACATCTTTGAAATAAAAGCATACTTGCCTCGAAAGATCCTATAAAATTCACTAATCTGCAATTCGTCCCTGCGAAAAGAAATCATTAAATTATTGGATTAAATCACTGAAATAAAAAAAAAACAGCAGAAAATGAAAATCCCGACTCCCCTTGAATTATGTGCAACATCTCAAACTGCATTTCTAGAACATGATGTAACCTACTTTAGGTCAATCAATGTTTTTTTTTAGGCAGGATAACTTAAATTAATGTAATACTTTTACTTTATGCTGTTTTTTTCCCTTCACATCTCAGTGAAGGTCATTCATTGCAAAAATGATGATAAGACATGAATCTGGGACTGAGAAACATTTCCAATTTTGTTAGGAAATTTTGTTTAGAAAATTTCCTTGACTTATTCACCATCGCACAACTTGGCGTCAGGTTGCAACATTCTTTCCATTTTCTTAACTCTCCATAGACTTTGTAGTTGTACACAATTGCGGAAGTGGCGTCAGGTTGCAACATAACTTTTTTCCGAGAGCTATGAATGGTTCAGGCTTGCGGTCACACTAGCTATGGACCTTACCGAGAGATTGGAATGTATTGTTAATGGTCAAAAATGTAAATCATTCATGAACCAAGAGTTCTGACTCTTTCTGTTCATTGCCCCATGCCTAGCCCCACTAGTGTGGCCGTCGGTATGCTGCGCTGAACCAAAGGCCACACACCGTGGTACCGCACGCTACTGAGGACGAAGTTTTCATAAAATCTGCGGTCCGTTTCTTACATTCTCAGTTTCTTACTTTCTTATGATTGTATTCTATGATGTCTCACCTATCACTTCTGGGATGCTTAGGTCTAATGATGTTCCATTTTCCGAGATATTCTTCAATCTTTCTGGAGCCCATATGCACTCGTGAAACGTCTGGTGATGGCAGCCATTTTGAATGTGACAAGAGATGACCTCAAGCTGTGACGTCGCGTTTATGCATATTGCTTGTCGAGCGCGCGAGGGCGCGAGTTGCAAATGCGACGGCTGTTTCCTGTGCGGTAGATCCTGAATAGAGATCAGTGCACATGGCCCCTTGACGATAAATGCATGGTACAGGAAACAGCCGTCGCATTTGCAACTCGCGCCCTCGCGCGCTCTACAAGCAATATGCATAAACGCGACGTCACAGCTTGAGGTCATCTCTTGTCACATTCAAAATGGCTGCCATAACCAGACGTTTCACGAGTGCATATGGGCTCCAGAAAGATTGAAGAATATCTCGGAAAATGGAACATCATTAGACCTAAGCATCACAGAAGTGATAGGTGAGACATCATAGAATACAACCATAAAAAAGTAAGAAACTGAGAATGTAAGAAACGGACCGCAGATTTTATGAAAACTTCGTCCTCAGTAGCGTGCGGTACCACGGTGTGTGGCCTTTGGTTCAGCGCAGCATACCGACGGCCACACTAGTGGGGCTACCCCATGCCCTACCCCTCAGGCCAACTCGCCCTTATTTATATGTTAAATGAGGCTCCGTGCTGTAGTGTGACCCGTCATTATTGTTGGCATATCCTAGACCCTTCATAAATCTGCGCAGGTAACACTTGCAACGCGCGCACGTTGTTATCACACACAAATTGAACGCGAGTGCGTAGAAATAGGACTGCGTACGTAGCTTTAGCATGTTTAGGGGGTCCGACGATCGGCAACAAGCGACCTACCTACCTAGCAAGCAAGATTTTGTTTTCAACAGCCGCTTTGTCAACGTTTCTGCCTCTTTCTATGCTCTGAACAATCTTGAGGTTGTCATGCCTTTCCTCCCTGACAAAACTTCTCTCACTTTGTGCAAAAGTGGGCGTTTTCCCTCGCCTTTTTCTGCCCACTAACGTGAACCCGTCTGCATCTCGACCGTCACTCATTTCTAATTCTGCAGGCGTGACACTTGACCTTTCGAGGTAGCTACCATTCGAAAACGGGGTGCGCTGAAAATGAATACCAACAGTTACGAATGCATTCCCTCATATTTCCATCTACTCATAGTTAAGTTGAGACTTATATAAAAAAGATAGAATTATATATTGTAAGGGAAATATTGATGAAAATATCTTTCAAAATATAGAATTAATTATTCAATATTAAAAATTCAACAACCATTTCCCCCCACTATCTAATTATGGACTATCCCGTGTCAAATGGCGCGATGGTTGTGACATGTGCACGTGCTCAGCAAGTGCAGTGGCACCTGTTGCTATTTACCTAGCCCAGGTTGGACAACGTTTTAATTGCATTGCGTGTACACAGCGGAGTCCAACCTGGGCTACCATGCTAGTACCATGGAGGAATATTCCTCCATGCTAGTACCTAGCTTGTACACACGGACCACTTTCTGAAAAGAACTTGTCCAACTTCATCCACTTTCGCTAAGTAGTTGGAGCTGATGCATATGGATTTGCATGTGTGTATACTACGCGGTGGTAGCATTGTGTGTACACTGTACACAGATCAAATCCCCCCGTTCGCGTTGCCAACATGACGAGGCAGAAAATACCAGGAGCTATAAAAATGAAAGAGCAAAACAAGTGTAGGCCATACTTGGTATTAACTGGCCAGGGGAAGGTACGTAATTTTCATTTATGGTCTTTTCTATGGTAGGGGGACCTTCTTGAGTAACTCCAGCTGATGTGAATTCCTGATGAGCATGTCAGCTGGAGTTACTCAACTTACTTGCCTGCTACTTCAGAAGGCACCTTTCCGCTTAGTCCGAGTAATAAACGCATTTTTTTTTACATTTAGAGATGGTCGACCTAAGCCTACTAACTATCGCCCGACCATCTCCAAATGTTATTAAAGGCGATTTGCAGAGTCCTAGTTACTCGGACTACTTTCCGCTATGGAAAGGTGCCTTCTATTCTAGAATGTAGTACTAGGCCTAGTATTAGGCCTAGCCTAGCCTGCCTAAAGTACGAATCGCCTTTTTTCATTTGGACATGGTCGGGCTAGTCTGCAGTAAACTATTATCCCCAGACCATGTCCAAATTTTTAAAAGGCGATTCGTAGAGTCCTAGCTATAGTTGCTGGGACCTTAGCTTGATTAACTCCAGCTCCAAATCCAATGCTGCAGGAATTTGACATAGAGCTGGAGCTAAAACTATGTTGTATAGATTCTAAGACTAAAAGAGGCCCTAAAATTACTCTTTTTATCTGTATCTCACAAAAATGATCCTTTTCCCCGCTCTAGTGTCCCAGCCCAGATTCCAAAAAGCATAGGTCAATATGTTAATAGTAGGCCTACTTGAATCAAGGCACCTCTTGTTAATGCCTTCTACTAATTCTAGAAGTACTAGTTTAATGGAATCTGGGTTAGGATTAATAGAGGGGAAAAGGACTATTTTCGTGATACAGATACAGAGAGTCCCATATTTAGGGCCTCTTACTAGTATCTACAACATAGTTTTAGCCCCAGCTCATATGATGTTGAACTCCTGATGAGCATTGGAGCTGGAGTAACTCAAGCTAGGACTTGTAGAGCCAACATGGCCAAGACTCATGATATTTTGTGAAATTCACTCTTCAGATGGCCAATGGGGTCATTCCGTGTCAAATCACTCCCCAACCCACCCCCTTCAATTTAAGGTTGACAAATTGGCAAAATGTGATCCCAGTTTACTACATTACTAGTGGATTTAAGAGTAGGAATTTTTTTGTCCCTACAGTGTACTAGTGGATTTAAATCAAGGATTTTATTGGTCCCTGAAATGTGGAACCATTGTTTAATATACATGAAGTTTGGGCATAACAGCTGCCAAGGTTTGACTCAACTTCTTATTTAAATCTGACTCATTTCAAACTCTTTCTGGCTTCTCTAGAATCTTCCAAAATTGTCAAGATGCCGATGTTCGAGATCAACACCAATGCTAAGGTAGCAAATATTCCATCAAACTTTGTGGTGGACACTTCTAAAACTATCTCCGAGATGATTGGCAAACCATTGCAGGTAAGGGTGTTAGTTTTGAAGAGCAAACGTTTTCCAAATAGTCACTTTTTCAAAGTTTCCCAGCAGAATCAAAACATTTAATAGTTATTTTTGGGGGGGGGGGGACAACTCTTTTACCCTCTATCCCCAGTGTATAGAATTTCCCATTCTTTGTTGTTAAAATTGTCTAACTGAACGTGAAGGCAACTTGGAGTTTTGACACTGTTGTATCTGCATGTTATTTCAAAGGCAGTCCTGATTATATGTCCCGCACTGAACACTCTCTTTCAAAGATGTTGTATTTTAAATAAGGGAATAAATGTGTGCTTCGGAGGTTTTTATCACTCTGTTTAAGACCACTTAGAGTCTGGGTGCTGATAATTACCCGAGCCGGAGGTGAGGGTTATTATCAGCAGGAGGTTTTTATCACTCTGTTTAAGACCACTTAGAGTCTGGGTGCTGATAATTACCCGAGCCGGAGGCGAGGGTAATTATCAGCACCCATTCATAAATACCTTTTCGGTAAGAAAAAATCATATAATTCGTTCAAAACATCCCGATTTTGTTCAACAAATTCACTTTATGCTTTTTGAAACATCCCTCTTGCAAAATAATGGAGTGTTCAGCTGGCAAGTAAGATGTAAACAACCCTTTTATGGAGATTGACGTGCGCGTATCATGTTCTGCGCGATGTCGCCCAGAACGCACTTGGCGCGTTGCGTTTTGAATTTAGAACTTTAAAATTCTGACTCCCTGGTAGTGTTGCGCATGCCTACATGAGGATTGTGAACGTTCAACCAATGAAACGATAAGAGGCACTGGATTTTTAGGAGTCCACATTTTATTGTGACACTGGAAAAGTGTTTAAGACCAGCTAGCCATGTCTTTTTCATCCGTTTAAGACGGGCCACGTGACGGGCTCTCGACCAATAGGAATGCATAAACTGTCTTAGGTATTTATGAATGTTTTATATAATATGTGTAATGGCTAAACCTAACTGGCAAAAAAAACAGGTCTCCAATCTTTTTAGCAGTTATGTGTTCCTGTATTTCCCACCCCATTGTAGCAAGTTGCAGTGCGTTTGAACCCAGGACAGCTCATGGCATTTGGGGGTTCCACCGACCCGTGCGCCCTTGTCAGTATGAAGAGTATTGGCAAGATTTCACAGGATGAGAACATCAAGTATGCCAAAGTCATAACAGGAGTTCTGGGCAAGCTGGGCGTCAAACCCGACAGGTGTGTAAATTATTTCTTTTCATGAAAAGGAAGTAAAAAGAATCTTGCCAGCGTTTCTCTAAATTGGCTTTACACATGCCGGTAGAGGGCGCCAGTGTTACAAATTACAGGTCAAATCACAAGTCAAATATCCTGACGTCACCAGTCATATCACAAGTCTCATATCACAAGAAATATCACAAGTCATATCACAAGTCATATCGCAAGGCACGTCACAAGTCACGTCACAAATAGTCACGTCAAGAAATAAAATCACAAATCATATCACAAGTCATATCACAAGTCATATCGCAAGTCATATCTCAAGTCATATCGCAAGTCATATCGCAAGTCAATCGCAAGTCATATCACAAGTCATTTACAAGTCATTTCACAAGTCATATCACAAGTTATATCGCAAGTCAATCACAAGTCATATCACAAGTCATTTACATGTCATATCACAAGTCATATCACCAATCATATCGCAAGTTATATCACAAGTCATTCACAAGTCATGTCACAAGTCATATCACCAGTCATATCACAAGTCATATCACAAATCATATCACCAGTCATATCACCAGTCATATCACCAGTCATATCACAAGTCATATTACCAGTCAAATCACAAGTTATTCACATGTTGTATCACAAGTCATATCAGACATCATATCACCAGTCAGTCTTAATTCATATCACAAGTCAAATCACAAGTCATATCGCAAGTCACATCACAAGTCACATCACAAAGTCACGTCACGAATCATATCACAAGTCATATCACAAGTCATATTTCAATTCATATCACAAGTCGTATTACCAGTCAAATTAAAAGTCATTTACAAGTCATATCACAAGTCAAATTACCAGTCAAATCACAAGTTATTCACATGTCGTATCATAAGTCATATCACAAGTCATATCGCAAGTCATATCACAGGTCATTCACAAGTCATATCACAAGTCAATTCGAAAGTCATATCACAAGTCATATCGCAAGCTATATCACAAGTCATATCACAAATCATATCACCAGTCATATCACAAGTCATATCACAAGTCAATTCGAAAGTCATATTACAAGTCAATCGCAAGCTATATCACAAGTCATATCACTAGTCACATCATAAGTCATATCACCAGTCAAATCACAAGTCAATTCGAAAGTCATATTACAAGTCAATCGCAAGCTCTATCACAAGTCATATCACTAGTCACATCATAAGTCATATCACCAGTCAAATCACAAGTCAATTCGAAAGTCATATTACAAGTCAATCGCAAGCTATATCACAAGTCATATCACTAGTCACATCATAAGTCATATCACCAGTCAAATCACAAGTTATTCACATGTTGTATCACAAGTCATATCACACATCATATCACCAGTCAGTCTTAATTCATATCACAAGTCAAATCACAAGTCATATCGCAAGTCATATCACAAGTCACGTCACAAAGTCACGTCACGAATCATATCACAAGTCATATCGCAAGTCATATCGCAAGTCAATCGCAAGACATATCACAAGTCATTTACAAGTCATTCACAAGTCATTTCACAAGTCATATCACAAGTTATATCACAAGTCATTTACATGTCATATCACAAGTCATATCACCAATCATATCACAAGTTATATCACAAGTCATTCACAAGTCATGTCACAAGTCATATCACCAGTCATATCACAAGTCATATCACAAATCATATCACCAGTCATATCACCAGTCATATCACCAGTCATATCACAAGTCATATTACCAGTCAAATCACAAGTTATTCACATGTTGTATCACAAGTCATATCACACATCATATCACCAGTCAGTCTTAATTCATATCACAAGTCAAATCACAAGTCATATCGCAAGTCACATCACAAGTCATGTCACGAATCATATCACAAGTCATATCACAAGTCATATTTCAATTCATATCACAAGTCGTATTACCAGTCAAATTAAAAGTCATTTACAAGTCATATCACAAGTCAAATTACCAGTCAAATCACAAGTTATTCACATGTCGTATCATAAGTCATATCGCAAGGCAATCGCAAGTCATATCACAGGTCATTCACAAGTCATATCACAAGTCAATTCGAAAGTCATATCACAAGTCATATCGCAAGCTATATCACAAGTCATATCACAAATCATATCACCAGTCATATCACAAGTCATATCACAAGTCAATTCGAAAGTCATATTACAAGTCAATCGCAAGCTATATCACAAGTCATATCACTAGTCACATCATAAGTCATATCACCAGTCAAATCACAAGTTATTCACATGTTGTATCACAAGTCATATCACACATCATATCACCAGTCAGTCTTAATTCATATCACAAGTCAAATCACAAGTCATATCGCAAGTCATATCACAAGTCACGTCACAAAGTCACGTTACGAATCATATCACAAGTCATATTGCAAGTCATATCGCAAGTCAATCGCAAGACATATCACAAGTCATTTACAAGTCATTCACAAGTCATTTACAAGTCATTCACAAGTCATTTCACAAGTCATATCACAAGTTATATCGCAAGTCAATCACAAGTCATATCACAAGTCATTTACATGTCATATCACAAGTCATATCACCAATCATATCACAAGTTATATCACAAGTCATTCACAAGTCATGTCACAAGTCATATCACCAGTCATATCACAAGTCATATCACAAATCATATCACCAGTCATATCACTAGTCATATCACAAGTCATATCACCAGTCATATCACAAGTTATTCACATGTTGTATCACAAGTCATATCACACATCATATCACCAGTCAGTCTTAATTCATATCACAAGTCAAATCACAAGTCATATCGCAAGTCATATCACAAGTCACATCACAAAGTCACGTCACGAATCATATCACAAGTCATATTGCAAGTCATATTTCAATTCATATCACAAGTCAAATCACAAGTCATATCGCAAGTCACATCACAAGTCACATCACAAAGTCACGTCACGAATCATATCACAAGTCATATCGCAAGTCATATTTCAATTCATATCACAAGTCGTATTACCAGTCAAATTAAAAGTCATTTACAAGTCATATCACAAGTCAAATTACCAGTCAAATCACAAGTTATTCACATGTCGTATCATAAGTCATATCACAAGTCATATCGCAAAGCAATCGCAAGTCATATCACAGGTCATTCACAAGTCATATTACAAGTCAATTCGAAAGTCATATCACAAGTCATATCGCAAGCTATATCACAAGTCATATCACAAATCATATCACCAGTCATATCACAAGTCATTCACAAGTCATATCACAAGTCAATTCGAAAGTCGTATATCAAAAGTCATATCACAAGTCATCAGAAAAGGGGGTGGGGGTTCTGTAATGTGTAGTTCTGGAGTGTATTTGACATGAATATGCACTTTAATTCATTTCTTGTGTTTTGTTCCCAGGATGTACATAACCTTTATGGACCTGGCCAAGGACAACGTCGGATTTCAAGGAAACACCATTTTTGGTCTTGAGAAAGCTGCTGGTAAATAAAAGGTGATAATGGTGATAAAACCAAGTTAGCAACCAATGGTAATCACGAATTTGCTAGCTTAGCTGAGCAGAAATTAATTGACCGACCCATGTAATGTTTTTTTTTTTTAAAGCAACTTAGTGTCCCATTAATTTTATTTTGAATTTTTGTTTTTTATATTCAAAAAGGTTTTGGTGCCTTTTTGCTTTTTATGCTAATGCAAATTTCCATATTCATAAGCAAAAGTGTGATGTCATTTCAGACAGAAACCTCTCTGTTACAGCTATTGCAGCTCAAATGTTACCAGAAGTATGGAACCTTTGCTGTTGTAAATTTCTTTTCTTTGGTGATTCATTGTCTTCTACATGGCAGTATACCAATGAGCAAACGTTTCTCACATGTTTTCAATGAGCAGATGTTTGGGTTCACATTTAACAGAAGATGTCTAAACTGAATTGCATTTTCCTGAAAATCTCAATTCACGTTGCAGGCTTTTCAAATGAACAGTGTCACAGTCGTCCCTTTATCATTGTTCATCTCATTACTTGAGACATGACCTGTGATTGACTTGTGATTGACCAGTTTACAAGTCAGCTTTAAAGAATCGTAACCCGTTTTAAACATTTTAAAGGATTATTGGTAATTGTTTACATTTAACAAAAGCCACTTGTTTGAACTTAACAAAATATACAAGTTAATTTTAGTTATGTTTTGGTATCAAATATCCTGAGATAATTTACATCCTGAGAAACAACACTGATGATAAAAAACATGTATGCATCTTAAATGTGTTCTAATACAACAGACCATAGTGTTTTTGAAACGATCAGTCTTATTCGTCTTAATACATGCATGATTGGGCCCTGTGAAAATAAGACAACTAATGTTCCTTTGATGTAAAGTAATTGTGTGTAATAACTGTGTATAATTACTAATTAGAGAATTAGAGACTGCAATTGTCAAAATGAATGTCTCTAAGAGATCATGTAAGCCTTCTGTGCATAAAGCTGTAGAAAAATATTTTGTAAACAAGATTGTGGTATAAAATTCTCCTTGAAATCCTATTTTAGAATAAAACTTGCAATACTTACTCTCTAAAGCTTGTCTTTTGTTGTGTGGTTTTTGTTTTAAAGCTTTGTTGGCAGAGTACATTATGTACATTTTGTGCAAAGACTTTTAACCATTTGTTCCTCCTGATTCTGTTGCAGTTTAGTTTTAACGAGGACTCTGAAAACAATGCCCACATTTTTATACGGGGGCCTATTGTTTATCTTATTAAAACATTTAAATGATTCGTTTGCTTAACGCATTTTGTAGAAAATCCACTTTAATAAAGAGTGCAAAAGACACTTGTATTATGTCAAACAATGGCCATATTAACAAAGGTAGAAAAATATTCACTCGTCACCTCTGATAAATTAGGATGGAAAGTCTGTTAATTGTCCCTCGTATAGGACCTTCGCACCCTGAATCTTTCCAACTGTTTTTCTGTGCACAAATCTCATTCATCTTTTATAGAATGCACAAATCCTGCACTTTTGAAGTGTCCTCAATGTCAACCCCTTCAACTTCCCGCTCTGCCCCCGACGCCACCAGCTCAGACCGGTGCCCGCAAGTTAAGTGGCCCGAGATAGATCGCCCTCGCCGAGCGGGGTTCCCCTCGTCGATCAAAGAAAAGTAAGTCGCGCTGAGTCTACGACTGTTTCGTGTAGTGGTGATGTGCCCCGCGCCATACGAGAGTATGGGCTTTTGGCGCGGGGCACATATTACACGAAACGGTAATTGATTGAGCGCGACTCGTATTACACGGTGACGTTACACACGCCCTCAACGGAAGAGCAATGAAATGTTAACTCGGTAGGCACTAGACCCGTGAACGCAACCTCGTCCCCAGGGTGTTGAGCAGTACGCGCCCACCACTACCTGCTCCCTCACCCTGGTATTGGATCATTTGCATGTGCAAGATTTTTGCAGACGTATGCAAATGAGGAACAGTCTGGTGCCTGGATATGCGTTACACATTAGCGTTTGTTTTTGTATGCGGTGTCTGGGGTAAAAACAGAGTCGATTCGTAGCAGCGCGAGAACGGCGTGAGTTACGAAAACACGATTTTTGAAATCAAACTGTTACGATCTTATCAAGACAACATGCAGTATCATATTTCATATTAATATGAGCAAATTGGAAAGGAAATTAGTATTTTCGAGAAGGCGTGGACGAATGATCGCGAACAACACGTACTGCACGTTGTGAATATATAGCACCAAGTACACGATAAAATCCATTACTAGCCAATTGCGGTATCCAATCAGGATACAGGAAGAAAGTTTCCTATCCAGGGTTTACTATTGGAAACGCGGTTGGAAATAAAGTAAGCACTGGGGACGAGGTTGCCGTGAACGTGGCTTGTAAACTACGCCACGTTCACGGGTCTAGGTAGGCACGTGAAATTGTGAGCGGTAAGTTTATCAGAAGATTTTGTTCTTTTTTCAAAATTACCGCTTGTTGGGAACAATTTCAGGGGTCTTATGGAATGTCATGAATGTGTAGATCTATCCGGGGTAACTGTCTTTCTCATTTGTATTCTCTTTACCAGTTTTTTTGGGGCGTTTTGTCCGGGGGGGGGGGTGGTATGCAAAAACGAAGTGGCTATCGTTACGGCAGCCGTTGTTTAGCGCCCTCTACGATACTTTTTTGATACGCACGCAGCTATATAATTATTTGTTTACCCACGTTTTAGCAAGCAGTGTGACAGCTCAGTCGATAGAGGGTAGGATTTTGCACCGCGAGGTTGCGGGTTCGCATCTCCTCAGTTTTGCACTCAATTTTTTTTCCTTTTCTAACCTGAGGCTTTGGAGGATGCCTCTTTTTTTGTCTTTTTTTGGGTGTGTTTTTGGGGGGAGTTTGTCTGAGGGGGCAGCGCCCCTGCGAAGCCCGTGAGTGTGGGTGATAAATTCCGTTCCTTCCTAGTCTCGTTATGTTGCAGTGTACAATCATGACAAAGCAGAAAATTAATAGTTATAATTCCTGTCTTTTAACGAAACAAGACGTGTAAAGGAAGCCTAGCTCATTAATGTCACAATCACAGCATTCATTGAATAGCAAAGATCCCAAAGAAAAGAGCAAATCAAGTTCAGACTTTAGGCCATGCTTGTACTTGGGGAAAGTCAGTGGTTATAATATAATCTTGGTCTTTTCCAGGCGCTGTTGGGGGGGGGGTAGAGGTAACTATATAACAGTATTTTAAACACTCAAGTTTGACCTTCACTGTTAGTGTTTACACCACATATCGTGGGTTTGATTATGATAGCTATGCTCCGATCATGATGAACTTTGATCTTTTCTAGGAATTTATACATCGCCTGATAAAACATCTAGGCCGTCAGTACATGACGATCTATCTAACATTCAATCTAGTTTTCATTGGCTGCACTGCGTTACCATTTAACACTTGAACAGACTCAAGAACCATCGGACCATTGAGTTTTACGTTGTAAATCAACACATGCGAGTGTGCTTCCAAGTTCCATCCCTAATCAATGTGACTGAACAAGGTCAATTTATTATTAAGGACACAACTTGGTTCTTGGACTTTGAGTGAGTTTTTGTATTATAATATTGATGAATGTATTTTTTAATGTCGCTGATGTTATTCTTTATGAATTTGTTTTTAAAAGATGAGCACTACTTATTGTATTTTAATTGTTGTCGTCTTGTGATGGTTTAATCAAGGGGGAAAATAGAAAGTTTTATGGACATAGACATCACATTTAAGGTCCATGTTCAAATGTCTATAAAACTGTACATGTATGTCTAATTTGATTTGAACTCGGTAGGTACCTAGATCGGGATGTTTTAGTTGAATAGTACAGTTACATCATGATCATCACGTCATGTGACGTCACAATAAAGGGAGTGGAGTGCTGTAGTCTCGTGGTTAAGGGCACTGATTCGTGTTCTGTGGGTAAAGCTGCAGGTCGTGAGTTCGAGTCCTGGCGGGGTCATGGTGCGTGTGCCCTTGAGCAAGGCACTTTGTCACTCATTGCTTCTCTCCACCCAGGAGTAAATGGGTACCTGTGAGGGCAGAGATGGTTATTGTGATTGAATTAGCTTCCTTGCGCCTAACAAGCAGCATCGAGCTGTATACTCCTCAGGGAGCTGAGAGTGAGATGGTATATGGAATGTTTAATTTGCCCAATGATTAGGGGTAATAATAATGTAAAGCGCTTTGATCTTAGTTAAAAGCGCTATATAAGAACCTGTTGTTATTATTATTAAAGGGGCATTCTTGTAAGGCCGATCTACAGAACTATAGTAGGATTTGTTTGTAACTTGTTGTGTACCTTAATTGACCGAGATGTGTTTATTAGTGCATTTTGTTCGTTAGAAGCAGCCAATGTGCTCAAAATGTAAAGAAGGGTGCTGAACAACTAACCTGATGAAGTTTCAGCTCAGTGAATGCTGTATATTCTGAGAAAAACAACATTCTAAGATCTCGATTTCAAATCAAAAGTTGCTGAGTCACGGTTTGAATTGGGCCTGAATTCAGCGTCCGAGACATGTTCTCACTGAGCTGATTGCAGTTACGCGATGTCTGGCGTCATGTCAACGCTTGCGCGTGCTTCGCCAAATCAAAAAAATGAACTGCTGATGGAAATTTCCAATGATGCGTCTAAAGACGCTTCGTTGGAAATGCTTTCGTTTATTGATTTCTTCAAAACGACAGCGTGCCAGAAAGAATAATTTCATAGGGAGTTTAGTCCCCTATCTTTCAACCAAGTATGTTTTTCAACAATAATTATGTCAGTTACTTTTTGGATAGCTGCAAATGATGGACTGTAACTTTAAAACTCTTTCTGGTTTCTCTAGAATCTTCCTGAATTGTCAAGATGCCGATCGTAGAGATCAACACCACTACTAAGGTAGCGGATATCCCATCCGACTTTCTGGTGGAGACTTCAAAGACTATCTCCGAGATGATTGGCAAACCATTGCAGGTAAGGTTGGTAGGCTGTGGCCTCGTGGTTAAGGGCATTGGATTCGTGGCCTGCGGGTAAAGCTGCAGGTTGTGGGTTCGAGTCCATGCGGGGGTCATGGTGCGTGTGCCCTTGGGCAAGGCACTTTGTCACTCATTGCTTCTCTCCACCCAGGAGTAAATGGGTACCTGTGAGGGCAGAGATGGTTATTAGCTTGCTTGCGCCCAACAGGCTGCATCGAGCTGGATGCTCCCCAGGGAGCTGAGATGGTATGTTTAATTGGCCCAATGATCAGGGGTAATGTAAAGCGCTTTGATCTTAGTTAATAGAGCTATATAAGAATTAAGAACCTGTTACATTGTATTATTCCAAATATTCACCTTTTTCAAAACTTCACAGCCCCAAAAAATGTACCCCTGTGTAGCACTTTCAAAGGCAGTCCCGATTTTGTCAAGCAAAAAAATCTTTTTCCAAAGATGTTGTATTTTAAATGTTTTATATAATACGTGCAATTCCTGGGAAAAAAAGGTCTCCAATCTTTTTAACAGTTAAGTGTTTGTGTATTTCCCACCCCATTCTAGACTATTGCAGTGCATTTGCACCCAGAACAGCTCATGGCATTTGGGGGTTCCACCGACCCGTGCGCCCTTGTCAGTTTGAAAAGTGTTGGCAAGATTTCACAGGATGAGAACATCAAGTATGCCAAAGTCATCACAGAAATTGTGGGCAAGCTGGGCGTTCAACCTGACAGGTTTGTGTATAATTTCTTGTCATGAAAAGTTAATAAAAGTTCAGACTCGAGTCACTTCTTTAAAACAGGGGTGTGAGTGACCACTGATAAAAATAGCTGAAAACAGCTGAAAAAAGGTGTAAAAAAGCTTAACTTTGGAAATCTCCTATACTTTTGTACACAGCAAGTGAGAGAAAAAAGCTGAAATCCAAAACAAAAAAAAGCTGAGATTTCACACCCCTGTAAAAAATGACTTGACTCGACTCGAGTCACTTCTTTCAAATGACTCGACTCAACTCGAGTCACAAAAATCAGTGACTTGTTACAACTCTGTGGAGGTGTGACCACTGCCTGAATCCTGCAAAATCCTGCGGCAGTGACTGTCAATATGTTGAGGCTTGGCCAGTGACATCCTGGAGCAGTACGGAGGATTTGAAGCATAATCCAGGCCTATATTTATGCATGGCTGAGCAAAATCAACACAAGGTCTGGCCCAAGACCTTGACAAAAATGCATCCTACAAAATCAGTAACGCACTTTTGCCATGTAGCCTCAATCCTCCAAATTCCTCCATTTTGGCAAAAAGGATTCAGGGCGGTTAGGGTTAAATGTTGCACCTGTAATTCTTTTGAAAATTGAAAAAGTGATTGAATCGGGGTAAAAACAGATCTAAACGTACCCCTTCTTAAAAATTGTCAATAGACATTTTTAAGGGGGGGGGGATGTGTTCTGTAATTTGTGTAGTGTTAGTAAAACATGAATATGCATTTTAATTCCTCACTTGTGCTTTGTTCCCAGGATGTACATTATCTTTACAGACCTGGTCAGGGACAACGTCGGACTTAAAGGAACCACCCTTTCGGGTCTTGACAAACTTGCTGGCAAAAAATGAAGTTGTGAATGATAGTCACTATCATCAGTGATAAAGGCAAGTTAGTGTAGCCGTGAAAAATGACACAATGGGGATTAACTAAGCAAACTAAACTAAATTCAAGATCTTTGAAAGGAAAAGTCGCAAGGAAATTGAGTAAACTGAATTGTGCTTTGACCATGTGGCAGCTTATATAGGGGGAATATGTGGGCTAAAATAAACAAACAGGGGGATACACTACCAAGAAAGGGGCGGGGAGTCTGAAGTAAAACTAAAATGATTTTCTTTTCTAAGGGGAGCTACTCCTATTTATTACACTATAAACACATAAAAATGTGTAACTAAAATTTGGCCCTGCCACATTAGCGACCAGTAGCAATCAAGAATTTGCTAGCTTGGCTGAGCAGAAATTAATTGACCAATCCACCTGGTTTGAAGTCATTTTCAAGAAAATGGTATTTTTGTAAACATTTCCAACGGTGGTCGGCCGACCAGCGTTGAAAAAACCTAACTATTTTTCAACTACTGCTCCAAATTTACCATTTTTTCAGTCCAAATTTTGTTTGCTATTGGTTGTATGTTCATGAACGGGTGCAAGCCAGCTAGACTGGTTCCCTTGCCTTACAATTTTCCATCATTTATAAATTGATCCATTTTATCTTTTGTGGAGTCAGGGAACCAGACTACTTGAACATTTTTGTTTTTCTGGGTTTTTCCAACCTTCTCGAACACAAAACTTAAAAAATGTCAGTGTAACAATATTTGATCTATTATACTAACCTCTCAAATAGTTCATTTCTGAAAATTACAGCAAAAGCCAATGATGTACATTCCCTTTAATTGTCTTTTCAATTTTCGTTTTGCCATTTTCAAGGGTATTTTGGTGTCCTTTTTTGGTTTCTATGCTTATGCAAATTTACATGTTCATGAGCAAAAGTGTGATGTCATTTCAGGCAGAAACCTCTATGTTACAGCTATTTCAGCACAAAAAAAGTTACCAGAATTTTGGATAGTTTGCTGTTGTAAATTTGTCTTTTCTGTGGTGATTCATTGTTGTGTCAGTACATGGCAGAACACCAATGAGCAAACTTTTCTCACAAATGTTTTCAATTATGAGCAGATTTGTGGGTTCACATTTGAACAGAAAACCCCTAAACTGAACAGTGTCTTCCTGAAATGACATCACAGCAACAGCGCCCCCAGTTGTCCAGAAAAGCATGAACAGTTTTGAATGTTTAAAGTGACTTTTCAACAAAAATAAACCAAAAAGGATGTCAAAAAAGTGTTCATACATTTAAGAGGAGTAGAAAGTTACACAAAATATGTTCCTCAGAAAAATCAGCCCCATGACACTTTGACCAATCACAGCTGTGATTAAAGTCCGACATACGTGCACATGCGTATGACATACATGTACGTGCACATGCATATGACATACATGTACGTGCACATGACATGCGTATGACATACATGTTCCTCAGAAAAATCAGCCCCATGACACTTTGACCAATCACAGCTGTGATTAAAGTCCGACATACGTGCACATGCGTATGACATACATGTACGTGCACATGCATATGACATACATGTACGTGCACATGACATGCATATGACATACATGTACGTGCACATGCGTATAACATGCGTAGCTGCAACATGCATTTTGGCTTTTGAAGGGTGCAATTATTGGCAACGTGCACGTACAGTGAGCTGAGTAGGGCTTACTGGGTCCGTTTATTGATATTGGTTTTACAGAAGTTATAATCATGGCAGTGGATTGATTCTTTTTACTTGATGAGCCTTAGTGTCATGTTTAAGGAATGGTGCACAAATAACAGTACTTTAAAGGCTATTTTAAGATTTCCTTCTTCCCTTGCATAAAATCCTTCAAAAATGGCTTCAAATTTCAGGTAACAAATTTGTGTGCTAAACGTGATGAGGGTAATGGAAATTCTTTAAATATCGAGTAATTAACCCAAAACCAAAACAAATAGGCCTAATGATTAAATTATGTGACTCGGGTGCGTTTAAAGTAATATTCAAATAACGTTTTCTCCACAAATCAGCATATTCTGGAAAAGTATTTGTATTCTTTTATTTTGAAAGAAGCAGCAAATGTTAAGTCTGACCTCAAGGTATACTTACATGAAGTTAAATGAATGTACATGTAGTATCAAAGTTTGCCTGAGGAAGTAATCCGTTGTCTTGAATGAATGAATAAATAAATGCAGTTTGTAATGGAGTCAGTCACAAGTCACCACAAGGCAATCGCAAATCCTTGTCTTAAAGCTATAGTCCATCATTTGCAACTATCCGAAAAGTAGCTGGCGTAATTATTGTTGAAAAACATACTTGGTTGAAAGATAGTAAGAGGACTCCCTGTGAAATTATTCTTTCAGGCAAGCTGTCATTTTGAAGTAATCAACGAAGAAGGCCTTTCCAACGGTGCTTCTTAAGATGCACCGTAGGAAAATTTCAATTAGTAGTTCTTTTTGTTATTCGGCGAAGCGCGCGCAAGCATTGGCACGACGCACACGCACCCCCGGTTGCTATAATTCATCGGATCAGTGCGCGACATCGCGTAGCTGCAATCGGCTCAGCGAGAACGTGTCTCGGACGCTGAATTCAGGTGCAATTCAAAACATGATTCAGTAACTTTTGATTTGAAATTGAGATCCTAGAATGCTGTTTTTCTCAGAATATACAGCTGAAGCTGAGCTGAAACTTTATCAGGTTAGTTGTTCAGTACCCTTCTTTAGATTTTGAGCACTTTTGTTGCTTCAAACGAACAAAATGCACAAATTACAAATGATGGACTATAACTTTAAGTCAAATGAACAGTGACAAAGGGATTCCGTTGTCATTTTTCATCCCCTGTTACTTGTGATTGACTGGTGATGGACTAGTTTACAAGTTGGCTTTAAAGAACCTAGCCAGTTTGCAACATTTTTAAAGGATTATTGGTAATGTTTTACATTAACAAAGCCAGTTATATGAAGTTTACAAAATATACACGTTAATTTTAGTTACATTGTATGGTATCAAATATCCTGAGATAATTTGCATCCTGAGAAATAACAATGAGAAATACATGTACATCTAAAATGTGTTCTAATACAACACGGACCAAGAGTGTTTTTTAACATTGTCTTATGGCTTAAATGCATGATTGACCCTGTTGAAACAGGAACACTAATATCCCATTTATGTGAAGCAATCTTGTGCTGTAACTATGTATGAGGACTTGGAAATCCTTTAAATTGTCAAATGAATGTCTCATAAACAGATCGTGTCTTTTGTGCATGAGGTTGTAGAAAAATATTTTGTTATTCATAGTTAACAAGATGTCAGCAAAGTCTTCCTAAAATCCAAATTATAATAAAGTGTTTCAATACTTATTCTCTAAAGCTTTTGTCTATGTCATGTGGAATTTTTTTTAAACATTGTTTTGCAGAGTATTGACTATGGATGGAGTACTTGTAAATTTTGTGCCGCAAAATTGTAACCATCCCATACTGTAGCAGTTTTGTTTTAACAAAGACTTTGAAAAGAAGGCCCAAATTTTGATATATTATTTATCTTATAAAATATTTTGCTAAACGCATTTGTAGAAAATCCACTTTTAAATATAGAGTGCAAAAAGACACCTGTATTACATCAAACAAACAATGCCCATATCCACTGAGGTATAAAAATATTCACCAATCACCACTTATAAATTAGGATGGAAAGTCTGTTGTCCCTCATAAGGCCTTGCCGTATATTGTCCCTCGTAAGGCCTTGCACTTCTTATTTTCCCTTACTCTTTCCAACCGTGTTTTCTGTGCACAAACCTCATTCATCTTTTGCCTCCACTGGCACGTGTCGTAGAATGCGCAAATCCTGCACTTCCAAGTGTCTTCAATGTCGACCCCTTCCACTTCCGCTCCTCTGTCCAGTACGTGCGGCAGTGGTCAGTCGCTGCCGCAGCCAATCAGCATCAAATTCTACCGTCTCCTTGGCGACGGTCGCGCTGTCATCCTGGCCACTGAACTCCAGTGTGAGAACTTCCACGTGCGGAAGGAACTCAAACTGCTGCAGCACTATGGTCATCAGCTCACCGAGCGTGAGGCTCGTTCTGAGACCATCCTAGCGCTCTCACATAAGGAAGCAGTTCATCAATCAGGACCTGATCGGGATCCATTCTAAGCGACCGCAGGACCTCTTGGCCGTCAACGCCCCCTCGCCAGGTCGTCCAGCATCTGTTTGTACAACATCATCTGCATCTTGTAGGCTTGCATCTGCTGTCGGCGTATGGGTCTCGACAGATCCCCCTTGTCTTAAACTCCACCAGCTCAAACCGGCCTTGCCTGTCAAATCTTAACTCGTCGATCGTGCCAACAACTAGGAACTGGTGGCCAAGGGGCATCCCAAAGACAGGTATCTCTCTGCACAGGGTTCCCACACAGAAGCAGTCCCTCAAAGATACAATAATATTGTGAGCCTAATGCCGTACCTGTCCTCACGAGTCTTGGCTTTTACTGGAACGTACTTATTCACTTCGCGATCTGCAATTGCAAAAACAAGATGTAAGAAAGCAATGCATTCATATTAGGCTACTCATTTTTAAAAAAAAAATTAACATTTGTTATTGTTAAACAATTTACAGGACTAAGCTCAAAAAATAAAACAGCTCTTTAAAGCCTGCTGAATCCAGCAGTATTATCCCAATTGCAAATGAAGTGATAAGTATGTTGAGCCAACAAAGTCAAATCTAGCAAAAAGATCTTTGTCCTCTTTTCTGTTCAATGGGGTCAAAAAATGACAGCTCACTGCTGAACTCTATTGGTCTGGGCCCAGTGAAGGTAAAGCATTCTTGAAGGCAACTATCCTGTGGTAATTTACACCCATGACCATGTACCTATAGCTTTTGCCCCAACTACATGTACATGTATACTCCAACCTATACTTGGACGACTGTAGGCTGTAGCTTTAATTGGGATCCTCCCAGGCATAGTTGGGATCGACGCAATGCTACACTCGGGTAATGCTTTTAATACCTCGGCGCAACAAACCCACCTCGCTTTTCATGAATTTTGTTCCCCCCACTGGCAGCAGCCACTACCGCCTTGACTGCAGCTTTATGCTCGGCAGGCATGGCTGGTGTGGACTCCACGATGAATTCCAAGTCGGGCTTCCAGAAGTTGTAGACCATCTGCTGTTCGCACCATAACTGGGCAACCAGGTTAGACACGGTCAAGTAGGTGTTTCCAAGTCGCGAACTTTCCTTGCTGCGAGCATTCAACTCATAGGGCAGTGAAGAGGAATTACATTCAGATTTGTCAGTTTCAGGGTTACTGATGGCGAGACCAGAAGTAGATGAGGCTTCATTGCTCAAACCTTTGGAGACTGGATTAGAATTGTTAACAGTTACATCACCAGCCACTGAAGTTTGCTCAAATGCTTCGTAGGCCTCGTGCAGGGCTCTGTTCTGGCTCTCAGTTATCGATTCTTGGGAATCTTCTTTATCTTCGACATCCATTGGAACTGCAGCTTCTGTTGCCTCAAACGTGTCCAAGGCATCCAAAGCCTGATGAAGCAAGGCATCATCTTGAGACCCGAAAGCGAATTCGTCATGTGCATCCATGATCAAAATGATGAACTGATTTTGAACAGATTCAAACAGTGGGTTGGTTAATTTGATGTGGGTTACGATTTATGTTGGTTTGTAAGGATTGGCGTGACCAGATGTTTTGCCAAATTTGATAAAAGATGCTCTGAGATGTCTGCTTGGTGTTATACCACAGAAAAAAAAGTTGCGAGACTGTGAGTGTGATGAGTTCACTTTTTTCACACCCCTCAAAGTCAGAACAGTCTGCCAACATGGAACAACTTGAACAGACTCCAAAATGGTACAAAATGAAGATCTCCAAATTACCAGGCTTTTTTTAAGGCTGGAAAGATTGCTGGATGATCATGTCCTCACACACCACAGTCTTCTTCAAATTCAATCCATCAATTTCAACCTCTTCCCTCTCATGGGGTCTGTGTTGAGCTTGAATCGTTTTGCCTTGGGTGGCAACATCGATTCTGAACAACAGCTGTTTATGTTCAGTTTGGTTTCTTTGTCAACAATTTTCCGGCCAGATGACATGTTCAAATCTTACAGTCTTCTGCTCATAGTTGCTGATCATACTGTTGGTTTCAGATATCCTCGTAAATCTTCCATCTGGCTCATTTCCCAACTAAATAACAGCACAACATTGCACGAAAATTCGGAAATTGTTCGTGTTCTGCCAGTCCACTGCTTCCGGGTACCGGGTGTTGTTGATTGATATTTCCCGCGAAAGATATAGCTGTAATTTATACCGTATTCATCCGCTAAATATTTAATTTTAATGGCAATAATATATGGTCATGACAGTAGAAATAAAGGGAAACACAGCGAATATTCCTCACTACCATTAAAAGGAACGAATATTCTCCTTTTAGGGTTACAATAACCAGAATCGTGCGCCCTATATTAGTTAGCGGCGCCGGGTTATACCGTTTAGCATTGAAGTGCATCGGCTGCTTCTCAATCGATATGGGGGTCAAAGGTCACACAATAAACGAGCGTTTTTCTCCTTGGAGATATGCTGCTGTTTTCGTTCAGTTTTGTCGCATTATTTTATCGAAGAAGAGCACTTTTGATGACTCATATAGCATAGATTTGTGAAATTTATGATATAAGTATGGATGAAAAACAGTCATCTGCCAGAAAACTGTCCGGGGACAAGCAGAAAAAGTCGTCAAAGAAAAAAAGGAAAGCGAAGCAAAAAGACCGAGACGCCGAACGGAAGCGGGCGTCTGGTAAACAACACCCGGGGTTCAAGTCGTCCAGCCCCGACGAGACAAACTCGGACAGCGCGCTGGAGTTAGGTAAGTGTTTCTTTGTAACTTCGCATGGATTTGCCATCTCTGCTCAGAGTCAGAGGCCTCTGGTGTTTGTCCTTTATGTTTGTAACTGATTGATAAATTGAAGTTATTGTATTCAGAGAGTGATTCAGCGAGAAACTTGGGGGTTTAATTGAAACTCATTTTAACTTGGTTTATTGAAAAGGTAAAACTGTTGGTTTCATCATGGTTTCATCATATTATTGTTAATAAAAATTACAATGTAACAACAGGAAAGAAGTTTATATCCAGACACCACTTTGTTGGTTGTGTACAAAGAGAGCCAAGAATAATTGCAAAGTATTTTTTTAACAAAATTGAAAATGTTTCTCAGTCACAGATCAAAATTTGAAAATGTTTCTCACTCACAGATCCATACATATATATATGTTTTTAACAGTTTTGCAATGACTGACCTTCATCAAGATGATGAAGAATAAAGTGATGTCAGGTTGCAACATTGTTTCACATTGATAAAATGATGTAGGCCTACCCTGTTGATTTGAGTATTATGAACTATTTTGAGTAACATGTAAGTATGTTTAAACCAAATTTATAAACAAGAATAGGCTTTTTTGGACTATTTAAAATTGGGAGAGAAAAAGGCATGTAGGCCTATTGATTAATTCTTGATGTGTATAAACAGCGTTTCCCATACTCTGTTTAATACCTGATGATTAATTTGCTCATTGGAGAATAACTTAACAACAATGTGGAAAGTCCAAATTTGAGCTTAGGTTACATTCGATAGGCCCTAATAATAGGGCTCGCTCAATGACAGCCATCTCTGTAGGAGAACTGCAATGCAACTTCGTATTTTACGCAATCAAGCACTCATTGCGCAGTGTTGAAAATGTTTCAAACACGCGCACTTGTTGCTCGAAATGTGTTCGAAATATGACGCAGCCGATGCGTGTTATGCAAGTTGACGCTCAAAATGCCGATGCACGTTGATGGTCTGTAGGAGATAACGTCGTTTGAACGAGACCTATTGATTTGATACTTCAAAGTTCAAAACATAAACAATTAACAATTTGTTGTGTGCTGCCTGTTATGTTGCTTACAGTTGCAGGTTTTTGGCACTCTATTGACACAAGTTCCAAAGTTCACAATTAGCTTTAATTGAAGACTTTTGCACATTTTGAACACAAAGAGCCTCTGTACATGTACAGTATGTCGTTCACCTGTCATATGTACACTAAAAAGAAAGTCCTAATGCTGTTCGATATTATGTAACTTTGCATTAAGGATAATGATTCAGCAGTTTTGTATTTGACATCAAGCAGCTGAACTGAGAAATTTGCTCACATCTTGTGCAAATGTTTCTCTGATTGTTACATACATATTCGCAGTAATGATGTGCAAACCCAACCCGAAACCGAAACCGACCCTACCCGAAACAGACTTCGGGTCGGGTCAAGTCGGTTTGTCCACCTTTTCAGTCGGGTCGGGTCGCTTTCGGTTTTGCATACATTTTCGGGTCGGGTCAGGTCGGTTTAGCCATTTTATGCAAAACCGAAATAAACCGAAACAGTTGAGAAATTCAGGTGATGCAATATTATTGACAGTCACTGTTACTGCAGCCCACTGTGTGGTGTGGCCACTGAGCGCACTATCAAGTTCCCACGGTATTAATTTCTCCAGTGTGATCGGGACTGACAGTGAAATAGATAGATTGTAACAGTTTTCATGATACCGCGTAGTGACCATGCGTTTGTTTAACATGTTTAATATGAAAGCGGAGTTAATCTTGATTAATTAGCCCACTGAGTATGACAGAGAGAGAGACGATGGTTTTGCAGAAGAATCCATGCCACGTGGGTAATAGCAGGCACAAAAAAGTGATCACTTTGTCCAAGCCAGGTACTCGTTTTTTGGTTTGTTTGTTTTTCGGGTCGGGTTGGTTTGGGTCGGTTTTACCTTGTTTTTTATCGGATCGGGTCGGTTTGAGGGAGTTAAGATCGGTTTCGGTTCGGATTCGGTTTATCTCTAATGTTTCGGGTCGGTTTGGCCTGGTCAACCCGACCCAATGCACATCATTAATTCGCAGTGTACCGGTATTAAAATGCTGAGCAACAACAAGAAACAGTCTAAACATTAAAAATAATTGATGTAAGAACAGAGACCAGCAATGCAAATTTGTTGGTTGCTTTTCTGCGAACTGTACAATTCACTTTTTTAAATGGGGGGGGGGGGTAATTTCACTTCCCTTTTCATGTAATTTTCCTGATTTTTAGGAGTCTCTGGTGCACTGAAAAAAATACCTGTATCCCAGCATTGTGTAGGAAAAGCCTTCTTTTTTTAAATGGTAAACACTGGTTTTAAGCCTGAGGGTTGCATCCGGGTGTTTAGAATTTGTCAAAAGACATGCTGTCAGCAGTTTTGAATGGAAACCACCCAGGATTGTGGGGCTAGAATCACAGGATAAATTGATGTTGACATGCCTTATTGCTGGGTGGGTTATTTGTCGAATTCATGCTTCCTAACCAGTGAGTGCTCAACGGAAGATATCCATTTACAAAGTAATGTACAGTAAGAACGTATGCATGTGTATGCACATTTCATTGTGTATTGTCCATTCATTGCAGTATTTGAATGGAGACTTACCCAAGTTTACAAGGGTAGTTTTCAGAGTTGTAACGAGTCACTGATTTTTGTGACTCAAGTCGAGTCGAGTCATTTAAAAGAAGTGACTCGAGTCGAGTCGAGTCATTTTAAAGAAGTGACTCGAGTCGAGTCGAGTCAATAGGTCAAAAGGTCGAGTCGAGTCAAGTTACATATTTAGCTCGAGTCAATTCGAGTCACGATTATTTGAACACTATATACCAAATTTATAAAAGGAGGCCATAAGTTTAGCCAGCGTTCGAATCCAAGAGCTTTATAAGAAATCGCCTAAAGCCAATGATGAAACAGCGAATTAGAAATGTGTTTAACAATCTGGTTCCTGGATAGTGTTTTGTCCTTTCTAGAACCATGAGGTGGGAGTCTGTCACACGTTGTATATTTATACATGACTGCTATTCGCAAAGCGAAGTGAGCATAATTTTGCAACGTACGTGTAAGTCATTGCAAATACTTTTCGCAAAGTTGTGGTTTTATTTTTGGGACTCGAGTTTTATTGGCCTTCGCTCGAGTCGAGTCGAGTCTTCTGATGAGGGACTCGAGTCGAGTCATTTACCCTTAGGGACTCGAGTCGAGTCGAGTCACCAAAAATTGTGACTCGAGTCGGACTCGAGTCGAGTCATTGACTCGAGTCATTACAACTCTGGTAGTTTTTTCCATTATGATGAAACTAGGGGTGTGAATTTACGGGTAGTACAGGAACGGGGTACCCTATTGAAAAAAACACGGGTACCCGTTAAAGAAACAAAAGTCTGCACGATAATACTATCGCATCGGCGCATCAATACAACAAGACATACATGTAAGTGTGTTCAGTGAGCTTTAAAGCTTTACGGTGTAAATTGCAGCTTTCGCGAACGTTATGAATATGAAATGTTTTGTTTGCCCATGTGGCCTGGTTTTCGTTTTGAAAATCCCTCACAAATGACTTCAAAACCTTCCTTTTTCATTGTCTGAGAAGTAACTACATGTACATGCATGTAATTTGTAAAGTTGGTTACGGGTACCCGATCCCGCATAACCGTTTCCTGACATTAACGGTCGGGTACTCTGGTACCCGGTTCTGTTGCACAGCCCTAGATGAAACCGACGACCTATGTCAACACAGTCTATACATTTTAAAAGTATAATTAACGTACAAATGACATGTTCAAAACTGATGTGGGGATAGGCTTTAAAATGCAGGGATCTTTTAGCGTAAGGAATCTTTTACAGTAACATCTTTTATAGTATCCTCTTAGGGTACTATTTATTGTCACTTATATTATTTTCCCCAATTTACCCCCAAACGCCAATTTTCTTGGCATTGGGGGGGGGGGGGGCAATATAGTATGAAGGTGAGAGGTTCAGTCCCCACTCAACCACTCTGATGCAACTGCAAAACAAGACCAGATATTACGTACCCCATTCCCTATAAAAAGGGTGTTTTGGGCTTTTTTTTTTTTTTTTTGCTTTTGTAAAACCACAAACTACATGTTCTGTAACACTTCTTGTTGTAGGAAAGTTTATTTTTAACTTAAAACTGTTACAAGAAATTCCCAGTTATATAAGATTCATCCCTGCCTGACCACCATGAAACGCTTGGAAAAGATCTCAATACAAAACACTTTCTTCCCAATGAATCTCTTGTTGTCACATCAGAATCCTGTACGTGCAAATGTTATTAATCCCTTGAATAGGACTCCCTTAAAGTCCCCATGTTAAGCAGTTCTAAATTCACTTCACAGGGCATCACTGGACACTCCTTAATATTTATCTGGATTATGGGGGATTATTCACTGTCCCTGAAGAAAAGGGAGAATCAGTTAATCCTAAACTTTTGGTCCTTCAAACCAAGGATCATTAATTGAGCCCGCTCCATTTAATCCCACCACGTCAAGGACTAAGCATCGCAAGTTACCCTTCGCGGGAAACCAAAACTCTTTTAACAATTCATAAAATATTGATTTTAACTGTCAATGAACACACTAGCAATGCCAGACAAGTTTCAAATGCCTGCACAATCACTAAATATTTCACACTTTGGTCTTATACAAGGTTTCTGAATTGATAGTCTGGCACAGAGGTGACAGCCTCTTTTCAGCGGACACAACCAGATCTCCAAGGGAAACCGTACACAGTTTCGCTGGCCCCGTAATCAGCTTATAGCTCAAGTTGCGTAACACCCCCACTTAAAATGAATTGCTGGCCCTTCAAGCCCTGCAATTGCCGACCACCATCATTGATATCGTTGGCCATTGTTCAGGCCACTTTCAGCCTCAATAGCAAGAGAAGACTGCTGCACAACAAGAGTACACAGATTGGTGGATGGTATGATGATGCCCGCAGGGAAACTTCTGGGAGTTCGCTGGTGTATGTTTTCTGTGGCTCCAACTAAGTCCAAGTTGATCTGTGTTTGAGAAGCTTGTCTGCAGCAGCAACTGAGCCAGATCAAGTTCTCTTGGATGCTTTGGCGAATTTTCTGAAATCTGTGGGAGGACAGTTTGGTGAACGCAGCCTCAGGGACAGGTTACTGTCCGCTGCCAGCGTCAAGGATTTATTACAATCCTCTTCTCGGCAACAATTAATCAATTCACTTCGTGACAAAATACTCCAAGGAAATGGATACTCTGGAGGAGTCCCCGGTGGAAAAAGTCTAGAAACTCTCAACTTGATGTCAAAGTTTAAAGAGACCTGCAACTTTGATTGAAGTTTAATCACAAGTGATTCCTTGCCAAGCGAGCCGTCAACACCTGGACCCAATCTGAAGTTGTCGTCAGGGGATACCAGAGGTTTTTCTTGACACTGGTTGCTGTGAGAAAGATGGCTTGATTGTTTCCACTGGATCTTCAAAAAAGATGACTCTTTTGAAGTTCTTGATAAAGAGTGTTAACTCTCATCAGAGAAAACATATTTGAAGGCTGTTGGGGCTACGGTACTTGTCGTCAGAGGATACCAGAGGTTTTTCTTGGCACTGGTTGCTGTGAGAAAGGTGGCGTGATTGTTTCCACTGGATCTTACAAAAAGATAACTCTATTGAAGTTCTTGATAAAGAGTTTTGACTCTCATCAGAGAAAACATATTTGAAGGCTGTTGGGCCTACGGTACTTGTCGTCAGGGGATACCAGAGGTTTTTCTTGGCACTGGTTGCTGTGAGAAAGATGGCGTGATTGTTTCCACTGGATCTTCAAAAAAAAGATAACACTATTGAAGTTCTTGATAAAGAGTTTTGACTCTCATCAGAGAAAACATATTTGAAGGCTGTTGGGCCTACGGTACTTGTCGTCAGGGGATACCAGAGGTTTTCTTGGCACTTGTTGCTGTGAGAAAGATTGCTTGATTGTTTCCACTGGATCTTAAAAAAAAGATAGCTCTATTGAAGTTCTTGATAAAGAGTTTGGCTCTCATCGAAGACAAAATTCAGAAGACTGTTACTTGATTGATGAAAAATAGAAGTTATTTCCTTGGATTACTGCCAAGCACAGGCGGTTCGACCCCTACATTTTGTTTATGTTCTGCTTGCATTTCCAGTTGAAACCAAAAGCTTTAGAAAGTGGAATTATCCCTGTGATCTGATGTGGTTGGGAAGTTGAGAGTCCTCGAAGGTGATATCGAGATGTTATTGACTGCATGAGTTACACTGTATTCATGTTTCAAGTCATATGCGAAACAGAATGTTCAAAGCTTTCAGGCACACTGTACATATTTGTGCGCAGTGGAAGTCTGCTTTGTAACACGAGATCAACTAGACAGCAAGAAATGACATGAACACATCAGGTTTTCTTGTAGGAATTGCAAGTAATAGTCTACAGCCTACAATGTACACATCAAACCCAGAAGACTCTACATGTATTTGTCCAAAACTACAGCTATCCACAAACATTTTGTGTGAAGGGTCTGTGGGTTAACAGGGTGCAGTTTGTCCAGCTATACAGGCTTTCACTCCAGAAGATACTCAGTCGAAAACAAACAGGACAGTCAGAACAGTGTCAGATGGCTTCAAGTGCTTCCTAAATATTGACGCTGAAGTGCGTGTATAATATTTGTACAACTGACAGTGAAGAGAAACACGAATTGCTTGTGGATGTATGTATTTAAATGCACAGTTCTTTACTGGAAAGTTCTACTTGAAAACTCTGGAGTGACTACAGTTTGTAGACCACCAGTGGATTTGCAGTTGTCAAAATGTGGAAACTCTTACTGTTTATGTGAGGATATTTTGATTGATGAGAACTTTATTAATATTATGAGGCAGTGAATGTTTGACTGACACAGTGCCCATGGCCAGCATTGTTTCACGTACCCTACGGCCCAGGGGGGCTAGCGGCAGGCCCACAGCGGGCCCACGGAAGCCCTACCACCTGCCCAAGCTTGATCAGCTTGCTCCCAAGGTGGGGCCGGAGGGGAGGGTGTGCTCTGACCCCTCTCCTAGAATGGGTAGGTACTTGGGGGGGGGGGACAATAAATGCTTGTTTCTGTTGGAAAGCTGTTTCTCATCCTGAATAATTTAGCAAATATCATGGAGCAAATTTCAAGGAGTTGTTTGGCAACAAAATAGTGCTGAGTGCTGGGCTGAGGGGTTTGCATCGGAACAGAGTACCCGAGTAACCCACCACTGATGTTAAAACGTAGGAACCGGTTCAAGATTATGAGATAGGGGACACATAACCAACTTTACAAAATGAAAACCAGGCTACACTGTACATTGAAAATCGAAACAGAATGACGCTCGCTAAAGTTGCCGTTTACACTGTAAAAAGCCCTTCAGACAAAGTCAAGGATTTGAATTTTGGGGTTGGGTACCCGTGTTTAACTTCAATAGGGTACCCGGTTCCCGTACTACTTGTAAATTATGCACAGCACTCACTGAAATCACTGCTCTAGACGAGCATCAGCTGAGAACGTGTCACTGGCACATGTATATATCCATAGCATGCCAATCTCCATATAAGGATTTGTTTACGAATACTTGTGAGAGGTGCATACCATAACATAGCTAGAGGGGTGTTTAAAAACACATGAAGTAAAATTGTTAAGCAAAGTCTTTTGAAATTTGTAATTTTTGACTTGTTTTGACTTTTTGTCTGAAAAGGTATTTATGAATCCACGGAATAAATATGTGCTTGGCCAGTATTAAGCAAGTCTTTTTAAGACCTGCTCAGGGCCTGGTCGCCGATAATATCTCTATCAGCATCCATTCCCGAGCCAGTCTTAAGCGGACATGTAAGCATATATTTATTCCCTTATTCAACGTTTCTAGGGTTCTTGCAGTTGCTCTGGAAGTCGTTTGAAACTGACCATACAAGATATGGTGCAATTAAAATGAAGTTCTTTTCACTCAACTTGTGTTGCTACTTTTCTCTTTTATATGGCACAGCAAAACGACAATCTAAGAAGCACTCAAACCTCTCTGCAGAGCCCAGGACTAAAGAAACCAGTGCCAAACTAAGCCTGACCAGCATCACCTCCAACGGCTCCACCTCGGCACCAGCCAGGGGTACACGGAGGAGCAACAGTGGCGACGGGGATGAGAATAAAGGTGTCGGACCCAGAAAGACAAGTCAGGAGTCCGTCGGCACCTTAAAGAGTCGGACTTCACAGTCCTCGTTTGAGTCAGACTTGAGCGAGACCACGGCCAAGATTGACGAGAGCCTGCGGTGGGACAATGTCTGCTCGGATCCCGAGCAGGAGGCCGAGCGCATCCGGATCTACAAGATCAACCGGCGCAAGCGCTACCTGGCCGAGTCGCTGCGCAAGCGCCAGGACAAAGACAGCGTGCTCAGCTTTGCCAAGGAGATTGCCGCATGTGACGACCGGTGACGACCGGTGACGTCAGTCTCTTGTCCTACAGCCTACTGTCAGGATTTGTGGCTGATTTGGGGTCAGTTGGAGGCCGTGTCAGCCAGAATTCACCCAGCAACTGGTATGTGCACTACCTGCTGAGGGCGCCCTTCTCATGGAGCAGCATATCGTTATGAGGGTGTTTGACCTACCCTTGCTGCGTCATTGGCTTCATAGAATGTGCACATTTTGTAAGAAGAGTGATCTTACTGATAGTTGCTCTAACAAAGTTTGTACGGTTTACCTCGTCTAGTCCCATACCCAAAATTGTTTGGACACCTTTTCATCCCACGCGCAGGAAATCCAAGGCTTAGGCAAATGTGTATACTTAAGATAAACCCTGGGTAGTAAAGCACTGGTTTTTAAAGGGTTAACAATTCGTCACCGACACCACAAACTGACACTCACGCGCAAGTGGGTGTCAGTTCGTGAAAACCACGTAATCAACAATTTCGGTTTCACAAACTGACACCCGGTAGTGCGCGCGCACATCGACACTGATGCGAAATAGGAAGATTTTCGTTTTCCCGAACTGACACCCAAGCATGATGCGGCAATACAGAACGGAGAAAAACGGTTTGAAAGGTTTGACACGAATTTAATCCATCTGCGTACTTGTGTGATTATACACAATTTTTAATTAAAAAGCGTTTTAATTGGTGAAATTAAGATCAGTGTCAGTTCGTCAAACCGAAAATGTACGGGGTGCGCTCTAAAAGTGCCGCACTGTGGAGGATGTCAGTTTCTGAAACCCACAATATCCCTGTTCTGTGAATACGCGTGCGTGCAGCGCACTCACGCGCACATGAGTGTCAGTTCGTGGTGCTGATGACGAATTGGATCTGGACGCAGATCACAGAGTTGAAGGCACGACACTCACGAGTCAATCTCAAGGCTGTCAAATCATAAGTCAAGTCATAGGAAACGTTGAAATTACAAGTAACAGAAGATAAACATTGACAGAGGTGTGCTTTTTGAAGTGACTTGAGACAAGATGACTTGTGATTGGACTTATGACAACTTTTGATTGACTTGTGATTGACTTTGCTACAACAGTACAACTCTTGACAATTTTACATGAGGCATACTCTGTTTGTACCACAGTTGGAGAACAGGGGAAAAGTAATTTTCAAAAGAAATCAGGCGAAGACTCTTCTCTTTGCAGTTGAGTGTATTCTTCCAACCTTAGGCCAAAAAAAAAAAGTCTCCGGTTTCTGGTATGGAGCTTGCCCCCAAAAGTGGTGCGGCGACGCGGCTTTTTAAAAAAAAATTACTTTTTTTTTTTCAAATGTCCACTGATGACTGCAAATGGTTCCCGACTAAATTTAGAGCAAAATGTATGGGAGCCCAGAGAGGCCACATAAAGCTTATACTCGATTGTAACCCCATCTAAAAACACGTTAAAATTGTGCAGCAGCAGGATTCCAGTCAAACCAGTGAGTTTGGCGGTTTTGAGACATCATCATACATTGAAAAAAAAAAAACTATTTCATTTTGCCGATGCGCATGGCTACGGCGACGCGCGCGCAGACCAGAAACCGGAACCTTTTTTTTTTTGGCCTTAGGTTTGAAAATACTGCAATTTCTGCCCCTGTCTTTCTTGCCAGCTTGAGTTTCATCCCATATTTGATTGTTTATCAGTTTGAGTGCATACTTGCATGCCAGCAAGTTAATAGTTGACTATAATTCAATTTGGAATCAGTCTAAACAAGTCAAAGTGGCGTTTCCCAAATCGTATATTTGCTGTCAACTTGGAACTTTGTAAAGGAGTTAAAAGTCGATCAAGAAAAGTTGAGTGGCCCAGTTCAACAGGATCACTGATTGATGAGATGAGAGGCACTTCAGTTGACCCTTTGCCACGCTGGGCACTCCTTCTCATCTCGCGACAAAATTCCAGTAAAACGATCGGTCGGACTCTCAGTAAACAAAATGAATTGGGTCAGATTGTCACGATTGACATGAAACATATTGGGTTTACAATTGGGTAAAATTGTGTACAATGCAAATGAAGTTGTGAAGAGTTATCCTAGAATGCGACAGGTCAAGGGTTGCCCCTATGAAGATGTGTACCTCATGTAGACTTTGCAAACTATCAAAAATCTTCAGATTAGGCCTGTGTTGAACCCATACGTTTTTACCCCGCTTACACTTGCAATATTTCCCTTTCACAAAGCAACCAAGCACTTCCTTTCTGAATGGATAATGTCAAATTGGGTAGAAACTCTGTAAGTGAGAAATGTAAACTGTGTATAATGATTTAGACAATCAATTCGGGTGTTTAACAATGCAGTGCACCACCAAGAGTTTGCCACGGATAGACCATTTTTCAAGTTTACGGTCGACAAAACACAGCCCAATTGAACGAGTATCAGTAGACAACTTGAGCTAATTTGTTGGAATGGGGAACATAGCGTTCTGCCGCCTTACAAAAAAACACCATATTGATAAAAAGAAAAGAAAAGGGCAAACTTACTCGAGTCATACGCTTACGAAACTACTGACCGGACAAACTAACAATCTCAAATGTGTCCGCTGCGAATTTGTCGACCATGTCCCACAATGCACTGGGAAAAATGAACTCTCCGTGGCAAACTCTTGGTGGTGCACTGCATTGCGAAACACCCGAATTACAAGACTATTGACAGAGGAAATTATCCATGTCAAGTTTTTTTTTCCAGTTGACAAGTTTTGTGTGTGTGATAAAAGTTTTTGTTTGTGCTGAAATATAGTGTAGTACTGAGGAAATAAAGGGTTTATGTTACAGAAAAAAATCTAAAGATAAAAATATTTTTTAAGAAGCTGAAAAACTGAATTTTAAGATGTCTTTTGTGCAGTACATAAGGTAGATAAATCAATCACAATAAGCCAAACATCCCATGCTACCAAAGTCAACAATATTCCTTACTAAACGGATGAAAACTGGGCAAGCATAACATGATGACATAAACTGCATTTGCCAAAGAAATTTTCCTCGCCAAACAAATGTTTCATATTTCTAGGGGAAAAAAAAAACCTTTTAAAAAACATTTCGATCTTGGGGTCATGGAAGGAATTTATAACAGCAGAAGTAGAAGATTGCCCCTTTTTGTAAATATTCATTTTGTTGGTGTGTTTATGAGGTTAAAATATGAAAAGTTCCATTCCGTTCCACTGGAGAGTCGTTTTAAAAAATTGTATTGGAAGAATGCAAAATTAAACAAACTTTTGTGATTACTTGAGGTGGATCCCCTAGGCTTCCTGCAGGGGCGGATCTAGTTTTCAGGAAACAGGGGGGGGGGGGGTTGATGTAAAAGGGGGGGTTGAGTGAAGGCGTGGCAAAGAAATGCTTTCCTAGGGGGGGGGGGGGGTCCTCCGGGGCCATGACCCCCCACCGAAAATTTTGAAATCTATGGTGCTTCCTCCAGCATTCTAAGATAATTTGGAGAATAATTTTAGAAATGTATCATTTTTGGCCCCGTTATGCTAGTATCATAACATTAGTCAGCAGCTGATTAGATCCACAAATGCCTTGCGAAACCTCTAAAAACGTGTAAAACCTCAAGTTACAGCCTGGTGAATTTTGCTTCGCCCCTAAGCTTTTCAAAAAAAAAATTGTTTTTTAATTTCTAAGGGTAAGTAGAGGAATTAAAAACCGAGGCAATCAGCTCTCTGGGGAACAGTTCCATTATCTTTGAGCGTGCTCTCTTGTGATTTTCTTGTGTTACTCAATCTACATGCTAGTTTGTAGCAATTACAGTTGAGTTCTAGTGTCTAAAGTTTGAATGTGACATCTGAAATTGTGTGGCTTTCAGGTTTGATGTAAATTTTCATTTGGTGGCATGTACATTTTTTATGCATTCGTACATTGTGTGTTGTGCTTTGTGTGTATTTTTTTTCAATTCAAATGTTACAATTTAATTGTCCTTCCTTGATTTTCAGCATTAATTTGTTTAATGTCAGCAGATTTTATAGCAAAATGTCTATTTATTGAAATCAGACTTCAGAATGAGGTCTTTAAACTTGTTTTGCATGTACATTTCATGTCAGTTCTTTGATTTAATGATTGCAATTGAAATTTTAAAAGCAATTTCTGAAAATGCACAAAATGTCGACTTGTATCAAATTTCTAAGAGCAAAAGTGGTTCTCGAAAGAAATAAATGCATTGAGAAGAACATGTTGTTATCTAGTGATTCTTTGAGCAGCAAATGAAAATTATAAGACAAAATAAGTCAGTTCGATACATTCTCAATAATAAACTGATAATTTAATGTTCATCTGGCACAGTACAAAAACGGCATACATACAAAGTACAAACAAAACACATGTATCTATTTGATCCATACTCATGCAATTTGATATACATGTACACGTTTAAAGAAGAGGTTTGTTTTGTTTCTAATTTTTCCAAACAGTGACATGTTCATTTTGAATTATCAAATCATTTTCTTACAGTTGGCCCACAAAAGTAGTGGTATACCATTTGAGAAAATTTACATTTTTAAGAAAACCTCGAAGGAAACTTTTGTTTTGCCATGGCATAGGAATGTTTATGCTTATATAAAATTTATATCGGATATGCTTAATAGCAAGAAGACATGTTGCAGATTATGTCTGTTGCTACACATAACGCATTAATGAAATTCCTGTACAGTTTGACTTCATTTTTGAAAGTTCGGCCTAACGTCTTGTGGAACGTCTTGAGCCATGGCCTATTAGTGCAACATTCCATAAATTGAGAAATGCCCCACTCTGCAAGGAATTAATGTTATGAAGGATCGAATAGTACGGCAGATAGGTTACGGGATTGTGCCTTTGATGATACAAGCATGGCATTTGGCACACAGTCAGAGTATGTCATGAGAAAGATATTTGGCTATAGGGCCATCGCAGATTTATCCTTTGAAAAAACATATATAGAAGAATAACAAGCAATGGCAGCCATTTTGAATTTTTTTTTACTATTGCTTGTTATTCTACCTATATTTTTGCAAAGGACAAGTCAGCGATGGCCCTATAGCCAAATACTTTCTCATCATGACATCATCAAAGGCATCATCAATTCCCCCAAACATTTTCCCTATCTGCCCCACTAAAAGTCCCAATCAGTTATCTGAGTTTTGACAACTTTTTTTACACAAAAACACTGCAAAGACATTAGGAATGTATATATCAATTTCAAAATGCTCGAATGTGTGCCCTCTTTCTAAAGCAAAATGACAAACTCGCCATAATATAGCTGTTGCGAAGGTGTGTAGAAAATGACATGGGAGGGGAATCGGAGGTGTTACGCCCTCAACCTGTTCATGGCCAATCTTGAACGACAGTTCAAATAGCCCCTCCCACATTTGTCACCCTAACTCCGCCCCAACATTTGGCCGTACATATCGGCCTAATAAACAAGCAAACTTTTAAACTTTATTGAAAAGGTTTACGCGACAAACACAAACTATATATATATTTATAAATAAATAAAATTACATATTTTAGCACACCACCCCCACCCCAAAAAACCAAATACCCACGTGATAGGTTAACTTCTGAATTTAAAAAGGTCTATGAAAGTAGGCAACGTTTTTGTGCCGATGGACAAATAAGGGTTAAATGGAATGTCAAGTTTTATGATTTTCGACGGATTGCCGTTTTGTCTGACAAAGCGTTCCCATTGCCGAAAGTTTGGGTCGAAAAATTCCTCATGCAATTACGAGGCGGAAAACGAGCTTATTTTAGTTTCTTCTCGGGAAAAATATTACCAAAACCAGATTGTTGTACATTAAGACTATAGTTTGTTGGGTTGGCCTAAAATAGAATGACCTGTATGCATGAGTTGGGCAACCTATTCCTGTTTTTCGTCCTATCGAGGATAGGATAAAAATAGAAACGCTCGACCTTTCCTGCTTTTCTAGGTCTCCAGGCTGCCGTCCAAAGAATTAAGATTTCACAATAGCATCACGTCTGCGCCCCCGTTAAATGGACAAGTCGTATAGTACTTGAAATAAATACACTACAGGGTGAGTCAAAAAAACAAGCGAAACCCAAATGTCGGGACTATTGTTTTACTGAAGTTCTGCATGTAGCACTTTCAAAATCTAGGATATGAAAGCCCAATTCATAAGCTTTCCTTTAGTACAAGAATCATTCAAATCACTCTTCTTTTCAAGCTACGGAATTTTAAACACAACCACCGTTTTAAAGTTCTGTCCACGGATCACAAAAATGTGTGCGTTCTTTCAGCAAAACGAAATCAACTCACACACATCCCCCTATGTGGTTTGTTTTCGTTTTGCTGAAAAAACACTTACCTTTTTGTGATCCGTGGACAGAACTTTAAAATGGTGGTTGTGTTTAAAATTCCGTAACTTGAAAAGTACATGAGTGATTTGAATGATTCTTGTACTAAAGGAAAGCTTATGAATTGGGCTTTCATATCCTATATTTTGAAAGTGCTACATGCAGAACTTCAGTAAAACAATAGTCCCGACATTTGGTTTTCGCTTTTTTTGACTCGCCGTTTATAGCTCTTTTTCTCAATGAAATGCATGTATTCTATCTACCAAAATTAATAGCCGGGGCCCAAGCACATGGGAATTTCTGCTACTAATACTCCTCCCCCGCCCCACGTCATGGTGAGTTTGCTTTCAGATTCAAACCACATACAGTATATTAAAACAATCCCTTACTATAGGGTGTGTGATAAATCAATTAAAATTGAAGGATTTATGACTGTTGGGGGTAAAAATGCCTGCAGCATATCCTTCAAATATATAGTATCTTTTTTTTTTTAATCACGGTCAAATCAAATTTTCTAAAAGTACTAGCGAGATACCGCCGTTGGTGGTGCTATATACCACTCCACTCGAATTATAATCTCCACTGAATGATCATCTGAGTATAATTAGTCACTTTTTCTGTTCAATCAAATATTTTCATTCCTTGATTTAAAAAAAAAAAATTTAAGTTTCATCTTGCTGTGAAATTTTATTAAAATATAATATCCACCATTTTATTAATTTATTTGGAAACGACAACTTTATCATTGATGTGATTTTGTTCTAGATAAAACACCAAGTATATTACAAATCTACAACCACAACCTACTTCATCATTTATTTTCTTTATCGATCGATTGTTTTTGTTCAAGTTAAAAACGTAAAACGTCAGTTACCTGTCATCCTTCTTTAAAGTAATACACTAAAAATGCATAATCAGAAACAGTTTACCAATCCATAGTGTGATTGAGAAAAGCAAAATCACGACAGGAAAGCCTACAAAAAATATCAGTTACTCACACGTCATTGTCACTTACCTGCGACACAAAATTCATAATCAAGAACAGTTTTTCAATCAAAAGTAATTCAGAAACTCAAACTCCGACAGTCCTGAGCCTAAACTGTCGGTTACGGAGATGAATTTATTTACTCGCTTTTTATGGAAGACTTCGTCATAGGACACAATTAGCGCCACACCTGTGTGCAAGCATCCGGAGACAGTGTCAGGGAGCAGCTGAGGGGTTTTCCAAACTTTGGCTTCGTCTCGTATTTTGGCTACAAGAGATTTGTGGACCCCAGACTTGATGGACCCTGGCTGAGGTCTTAAAAGTGTATACTTTAACGCTAAAGCTAAGAATATTTCTATTTTAGTTTGGACATTAAACTGCTTTAAAACGATTCTGCAGTCAGCGATGTAGCCCTGCTTGAACAAACCCAAGGTTTGGAAAACACCCAAGCAAAGCCAACTTTGCCGTGCACTGAAGTTTTTCTGGCCCCGAAAATTTGCTATAAGCACATTGTTCCATGAAATTGGACCAGGGAAACTAAGTCTTGTACATCTTACAGAGGATTATTAAACTACATGTACTATTCTAATTCCTCTACATAGATATTTGTTTCGATCAATATTTTACAATAAACATCTAGAACTGGGTACAGAATCTATAGTTTTTTTGGCGGAGTTGAATCTCCTTTTGACTCTTGTCTCCAATTTTCAACTAGTTACGGCTTGGACGAGTTCTACACTAGGGTCGAGTGGGCCCGTGGTTGATTCCAGTAATATCAAGCCTAACACCAGAAGCTTTGTTCAACAATGAAAGTTTAACTCCAGATCAAGATAGATGGACCAGTTTGACGGAGACGAAGTCCCTGGCTTCAAGCTCGACAGCCACCCGGTACCATTTGATGGTCTTCCCCGCATGATGCTCCAAACTACTCACCACGTTCCTCCGAGGAAACTTGGGAAACACCACCACGGTAGTGGTGAATGTCTTCGGGGGTGACAGGATCGCAGCCCCGGGGATCATGTACACGGCGTCACGGTACCTGCGGAACTTGCTGTTGATGAAGCACTGAGTGGTAGTGCTGTAGGTTGTGGTGGGTTTGGCGCCGAGTTGCAGGCGAACCTCTTCCCGGAATGATCGCCGAGTGTCCTGGATCACCCACTCCAAGCCGTAGTGTCGACGCTGGTACGGCGCGCGTTCCGTCAGCGTGACGCTCTCGGTGTACCGGCGGTAGGGCACCGGGTACCCGTCCTCCCCAGGCCTCGCTGCTCCATCCTCGTCTTCGGACTCCTCGGAAAAGCAGGAGTCAGACTCCGAGCCCGAGTCGGTCCGGGAGTAGCTGGAAGAGGAGCCTGAGTAGGAGGAATTGGAGAGGCTCTCGCCGGAGCTAAGACGCTTGCTTGGGGTGTGGGCGGGGCTTTGAGGGCCGAAGGGGATGTCCGCTGGATCGATGTCCTTCTCCGTAACCTCCTGATGTGAATTAAAAAGAGAAAAGGATTTTAACGTACGTGACAATGGTAACGTAGACAATTTGTCTTTGAAACTGGCTTCCGTTATTAATATTCACATCTCCGCTTCCTAAGTTCAGAATCTGTGCTTAGTGTTGTGATTTTCGTAACTTAGAAAAGTCGTTTGGGATTGTAATTTCAGAAGGGGGTTGCCCTTGGGAGTAGGCAAGTTGGGATTAGTTTTGAGGTCAAAAGGTCAAAGGTCAAGGTAACAATGGTGTTTCCGGATGATAAATAACTTGAGTTAAAAATATTATTTGGGTTTCTAACTTCAGTAGGGGGTTGCCCTAGGGTATAGGCAAGTTGGGATTGGTTTTGGGGTCAAAAGGTCAAAGGTCCAAGTCACAGTGGTGAGTTAAAGGTTAACGGTTTCAGGATGATAACTTGAGTTATAAATGAGATTTGGGATTCTAACAGCAGCAGGGGGTTGGACTTGGGGCCAGGCAAGTTCGGAGTGGTTTGGGGTCAAAAGGTCAAAGGTCCAGGACACAGTGGTGATTTAAAGGTTAATAGTTTCTGGATGGTAACTTGACTCGGGCAAGATATACTCTGCTAAGTATACGGATGTGAAGTGCTGCAATTTGATTTCGAGCTTGTCCCCGCTGGAAACGGTGACTCGTTTGCAAACTAGCACTAAGCGCACAGTGACGATCATCGCAGTTTATATAACTTCCAGCTCAATGCTATATATGAGGTTTCATGAAAATCCATCAATTCATTTTTGTATTGCCAACGCAGCTCAGCTCAGAAAAGACTCACTCCCCGGCTTCCGCGAGGGGAGTTGGTGATATAATTTGACGTAATTACATCAAGTATCCAACATATAAACTAGCAGCACCTAAAACTGGCAGCACCTATCACTATAGCTTCCACTTCATATCCTAAAATGGCCAGCAGCTAGCATCAGCGCCTTCATGCGAAACAGCAAAGAGAAACAAATCAACAGGTAGACACTGGCAATGCGCAAGTAAAATAAAAAATCAATTTCACACTGTATCGTACAATGGCATATACGGACGAGCCTATACTCTACCTTAACGTCTTTAGGAGTATCCATTTCGCTTCAAGATGTTCCTCAGAGAGCGAGAGAAAAATACACCCTTGGTGTAATCAACAACAGACGCGGAAATGTCTAATCAAAATTCAACCAGAGCATCTGTGCGTGCAGCACAGGGTTCTCATACAAGTTCGCACCTACTCGTTTAGAGAGCAGACTTTTATGCTTCGTCACGAACGAATAAACCTACGATTTCCTGGTACGGTGCCTATAACGGCGAGCAGAAACGCCAAACCCGAGAACATCTCCCCATTTGTTGACATACAGTTGCCTGACAAAAGGCGGGAATCGAAAGCCATGAAAGAAAAAATCCGGGGGAAAAAAAATCGATGTTACCGATGCGTGATGTGTTATTGTGTATTATAGTCTCCCCATAGGCCTTTTCATAACTCACATGGTCTATACATGACTAATAACAATAACATCACTGAGGCACGCTAATATATTCATATTCATGTGACTATAATAAGAGGTTGGAAGGCCTATTGGATAATGGAATAGCCTTTTTTTAAACATTGGCTTCGTCTCCTATTTCTTTGGCTACAAGAGATTTTTGGGCCCCGGACTTGATCGACCCTGGCTGAGGTCTTAAAGTTATATATTTTTACGCTAAATTTAAGAATATTTCTATTTAGTTTGGACATTAAAATGCTTTAAAAGATTCTGCAGTCAGCGATGTAGCCGTAGGTAGAACGAACCCGAGGTTTGGACTAGCCTTTTTCATTATTTATGCGTGGCTTAGTCTGTCACCATTGCCATGGAAACAGAAGCCATAAGAGTGGCGAACTTGACCCTTGTGCTTTTGAGCATCGCGAGCGTTTAAAACCATCGTCTTTATACATGTACATAGCGTGGACATGATTACTGCGCCGCAGTTTTTTTTTATCTGACATGACAAGGGCTTTAGCTTATGCACCATTCAAGTTAGCAAAAGCTCAAAACCCAATGTACTGAATGCTTCCTCTTCTCTAGTCTAGTACATTCGTGCCCATGCTGAAACTTAGCACCAACGACAAGTGAAATATCTCTGACCCCGTGGCATTACGAATTCCCGATTCAGATCCCAGTCAAGTCGATGCTCTCAGTGTTTAGCACGACAATGTCAACTTTGACGTCATGGCTTTCGGTTTCCGACAGGCAAAACGGCCACTAAAGTGTCTTTCTCATGTTTTTCTCACATTGTTGAATACTATTATGTGGGATGCTGTGGTCCAATGGTTACGGAATTCGACTCGTGTGCCGTGGTACTTGGGTTCGAAACCTGACAGGGAACATGGTGCTTGTGCACTTGGGCAAGGCACTTTACTACGATTGCCTCTCCACCAGGGAGTGTGGGTATAAATGTGAAGGTAGATACCATATTGCGCGGATCTCCAGCTGCTGCAGGGTGTCATTCCTGATGAACAGGGATAATAATTGTGATTCGCATTTGATCATATTCTTATGGAATTTGCGCAATAATTATATAAATTATGATTATTAGGCTATGTTCACTGTTGAATCGCGTACATTTTGAGGGGATGCATCTTAAAATGGGTTTTTTTCCCTGGTGAAAGGCATAAATATGTGACCCTGAATTGCGTAAACAAGACTGTGGCATGCATGGTCTATATAAATATATCACATTTGGCACATTTTCCTTTTATTTTATCCACATACAGTACTTGGTCCCTCGGGTTCAATGCTAATTTGAAATCCGTCTACCGTGAATCAGGATTCAAACCTCTACCTTGGCATAACATAATCGAATTTCACGGGCAGACAATGGTTTAGCCTAAATAACTCTCTTCCGGGGCGTGGCGTCTGCTGCATGTCACCTCGGGCGAAAAACAAACTAATTTGTGAAGGGAAACATGCAAATCAAGACGTACCGTTGTAGTTCCGTCGAAGACAACCCTAAAAAATAGAGGTAATATTCAGAAGCAAACTAGGAAAAAAACACACTACAGGGTGAGTCGAAAAAAAGGGAAACCCAAATATCGGGACTATTGCTTTAGTGAAGTTCTGCAGGTAGCACTCTCAACATCTAGGATAGGAAAGCCCAATCGATAAGCTTGCTTTTAGTACACAAATCATTCAAATCACTCATGTACTTTTCAAGTTACGGAACACAACAACCGTTTTATAGTTCTGTCTACGGATCACAAGAAGCTTGTGTTCTTTCAGCAAAACGAAATCAAATCGTGTGTGAATCGTTTTCGTTTTGCTGGAAGAACGCACACGTACCTTTTTGTGATTCGTGGACAGAACTTTAAAGGGAATGTACATCGTTGGCTTTTGCTGTAATTTTCAGAAATTAACTTTATGAGGGGTTAGTATTGTTACACTGACATGTTTGAAGTTTTGTGTTCGAAAATGCTGGAAAAACCAAGAAAAACAAAAATGTTCAAGTAGTCTGGTTCCTTGACTCCACTAAAGATGAAATGGATCAATTTATAGATGCCGGAAATTGTATAGTAAATGAACCAGTCTAGCTGGCCTGCACTCGCTCATGAACATATAACCAATAGAAAACAAAATTTGGACTGAAAATATGGTAAATTGGAGCAGTAGTTGAATAATAGTCAGGTTTTTCCAACGGTGGTCGGCCGACCACCGTTGGAAATTTATACAAAAATACCACTTTTCTTGAAAACGACTTCACACCAGGTGCCATAATTTTACAGGATGCTTTAAACTGTCATTTACCAACATCCTAGTAAGGTATTTTGTTAAAATTTGGTAGTTTTGTTTTTAGATGTTCGCAAATGTTCATGAGTGATCTGAATAATTCTTGTACTGAAAGAAAGCCCCGACATTTGGGTTTCGGTTTTTTTACCCACCCAGTCACCCTGTATATAGTACCAACAAATACCTTGAGTTCATGATCTTTACAAAACACCGTTTGAATATTCTTCACAACTTTTACCCTGCGGCAATGTATTATTTTTTTACCAGGAAATGTTCGAGATTACGTGGATCGAATAAAGAAAGCAAATCAAAAGGGAGACGAATGAAAAATTCCCTGCCGCGATAGCGGGTCAGAGGCCAACATTTTCTGACTGTGTTGGGGATTATAGTCAGAAATCAAAACTTGCAACTCAACAGGCGTTGATGTCTGTACGGTGCTTGTGGAAAGGGTAATGGAGCGGGACGTACTATGGCGAGGATTGATGTGAGAAAATTTGAACGTGATTCTGGAATAACAAAATACATACATGTAGACTAGCATTTAGCACAGTTTATTTCTCCATTTGGCAGTCTATCTCGAACGTTTATGTGGGCGGATTTGGGGTCAAATACCACACCATATCATTTTAAAACAAATCTGGGTGGTCTTGAGATAAAAGGACGACGTATCCAATACATATTCGCACAAATCCAGTCAAAAGTAAAGTCACAAATGTACTGCGACAATGTTCATCCGCTTGTTACATTTGACCTTACATTCGGATTGGACTTGCAAATAGGGATGTGAATTGTTTTTGTTTTGCTGAAAGAACACTTACCTTTTTGTGATCCGTTCGTGGACGGAACTTCAAAACGGTGTTTGTGTTTAAAATTCCGTAACTCTTGTAAAGTACATGAGTGATTTGAATGAATCTTGTACTAAAAGAAAGCTCATTAATTGGGCTTTCATTATCCTAGATTGAGCTAGATGCAGAACTTCATTAAAAAATAGTCCTGACATTAGTCCATTTGGGTGTCCTTTACTCACCATTGTCTGCGAAATCGTTACTGACCAAAAAAACCCAACAATATTTCGTTTTACTTTAAACTGACCAAGGCAATTTTTTTTCTTTTACAAATGCAGCTGCGCATGTCCAGTAAAACTTAATGCATTTTATATGTAAATGCGGAAAAGGTGCACAACAAATGTCTTTAATTCCAAATTTGACGTCATATCTTCTAAAAAAAAAGTGATTCAATCCACATTTTGCCAGCGGGTGCCGGTGACTCCTCAATAAAAGCATGATAAAAGCAAACAGCGGGACTTTCGTTTATTCCGGACCCCTGTGCCTTCGGCGGGGGCAAGAGGAGTAACTTTATCGTGCACTAGTTTCGAAAACCAATCTTTTTGGATGTTTTCTTTTAATAGGATGATTAATGTCATGACGTCACGATCGAAACCTGACGACCAATTACCCCAGTTTCTCAGGTCTGAGGTCTTTTTTTTTGGTTGTTTCTTTGTCTTGTTGTCTGAAAACTCGAGATTTATTGGTAACTTTGATTTGTAAAGGGGAAAATGATGTTAAGTTGGGGCTGCATGCTATGCTGTCTAGACTTTGCTTGCTCGTTTCTCTTTCTATCACGATAGCCGGCCAACCCTTAGGGTCTACTGCGTGTTTCGCGAAGCCCAGTGCAGTGAAGCCCTGCAGTTGAACAAAAACTTTTATTAGAAAGAGGGTTTCCTCCCCCCCCCCCCCTCCCTTTTCGTGAAACCATGGTTAAACCATGGAGGAACGATATGCAAACTAATACCAGATCAGCACTGAGCCGTGACTATAAACACGGCGAAAGAAAAACACACAGCGTTTGTGAAACAACGTAAACCCATCCATTTGACATGCTTGTTGTAGGGGTCAAATGGGAGTTTCCCAGCAATCGTTGACCGAAGACTTAACTCTTGAAATTTTTAAGTGAGCCTGCGGGTATATGAATATTCTGGTAATGAGTTTTGGAAAGGCACACACCCTTTTGACTTTTTTTTTAGAGCATGCAATGCATTGTTTTCATACGCAGCCATGCAAGCAATGCCTTTGCTTTCTTCTTACTAAAAAATGAAGGATAGTGTTTTGCTCTTATTAATTTCAACCAGTTCATGTTCTTTGTTTACTGAGCATAAATAAAAAACGGTCCTTTCAAATTCTATACAGAAGTCAGCTTTCTAGGTCTTTTTGCATATGTAATTTTTTTAAACTACTTTCGAATGCTGACTTATGTTACATTTATGTATGAATTTAAAATAATTCACTTATAAACTTTGTACAAGCAAGAATTTATGATATTCTGGTGTAAAGACTAACTGCAGGTGATTATCTGAACACAACCTATTCTGACAAACCATCATTCTGACGGCAACGCATTATTTTCCCTTTAGTCGTCTTGATCCCATTTTTAAACGGCTTTTTAAACCTACAAGCTTTTCGGCAATGGTGTAACTCATTATAATACAAGCTTGAGGCATACAATACAGGTTCAATAATTCAGAGGAAATATAACAAGTATCGGCCTCGACAAAGCATGGTCTACTCTATACATCATTACATTGATGGAAAGAAATAGTTTTCATCAATATTTTTTTGTTGTCCATAATTGTGTTAGCGTTTAGCATTTTATTCATCAGAATCGTGATATTCCGCTTTGTGGGAAATTGACATTGCTGTATAATGAACGTATTGTTCACAAAGCAAAATTCATCAACAGAAATTATTGATTTCTTTGTCAAAAGGGATGGAAGTCCTTAAAAATCGATGGTTGTCATAGCAACTTGGCTGATTTTGCTGACTAAAGCACATGCGTTAATAAGTACCTGTTGCAGATTTGTATGGATAACATCAAATCTGAACAATTCGAAAATTGAAATCTGAACAATTCGAAAACAGTAAGACAAAGTACAAAGACCCAAATTGCCAAGTAATATCGGCATAGAATTTACATGTAGGCTACAGCGTTCATACAAATATGACTTATCTATTTTAAAGAAAAATCATCATATTACCATTTTACGTAGAATATCCATCCTGTGTATAGGAACCGCTTCCTGAAAAGACTCCACTTCTTGCAAAATATGACAAAATCCTCAACAAAACAAAATATTGGTGGGAAAACACAAGTCAAGCCAACACTCGAACTGCAAGCTGTCGTCTGCTCGTACTCCGAAACCAAAGTGAAAGTAGTCGTGATATACTCAAGAAGATATAGTACGAGACTACGAGTCCGAGAAACGCAAGTAGTTTATCACCGGCTGGGCGGCTATGGGAAACGAACTGCCCGGTGCCTCCCGGGGGATTTATCACGCTGCGACTTGACCCACGAGTTATCGGTTAAGGTTACACACTACGGTCGGGGAAACACTCACAATTGACCCCGGGGGTCCGATTCTGTGTTTCAATGGTTTACACTACCAGATTCCATTGCGATGTTTTATGCGACACTTGATGGATTTTGCTCGCCTAAAAGATGACTCCTTTATCGAGGAACTATTTCTGGTGATGCATTTTTGAGTTAGTGATAAAAACCAGTAGATACAAGCCAGAATACGCTTCCTGCTGATTTGGGGAAAGTGGAATTTTCAGAATTGAAATCAGATAATAATCAGTCATACGCTAAAACAAATACGTGTAAAGGTACCATTAAGGAGACACGTTATCGTAATTTCTTCGCACGATGGGAGACATCGGTCATTGTCACAGCCCCCCCCCCCTTTAGAGGCAAGATTTTGCTGTCGCAATTAGATTATATTTGGGAAAGGACAAGGGAATATTGGGTTAGGGCACATTGAAGTTTGAAAAATTTTGTGCAAAAGTCTATGGGAATGTCTCCCAAATTACCCATTTCCCGTAATAATAATTATCCTATTCTAATATCATGAATAATGTCACTTCAAATGTGGAAAAATGTTCATTCGTGCATTTATTAGAATCGTCTATTACTTTCGCGTATACTTGGCCGTAGCGCAAAGTGGCGTTAATATGCGAAAGTATCACTTTTGTATGTTTCTAAAAAGCTATCCCACAAAGAAAAAACACGGGGAAAAAAACGATCATCACTCCCAAATCGCGGACAACAAATTAGGTTGGGCATGACTGGCAACACAAGCCTGTTAAATTTTGAGAGAAAACACACAGATAATCGGCGTCAATATGTTTCTAGTAACACGGACAAAACTCATCCAAAGTGAAGTCACGGTCTACAGAAGCCCGACTTACTACTGGACAATCACACCTATGTCACACGATAACTATAAAACTATTTATTTTATTAGGTTGAGATGTTGACTGGATCCTAAGCATAACTGGCAACACAAGCCTATTAAATCATAATAAATTTATGCTTCAATGGTTCCCGTAGACTTTTAAACGCTTTGTGTCCCATATCTCGACCAATTATTGGACGCAATTTCAATTCAATGCAATGTGTTTTTCTTGAGTTATCGTCTCCACAAAGAGTGCTTTATTTTTGTTCCATTAAAAGTGACTCGAATTCGGATTACATTTTTCGCAATTAGTACACTGTATTTCTTTAAATCATAATAAATTTATTTTTCAATGGTTCCCGTCGATTTTCAAACCATTTAAGTCCCATATCCAGAACAATTATTGTACGAAATTTCAATTCAGTGCAATGTGTTTTTCTTGAGTTATTGTCTTCACAAAGTGTGTTTATTTTTGTTCATTTAAAGCCGACTTCGTTTGGGCAGATCGTTATCCGCGTTGCTTTACGGTGGTGACCAATATTTGTGTAGCGCGCCCTCTTTTGGAAGAAATTGATGCTGGTAAAATGTACCGGAGTGCCCTTACACACTATAGCTTTTGTTTTTGTTGTATTAATTTTTTTCTGCAACGGTTTCTGTTGATTTGCAAATTTATTGTGTCATATATCACGATCAATTATAGGACGAAATTTCAATTCAGTGCAATGTGTTTTTCTTGAGTTATTGTCTCCACAAAGTCTGTTTAGTTTTGTTCATTTAAGGCCGACTTCAATTCGTTTGGGCAGATCGGTATCCGCGTTGCTTTACGGTGGTGACCACTATTTGTGTAGCGCGCCCTCTTTTGGAAGAAATAGTTTCCATTGTTGCGTAACGAAAATTACGTTTAGCACACGTAGGCCTACGACTAACGAGGCTGCCGTATACAATTTTCCAAAGAAATGAAAACAGTGGGCTCATTAGTGCCCGAAATGTCAACTTCTTTTCGTCCATGGAGCCCAAACAGATGGACCCACCAATGTGCCACGTTTCTCCGCCTGTTATTTTTGAGAAGAACTCTAAGAAAGCCGAATGGCCTAGTGGTTAGATTCGCCGTCCACGCATCGCGCGGGGCACGGGTTCGAATCCCGTCGGTGTCTTTTTGGTTTTAATCGCACTCGTTCAGTCATTATATAAGATGTTTAATTGCCCGTCGTAAAACACCAACAGTACCTTAGCTTAACCGGTAAGCACTGCTGCTGGTACTGTCCGCGAGTTCCAGGTTGGCGCCTTCGTACAGGTTCAGGGCATTTGGTCCACTCGGAGGATCAAGGTTTAGGGGCCGCCCTGTTCCTCCCTTAGCTCTTTGCTTTTACATGGTGCCTGGCCCTCCGGGGTTATATGGATGGACAGGGAAGGAAGTGTGTATTGGTCGGGGATGCCGAGACCCCGGAAGAGAACTAAGGGATCGGCTGGGGCATTGTTATGGCTCAGACCGATCCCTGAAAGCTTGACTAGCACATAACTTTTAGATTTTTTTTAATCCTCTATCTTTTATACTTTAGTTTAGTCTAATATTTGCATCTGCTCGGCAGATGTACGGTAGTTTTGAAAACGAAGCAGAGGTCTATTTCATGAATCAATGAATCATAATTGACTATAATTAAAACGAAGTAGTTTCGTTCGATCAATATGACTACCGTTGTTAATGGCGCAATTTCCAATTTCACGTAAAAACGCCATTTTATACCGGGGAAAAATAAAGATGTACATTGTAATATAAACATTATTTACATCTTTCAAATAACATTTCTTTAATTGTGGACATTCCCAACAAATATAGTAATTCGCGAAATAGGGGGAAAAACGCAAGATAACAGGGTCCATCACCCTTAAAACTGGAAATTCAAAATGAAAAACAAAGTCAAGTGGAATACATTAAGGGTTGAATTGGAAAAAAATCCATTGCATGGGGCTTTTACTGACTTGCTTTTTTACAGTCAGTAACATGCAGGAGCGGATCCTGAGCAATTTTTTTTTCTGCACCTCTTCGACCGTTTTGCGCAACACATGATCGAGTAGTGTGCAATGACATCGGGGATGACCCTCTTTTCTTCAAGCGCTTTCGGCAGCAGCACGTGCCTTCCGCCGCCGTCTCCTGCAAGGCTAACCCCATGCAATTTTTGTCAATTTTCGTCAAAAAATGATATTGCAACAAACGTCCTTGAATGACTCCTAAGGGACCCTGGAACGCATTCCAACTCGATCTAGGGACAGATATATCATGAAAAAAATTCATATTTTAGCCGATTTTTATGAAAAATGTAAGGCTAAACCTTTGCAATTTTTGTCAATTTTGTTCAAAAAACGAAATTGCTCCAAACTTCGTGGAAAGACTCCCAAAGAAACTCGGAACACATTCGCACTCGATTTAGGGAAAGATATATCATTAAAAAGAAATTAATATTTTAGCCTAATTTTATGAAAAATGTAAGGCTAACCCCTTGCAATTTTTATAAATTTTGGTCAAAAAGTGAAAATGCTCCAATCTTCCTGGAAAGACTCCTTAGGGACCCTCGAACGCATTCCAACTCGATTCAAGGACAGATATATCATTAAAACGGACTTCATATTTTAGCCTAATTTTATGAAAAATGTGAGGCTAACCCCTTGCAATTTTTGTCAATTTTGGTCAAAAGATTAAATTGCTCCAAACTTCCTGGAAAGACTCCCAAGGAACCTCGGAACACATTCCAACTCGATTCAAGGACAGATATATCATTAAAAAGAAATTCACATTTTAGCCAAATTTTATGAAAAATGTAAGGCTAACCCCTTGCAATTTTTGTCAATTTTGGTCAAAAATGAAATTGCTCCAAACTTCCTGAAAAGACTTCTTAGGGACCCTCGAAAACATTCCAAATCGATTCAGGGACAGATATATCATTAAAAAGAAATTCATATTTTAGCCTAATTTTATGAGAAATGTAAGGCTAACCCCTTGCAATTTTTATAAATTTTGGTCAAAAAATGAAAATGCTCCAAACTTCCTGGAAAGACTCCAAAGGGACCCTCGAACACATTCCAACTCGATTCAAGGACAGATATATCATTAAAAAGAAATTCATATTTTAGCCTAATTTTATGAAAAATGTAAGGCCAACCCCTTGCAATTTTTGTCAATTTTGGTCAAAAGATTAAATTGCTCCAAACTTCCTGGAAAGACTCCCAAGGAACCTCGGAACACATTCCAACTCGATTTAGGGAAAGATATATCATTAAAAAGAAATTCATATTAAGCCAATTTTTATGAAAAATGTAAGGCTAACCCCTTGCAATTTTGGTCAAAAATATGAAATTGCTCCAAACTTCCTAGAAAGACTCCTTAGGGACCCTCGAACACATTCCAACTCGATTCAAGGACAGATATATCATTAAAACGAAATTCATATTTTAGCCTAATTTTATGAAAAATGTAAGGCTAACCCCTTGCAATTTTTGTCAATTTTGGTCAAAAAATGAAATTGCTCCAAACTTCTTGGAAAGACTCCTAAGGTCCCCTGGAACATATTCCATTGCGATTGAGGGACAGATATATCATTAAAAAGAAATTCATATTTTAGCCTAATTTTTTAAAAAATGTAAGGCTAACCCCTTGCAATTTTTATAAATTTTGGTCAAAAAATGAAATTGCTCCAAACTTCCTGGAAAGACTCCATAGGGACCCTCGAACACATTCCAACTCGATTCAGGGACAGATATATCATTAAAAAGAAATTCATATTTTAGCCTAATTTTATGAAAAATGTAAGGCTAACCCCTTGCAATTTTTATCAATTTTGGTCAAAAAATGAAAATGCTCCAAACTTCCTGGAAAGACTCCAAAGGGACCCTCGAACACATTCCAACTCGATTCAAGGACAGATATATCATTAAAAAGAAATTCATATTTTAGCCTAATTTTATGAAAAATGTAAGGCTAACCCCTTGCAATTTTTGTCAATTTAGGTCAAAAGATTAAATTGCTCCAAACTTCCTAGAAAGACTCCTAAGGGACCCTCGAACACATTCCAACTGGATTCAGGGACAGATATATCATTAAAACGGAATTCATATTTTAGCCTAATTTTATGAAAAATGTATCGCCAACCCCTTGCAATTTTTGTCAATTTTCGTCAAAAAATGAAATTGCTCCAAACTTCCTGGAAAGACTCCTCAGGTCCCCTGAAACACATTCCATTGCGATTTAGGGACAGATATATCATTAATTTTTTTTTATATTTTAGCCTAATTTTATGAAAAATGTAAGGCTAACCCCTTGCAATTTTTATAAATTTTGGTCAAAAAATGAAAATGCTCCAAACTTCCTGGAAAGACTCCAAAGGGACCCTCGAACACATTCCAACTCGATTCAAGGACAGATATTTCATTAAAACGAAATTTATCTTTCAGCCTAATTTTATGAAAAATGTAAGGCTAACCCCTTCCAATTTTTGTCAATTTTGGTCAAAAAATGAAATTGCTCCGAAATTCCTGAAAAGACTCCTAAGGTCCCCTTGAACACATTCCAACTCGATGTAGGGACAGATATATCATTAAAAAGAAATTCACATTTTAGCCAAATTTTATGAAAAATGTAAGGCCAACCCCTTGCAATTTTTGTAAATACTGGTCAAAAAATGAAAATGCTCCAATCTTCCTGGAAAGACTCCAAAAGGACCCTCGAACACATTCCAACTCGATTCAAGGACAGATATATCATTAAAACGGAATTCATATTTTAGCCTAATTTTATGAAAAATGTAAGGCTAACCCCTTGCAATTTTTGTCAATTTTGGTCAAAAGATTTAATTGCTCCAAACTTCCTGGAAAGACTCCCAAGGAACCTCGGAACACATTCCAACTCGATTTAGGGAAAGATATATCATTAAAACGGAATTCATATTTTAGCCTAATTTTATGAAAAATGTAAGGCTAACCCCTTGCAATTTTTGTAAATTTTGGTCAAAAACTTAAATTGCTCCAAACTTCCTGGAAAGACTCCTAAGGTCCCCTGGAACACATTCCATTGCGATTGAGGGACAGATATTTCATTAAAAAGAAAGTCATATTTTAGCCTAATTCTATGAAAAATGTAAGGCTAACCCCTTGCAATTTTTAAAAATTTTGGTCAAAAAATGAAAATGCTCCAAACTTCCTGGAAAGACTCCTAAGGGACCCTCAAACACATTCCAACTCGATTCAAGGACAGATATATCATTAAAAGGAAATTCATATTTGAACCTAATTTTATGAGAAATGTAAGGCTAACCCCTTGCAATTTTTGTCAATTTTAGTCCAAAAATGAAATTGCTCCAAACTTCGTGGAAAGACTCCTAAGGGACCCTCGAACACATTGTAAGGCTAACGAAGTAGGGACAGATATATCATTAAAAAGAAATTCACATTTTAGCCAAATTTTATGAGAAATGTAAGGCTAACCCCTTGCAATTTTTGTCAATTTTGGTCAAAAAATGAAATTGCTTCAAACTTCCTGGAAAGACTCTTAAGGAACCCTCGAACACATTCCAACTCGATTCAGGGACAGATATATCATTAAAAAGAAATTCACATTTTAGCCTAATTTTATGAGAAAAATAAGGTTAACCCCTTGCAATTTCTGAAAATTTTGGTCAAAAAATTACATTGCTCCAAACTTCCTGAAAAGACTCCTAAGGGACCCTCGAACACATTCCAACTCGATTCAGGGACAGATATATCATTAAAACGGAATTCATATTTTAGCCTAATTTTATGAAAAATGTAAGGCTAACCCCTTGCAATGTTTGTCAATTTTCGTCAAAAAATGAAATTGCTCCAAACTTCCTGGAAAGACTCCTAAGGAACCTCGGAACACATTCTAACTCGATTCAAGGACAGATATATCATTAAAAAGAAATTCATATTTTAGCCTAATTTTATGAGAAATGTAAGGCTAACCCCTTGCAATTTTTATAAATTTTGGTCAAAAAATGAAAAATGCCCTAAACTTCCTAAAAAGACTCCAAAAGGACCCTCGAACACATTCCAACTCGATTCAAGGACATATATATCATTAAAACGGAATTCATATTTTAGCCAAATTTTATGAAAAATGAAAGGCTAACCCCTTGCAATTTTTGTCAATTTTGGTCAAAAGATTAAATTGCTCCAAACTTCCTGGAAAGACACACAATTAACCTCGGAACACATTCCAACTCGATTCAAGGACAGATATATCATTAAAAAGAAATTCATATTTTAGCCTAATTTTATAAAAAATGAAAGGCTAACCCCTTGCAATTTTTGTCAATTTTGGTCAAAAGATTAAATTGCTCCAAACTTCCTGGAAAGACTCCTAAGGGACCCTCAAACACATTCCAACTCGAATCAAGGACAGATATATCATTAAAAAGAAATTAATATTTTAGCCTAATTTTATGAAAAATGTAAGGCTAACCCCTTGCAATTTTTGTGAATTTTGGTCAAAAAATGAATTGCTCCAAACTTCCTGGAAAGACTCTTAAGGGACCCTGGAACGCATTCCCACTCGATGTAGGGACAGATATATCATAAAAAAGAAATTCATATTTAAGCCTAATTTTATGAAAAATGTAAGGCGAACCCCTTGCAATTTTTATAAATTTTGGTCAAAAAATGAAAATGCCCCAAACTTCCTGGAAAGACTCCAAAAGGACCCTCGAACACATCCCAACTCGATTCAAGGACATATATATCATTATTTTTTTTTTTATATTTTAGCCTAATTTTATGAAAAATGTAAGGCTAACCCCTGGCAATTTTTATAAATTTGGGTCAAAAAATGAAAATGCTCCAAACTTCCTGGAAAGACTCCTAAGGGACCCTCAAACACATTCCAACTCGATTCAAGGACAGATATATCATTAAAAGGAAATTCATATTTGAACCTAATTTTATGAGAAATGTAAGGCTAACCCCTTGCAATTTTTGTCAATTTTAGTCCAAAAATGAAATTGCTCCAAACTTCGTGGAAAGACTCCTAAGGGACCCTCGAACACATTGTAAGGCTAACGAAGTAGGGACAGATATATCATTAAAAAGAAAATTCACATTTTAGCCAAATTTTATGAGAAATGTAAGGCTAACCCCTTGCAATTTTTGTCAATTTTGGTCAAAAAATGAAATTGCTTCAAACTTCCTGGAAAGACTCCTAAGGAACCCTCGAATACATTCCAACTCGATTCAGGGACAGATATATCATTAAAAAGAAATTCACATTTTAGCCTAATTTTATGAGAAAAATAAGGTTAACCCCCTTGCAATTTCTGAAAATTTTGGTCAAAAAATTACATTGCTCCAAACTTCCTCAAAAGACTCCTAAGGGACCCTCAAACACATTCCAACTCGATTCAGGGACAGATATATCATTAAAACGGAATTCATATTTTAGCCTAATTTTATGAAAAATGTAAGGCTAACCCCTTGCAATGTTTGTCAATTTTCGTCAAAAAATGAAATTGCTCCAAACTTCCTGGAAAGACTCCTAAGGAACCTCGGAACACATTCTAACTCGATTCAAGGACAGATATATCATTAAAAAGAAATTCATATTTTAGCCTAATTTTATCAAAAATGTAAGGCTAACCCCTTGCAATTTTTGTGAATTTTGGTCAAAAAATGAAATTGCTCCAAACTTCCTGGACAGACTCTTAAAGGACCCTGGAACGCATTCCCACTCGATGTAGGGACAGATATATCATAAAAAAGAAATTCATATTTTAGCCTAATTTTATGAGAAATGTAAGGCTAACCCCTTGCAATTTTTATAAATTTTGGTCAAAAAATGAAAAATGCCCCAAACTTCCTAAAAAGACTCCAAAAGGACCCTCGAACACATTCCAACTCGATTCAAGGACATATATATCATTAAAACGGAATTCATATTTTAGCCAAATTTTATGAAAAATGAAAGGCTAACCCCTTGCAATTTTTGTCAATTTTGGTCAAAAGATTAAATTGCTCCAAACTTCCTGGAAAGACACACAATTAACCTCGGAACACATTCCAACTCGATTCAAGGACAGATATATCATTAAAAAGAAATTCATATTTTAGCCTAATTTTATAAAAAATGTAAGGCTAACCCCTTGCAATTTTTGTCAATTTTGGTCAAAAGATTAAATTGCTCCAAACTTCCTGGAAAGACTCCTAAGGGACCCTCAAACACATTCCAACTTGAATCAAGGACAGATATATCATTAAAAAGAAATTAATATTTTAGCCAAATTTTATGAAAAATGTAAGGCTAACCCCTTGCAATTTTTGTGAATTTTGGTCAAAAAATGAATTGCTCCAAACTTCCTGGAAAGACTCTTAAGGGACCCTGGAACGCATTCCCACTCGATGTAGGGACAGATATATCATAAAAAAGAAATTCATATTGAAGCCTAATTTTATGAAAAATGTAAGGCGAACCCCTTGCAATTTTTATAAATTTTGGTCAAAAAATGAAAATGCCCCAAACTTCCTGGAAAGACTCCAAAAGGACCCTCGAACACATTCCAACTCGATTCAAGGACATATATATCATTATTTTTTTTTTTATATTTTAGCCTAATTTTATGAAAAATGTAAGGCTAACCCCTGGCAATTTTTATAAATTTGGGTCAAAAAATGAAAATGCTCCAAACTTCCTGGAAAGACTCCTAAGGGACCCTCAAAAACATTCCAACTCGATTCAAGGACAGATATATCATTAAAAGGAAATTCATATTTGAACCTAATTTTATGAGAAATGTAAGGCTAACCCCTTGCAATTTTTGTCAATTTTAGTCCAAAAATGAAATTGCTCCAAACTTCGTGGAAAGACTCCTAAGGGACCCTCGAACACATTGTAAGGCTAACGAAGTAGGGACAGATATATCATTAAAAAGAAATTCACATTTTAGCCAAATTTTATGAGAAATGTAAGGCTAACCCCTTGCAATTTTTGTCAATTTTGGTCAAAAATTGAAATTGCTTCAAACTTCCTGGAAAGACTCCTAAGGAACCCTCGAATACATTCCAACTCGATTCAGGGACAGATATATCATTAAAAAGAAATTCACATTTTAGCCTAATTTTATGAGAAAAATAAGGTTAACCCCTTGCAATTTTTGAAAATTTTGGTCAAAAAATTACATTGCTCCAAACTTCCTGAAAAGACTCCTAAGGGACCCTCGAACACATTCCAACTCGATTCAGGGACAGATATATCATTAAAACGGAATTCATATTTTAGCCAAATTTTATGAAAAATGAAAGGCTAACCCCTTGCAATTTTTGTCAATTTTGGTCAAAAGATTAAATTGCTCCAAACTTCCTGGAAAGACACACAATTAACCTCGGAACACATTCCAACTCGATTCAAGGACAGATATATCATTAAAAAGAAATTCATATTTTAGCCTAATTTTATAAAAAATGTAAGGCTAACCCCTTGCAATTTTTGTCAATTTTGGTCAAAAGATTAAATTGCTCCAAACTTCCTGGAAAGACTCCTAAGGGACCCTCAAACACATTCCAACTTGAATCAAGGACAGATATATCATTAAAAAGAAATTAATATTTTAGCCAAATTTTATGAAAAATGTAAGGCTAACCCCTTGCAATTTTTGTGAATTTTGGTCAAAAAATGAATTGCTCCAAACTTCCTGGAAAGACTCTTAAGGGACCCTGGAACGCATTCCCACTCGATGTAGGGACAGATATATCATAAAAAAGAAATTCATATTTAAGCCTAATTTTATGAAAAATGTAAGGCGAACCCCTTGCAATTTTTATAAATTTTGGTCAAAAAATGAAAATGCCCCAAACTTCCTGGAAAGACTCCAAAAGGACCCTCGAACACATTCCAACTCGATTCAAGGACATATATATCATTATTTTTTTTTTTATATTTTAGCCTAATTTTATGAAAAATGTAAGGCTAACCCCTGGCAATTTTTATAAATTTGGGTCAAAAAATGAAAATGCTCCAAACTTCCTGGAAAGACTCCTAAGGGACCCTCAAACACATTCCAACTCGATATGGGGACAGATAAATCAATTAAAAGACATTCATATTTGAACCTAATTTTATGAGAAATGTAAGGCTAACCCCTTGCAATTTTTGTCAATTTTAGTCCAAAAATGAAATTGCTCCAAACTTTGTGGAAAGACTCCTAAGGGACCCTCGAACACATTGTAAGGCTAACGAAGTAGGGACAGATATATCATTAAAAAGAAATTCACATTTTAGCCAAATTTTATGAGAAATGTAAGGCTAACCCCTTGCAATTTTTGTCAATTTTGGTCAAAAATTGAAATTGCTTCAAACTTCCTGGAAAGACTCCTAAGGAACCCTCGAATACATTCCAACTCGATTCAGGGACAGATATATCATTAAAAAGAAATTCACATTTTAGCCTAATTTTATGAGAAAAATAAGGTTAACCCCTTGCAATTTTTGAAAATTTTGGTCAAAAAATTACATTGCTCCAAACTTCCTGAAAAGACTCCTAAGGGACCCTCGAACACATTCCAACTCGATTCAGGGACAGATATATCATTAAAACGGAATTCATATTTTAGCCTAATTTTATGAAAAATGTAAGGCTAACCCCTTCCAATTTTTGTCAATTTTGGTCAAAAAATGAAATTGCTCCAAACTTCCTGGAAAGACTCTTAAGGGACCCTGGAACGCATTCCCACTCGATGTAGGGACAGATATATCATAAAAAAGAAATTCATATTTAAGCCTAATTTTATGAAAAATGTAAGGCTAACCCCTTGCAATTTTTATAAATTTTGGTCAAAAAATGAAAATGCCCCAAACTTCTTGGAAAGACTCCAAAAGGACCCTCGAACACATTCCAACTCGATTCAAGGACATATATATCATTATTTATTTTTTATATTTTAGCCTAATTTTATGAAAAATGTAAGGCTAACCCCTGGCAATTTTTATAAATTTGGGTCAAAAAATGAAAATGCTCCAAACTTCCTGGAAAGACACCTAAGGGACCCTCAAATACATTCCAACTCGATTCAAGGACAGATATATCATTAAAAAAAATTCATATTTCAGCCTAATTTTATGAAAAATATAAGGCTAACCCCTTCCAATTTTTGTCAATTTTGGTCAAAAAATGAAATTGCTCCAAACTTCCTGGAAAGACTCCAAAAGGACCCTCGAACACATTCCAACTCGATTCAAGGACATATATATCATTAAAACGGAATTCATATTTTAGCCAAATTTTATGACAAATGAAAGGCTAACCCCTTGCAATTTTTGTCAATTTTGGTCAAAAGATTAAATTGCTCCAAACTTCCTGGAAAGACACCCAATTAACCTCGGAACACATTCCAACTCGATTCAAGGACAGATATATCATTAAAAAGAAATTCATATTTTAGCCTAATTTTATAAAAAATGTAAGGCTAACCCCTTGCAATTTTTGTCAATTTTGGTCAAAAGATTAAATTGCTCCAAACTTCCTGGAAAGACTCCTAAGGGACCCTCAAACACATTCCAACTCGAATCAAGGAAAGATATATCATTAAAAAGAAATTCATATTTTAGCCAAATTTTATGAAAAATGTAAGGCTAACCCCTTGCAATTTTTGTGAATTGTGGTCAAAAATTGAATTGCTCCAAACTTCCTGGAAAGACTCTTAAGGGACCCTGGAACGCATTCCCACTCGATGTAGGGACAGATATATCATAAAAAAGAAATTCATATTTAAGCCTAATTTTATGAAAAATGTAAGGCTAACCCCTTGCAATTTTTATAAATTTTGGTCAAAAAATGAAAATGCCCCAAACTTCCTGGAAAGACTCCAAAAGGACCCTCAAACACATTCCAACTCGATTCAAGGACATATATATCATTAAAACGGAATACATATTTTAGCCTAATTTTATGAAAAATGAAAGGCTAACCCCTTGCAATTTTTGTCAATTTTGGTCAAAAGATTAAATTGCTCCAAACTTCCTGGAAAGACTCCTAAGGGACCCTCAAACACATTCCAACTCGATTCAAGGACAGATATATCATTAAAAAGAAATTCATATTTCAGCCTAATTTTATGAAAAATGTAAGGCTAACCCCTTGCAATTTTTGTCAATTTTGGTCAAAAAATGAAATTGCTCCAAACTTCCTGGAAAGACTCCTTAGGGACCCTCCAACACATTCCAACTCGATTCAAGGACAGATATATCATTAAAAAGAAATTCATATTTCAGCCTAATTTTATGAAAAATGAAAGGCTAACCCCTTCCAATTTTTGTCAATTTTGGTCAAAAAATGAAAATGCTCCAAACTTCAAGGAAAGACTCCTAAGGGACCCTGGAACGCATTCCTACTCGATTTAGGGACAGATATATCATTAAAATTTTTTTTATATTTTAGCCTAATTTTATGAAAAATGTAAGTCTAACCCCTTGCAATGTTTGTCAATTTTCGTCAAAAAATGAAATTGCTCCAAACTTCCTGAAAAGACTCCTAAGGTCCCCTGGAACACATTCCATTGCGATTTAGGGACAGATATATCATTATTTTTTTTTTTATATTTAAGCCTAATTTTATGAAAAATGTAAGGCTAACCCCTGGCAATTTTTATAAATTTGGGTCAAAAAATGAAAATGCTCCAAACTTCCTAGAAAGACTCCTAAGGGACCCTCAAACACATTCCAACTCGATTCAAGGACAGATATATCATTAAAAGGAAATTCATATTTGAACCTAATTTTATGAAAAATTTAAGGCTAACCCCTTGCAATTTTTGTCAATTTTAGTCCAAAAATGAAATTGCTCCAAACTTCGTGGAAAGACTCCTAAGGGACCCTCGAACACATTGTAAGGCTAACGAAGTAGGGACAGATATAAAAATTATCATTAAAAAGAAATTCACATTTTAGCCAAATTTTATGAGAAATGTAAGGCTAACCCCTTGCAATTTTTGTCAATTTTGGTCAAAAAATGAAATTGCTTCAAACTTCCTGGAAAGACTCCTGAGGGACCCTCGTACACATTCCAACTCGATTCAGGGACAGATATATCATTAAAAAGAAATTCACATTTTAGCCTAATTTTATGAGAAAAATACGGTTAACCCCTTGCAATATTTGAAAATTTTGGTCAAAAAATTACATTGCTCCAAACTTCCTGAAAAGACTCCTAAGGGACCCTCGAACACATTCCAACTCGATTCAGGGACAGATATATCATTAAAGCGGAATTCATATTTTAGCCTAATTTTATGAAAAATGTAAGGCTAACCCCTTGCAATGTTTGTCAATTTTCGTCAAAAAATGAAATTGCTCCAAACTTCCTGGAAAGACTCCTAAGGTCCCCTGGAACACATTTCATTGCAATTTAGGGACAGATATATCATAAAAAAGAAATTCATATTTTAGCCTTATTTTATGAAAAATGTAAGGCTAACCCCTTGCAATTTTTTTATAAATTTGGGTCAAAAAATGAAAATGCTCCAAACTTCCTGGAAAGACTCCAAAGGGACCCTCGAACACATTCCAACTCGATTCAAGGACAGATATATAATTAAAACGAAATTCATATTTTAGCCTAATTTTATGAAAATGTAAGGGTAACCCCTTGCAATTTTTGTCAATTTTGGTCAAAAGATTAAATTGCTCCAAACTTCCTGGAAAGACTCCCAAGGAACCTCGGAACACATTCCAACTCGATTTAGGGAAAGATATATCATTAAAAAGAAATTCATATTTTGCCAATTTTTATGAAAACTGTATGGCTAACCCCTTGCAATTTTTGTCAAAAAATGAAAATGCTCCAAACTTAGGGACTCCTTAGGGACCCTCGAACACATTCCCACTCGATTTAGGGACGGATATATCATTAAAAAGAAATTCATATTTTAGCCTCATTTTATGAAAAATGTTAGGCTAACCCCTTGCAATTTCTGTCAATTTTCTTCCAAAAATGAAAATGCTCCAAACTTTTT
>CM057147.1:13488567-13685605 GCA_029964075.1 Patiria pectinifera | reverse complement strand
TCACGAAAGATTCGAAGTCTTCGCTCAGGCCGCCTTGTCTTCCACTTGCTGGGTCGGAGTCCGGGGTTTCATCGCCCGAGGCCGTGGGGCGAGAGGCCGTCCCGGCCGGGTGACCTCCTCCTCGACGCTTGGGTCCCATTGCGTACAGTAAATGTATGCAGGGTTTGTGTGTGTGTTCAGTGAAGCGAGTGGAGCTCCCCCGAAAACGCGTCCTACTCCTATGGTGTCATTGTTGCAAGTGTGAATTTAACATTTTACCTTTGGCCAAAAATGTCAACACTTATCCGCTGTGATCATTGTATGAATTTTAAAAAAGCAGTTAAAATGAGATTTAGATTAATATAGGTTTTCCCGGCGAATTTCCTATTTTTTCTAATCAGTTTCATTAGGCCTATCAGCCATTCAATTTCGCGTGAGTTTTGCACATGTGGTCGAATTGGGGTTTCTTTTTCATTTCGGGTTCATTCAATTTAATTTTTGGGCAGCCAAGATTTTGCTGTGAATGTTCGTATTCATTTTCGGGCAGCCTATTTCGCTTTGGTGCATTCACGACTTAACTTGTAGCAGTCTTAAATTAAGTCTTTGCAACCTTTTGACGGTTGAGGCATTCACGTTAGCAAACATCTGTGCGCTTATAACGTATAACCATGCTTTTCGTTTCTTATTCGTTTATGGGCAATCGCTTTCATCGTTTGGTCATTTAAATTAGTAACCTTTTTTAACCGATATATTTTTCTATTTTCCTCCGCGGTTCATTTCCCCCCCCCCCAAAAAAAAAGTCTTGATGACTGTACAATTTACAATGTTACAAATTAACTGATATGAGGGAAACAAAATGTAACGAAATAATTATCTGAAAAGGACTAAGATAATTTCTTTTTCACTGTTTATCTTTTCTACTTGTTTAAACGTTCGAGCAAGACGTGCAAAACATCAGGACACGTGATATGTTTGGCAATAGTTGTACCATCGGGAACACTTCTCTTGTGTTATTTCTTAAATGTAGCGTATGTCTGACCGAACGCTTACTGTATTCAAAGGGCCCATGCAAAGTAAGTTTTCAATTCAAACATTCAAAATACATCTTTGTGTCACATTTAACCTTATTTGCAAGTTTTATTTTCCATTTTGAGGGGTGTTTTGGTGCCTTCTCTGTTTTTATGCTAATGCAAAGTTCCATATTCAATTTAAAAAAAAATATGATGGCATATCGGGCATGATTAATGTTACATAGTTATTTCAGCACAAAAAATTGCTAGAATTTTGGATATTTTGCCGTCAGATTTTTTTTATTTTTGGTGATTCTATGATGTGTCAGTACATGGCAGTAAGCCAATGAGCAACCCTTTTTCTCACAAATGTTTTCAATTAGCAAATTTTGGATGAATAATTTAAAGGACAAACCTCTCAACTGAGCATTGTCTTCCTGAAATGACATCACAGTAACAACGCGCTCATACGTAGTCCGGAAAAACATGGAAACTTTTAAATGTTTAAAGAAGTGCACTTTTGCAATGAGATTAAACAACAAAATGTTGTCACTAAATGTGTAGTTTCCTTACTTTTCACAGTAGTAAAGAGTTGCACAAAAAAATCCTGAGAAAAATTCATTGCACATACCCTTTAATTAAGAAAGAAAGGTATCTATGGATTGAAGACATCAAATATGATTTTAATACGCTAAGGAATACGGACACGTACATGAAGTCTTAAAAGACGTTTCACAAAATGTGAAATATGTTTGCCCATTTATGAAAACGAATGCCTGATCAACCCCTTACTGCTAGTTTAGACGAAATTGACTGAACAACGCGATACTTTTAATATGAATGCATCTTTGAGAGGGATGACTGAAGCTAAAAGGCGATAGAATACTCGGATAGTGAAATTGAATGATTCTTTTTGATTGTCGAATGCCCATCTGCGTGATCTTTCAATTTCAATCTAAATCGAATGAGCCAGGCTTTAAATTGAATGAAAACTTGGTGAAAGTGGCCGGGAAAACCTATACATTTCAAATATTTGGTGTTTCATCAATAATCCCATTTTCACAAAATCAACATTTAGACAAACTAGATAACAGTAGGATTTCACAATGTCCTGTCTGTTGTAAAGTTACTTAAAAATTAATTTATCTATTTTCATTTGTATTGGTACAAAAAGACAACAAAGCTGCTCAGCTGCTGTATTCCTTCATCGGTTTTGTAAAGTTGTTAAACAAATTACCGGAACTATTTTATTATGTAACACTGGATAAAGGTCTCATCTCAGTATAACTATCAACTGATACTGAACTGTATGACCAAATTAACTTACCGGGTGGCATATGGAAGAACTGCCTGTCGAACATGTACGGGTCCTGAGAGATGTAGCCACCGTTCTTGATGTACATCTTGCCCGCCCTCTTCTCTCCAGGACTTAGGAAGTAGCTGGCATCGAAGCGATCTGCAGGCACCGACGTGGTGCAGTCCAACCCCTTCACCAGCATCTCCCAGAACTTCCTGACGTTGTCGATCCCGTTGCCATAGCGACAGCCTATGCCCACTATGGCCACTTTCTCGTTTTGGCGGGCCCGTCCCGCGTCCATGTTTGTACCACGTGATCCAGAATCAGCTTGTTTACTTTTCTGCAACTGATAAAACAAAAATGACCACGAGGGGTTAACTTCATAGAAAACCACAACCTATTAGGCTTTTAGTTTTTAAATCTTAGAGCAGTTACTCCTAAATGTATACCATCCTATATTAAAAGATCCTACTCTGTCTGTCTGTCTGATGTCTGTCTGTCTGTTTAATGTCTGTGTGTCATTTTTTGTGTGTAAAATGTCTAAATAGTGTGCGCAAGCACAAATTGCAAAGGTTAATGGAGCTGCTTGGTTATTGTATGCAGGTCCTTAACTTGTATATGTATGCTCCGATATCACTGTCCTCTGAAATCACGGTTGGCACGTGAAAAAAAAAAGATTTATTTATTGTATTTTGCTTTTTTGGCAAATTTGTTTCTTTTAGACTTTGAATAGTTAAATATTACATTATCTATATCAAAATACTCCAAAAGTTATGGCCATTACGCAAAACATGACTTTGATGATGAAAACTGTGGCAAAATGGTTTCACCAAGGTTTACAACGTCCACTTGGGTTCAACGTGCAAATTGAGGTCAAAGTAATACATCAGTATATGACTCCACCCAGCTAGCGGGTGCCGCGCAGTGTCCTTCAAAATATGAAGAAAAAACAGCCGTTTTGTGTTTTATTGTGGTGACGCTACCTGCACTGTCCGCGAAACCTGAATTCGTCCCCAACTTGGCGTCAATTTATCCAACTATGAAATATGTTTACTATTTTCTCATGTACACTATTCTACTTTGAATTACATAAAATACTGGGCTCCGGGCAACTCGAGTTGCGGGTCCCTCAACCGAGTCGGCCCGGGGTCGGATTGGGCCCACAAAGCTTGCTCCTGTACGCATAATATGCTTACAGGAAATGTTATTTCTGGGAAAAGCTAGGTAGTTTGTTTGAATAATGTTTGAGTTTGCCTCCATTTATTTCTTTGTCGAGTAGTAACTATGTATTTGTTTAGTCACTCCCAATGCACACCCGCAACAATATGTTATATAAATTTAGAGAGAGACTTTCTTTTTATTTCCTTTTTTCTAGAAACACAGAAGTTATTCACTTTTGAATGATACATCGGTCAAAAATAACAAGCACAAGTTGTAGACTTATAATAAAAAAAAAATCACGTTCTTACATAATTAAGTTCTCGTGAGGTAGATTGCCTCGCCCTCCCCTTTTTTTGTAGAATAGATAACGTAGGGACATTTGTGCGTAAAAGCAATCGAAATGAAAAAAAAAAGGTTACTTTCACAGGGTTGCAGTCAACCAAACTACCCAACAATAAAATATTTTAAAGGGAAAAAAATTTATTTGTTGAAGAGCTTGGAGGGTATGTCTTTAAGGTAAAATTGTGAAATAGGTAAGGTTTGTACTGATCTTTTCGTAGATACAACAATGTTTCGTAATGAGCAAGGCGCACGTTGCATTATCCTCAACTCTGGATGCGGCTGCTATTTTCAAAGCAGACTATGATCAGTACAATGCGACAAATGCATAAAAAAGGGCATTTTTGTAACAACTGAAATCTATAGGCCTACTGTGTCTTCAGATCAATCCTCTCAGAAATTCATATTCATAAAACTTGTGAACTTAAATGAAAAGACTATTATCTAGTAGACAGACATACTATCGGTAGACTCTCCATGTACTAAATTGTCGTCATCTGGGGATGTTCAAGATTATTTACAAACACACACCCAACAGACAATGCAAAAAGTCCCGATAAACATTGATCCAAGTCAATTAAATTATTGACTTTTTTGTCGAGGCAAGAAGACTTGCAAGTCATATTTACTACTGCCCTGTGTCAACACAACCTATAGGCCTACACAATCAGACTGGAGCACTTTTGTATTCCTTCAGCTTTACCGAATAATTAATTTTTATCACTACATTTTCCTGTAGAACGTGTTTCAGTAGAAAAAGGTACGAAGTCATTATCATCTGTTGTGATCCAGCAGGATCTTAATGTTTCAAACGACGAATGGTTCAGGAAACTAGTATTATCTATCCGTTCTGAAGTTCAGTATCGAAATCCGCTTAAAAAAAGCAACTGAAGTTTATTAGAAAAAGTATATTTTTTAAAGACCACCACAGTTTAACTCGCACATGAAAGCATGTATCTTAATGTACATCCATACGACATTGTCATTATACAAATGTATGCTTCCATATAAATTGGTGATAAATGCCTCGAGTCTTAAAAACTTACCTATCAGTTTGGCAGCACTGGTAGTCGGACTTTACAATCGTCAAATTCTCTGCACGAGTCCGTTCGGCTGATTGGCTCACAATGACTGCATAACTCCAAGCCGGTACGATCACCCGTATTTAAGGGCCCGTTCATGGATCACGCGGGTACGGTCGGTCTAGCGTGTACCTTACCTCACTTCGAGGTCACCGAAAACCAATTGTAAAGACCCTGTGACGCACATCACATAATTTTAATTCAGGTCCCAACTAGCTCCGGTTCTTTGTAACGTATAATTTAGGCATCCATAGTTCCGCTTGTTATTGTGCAAGTACATACACCCACCGACAATTAAGTTCAAGTTTGTCCGGCTTGTTCCAATAGTCGTAAAGTTGCGTTCCTCAAGCTCTTCATTTTATTCGTTTTTTTATCCATTAATACATTTCAATTTGTATGTTTTATTCCAACCAAAAATATCCTTTTTTTTTCTTTATGGACGTCTGCAACCCTCTGAATTTTTTTGTTTGTTTTGGGCACAAGCATATCCGCTTTGCGAGCAGACTGGCGCTTAGAAACGTTTTAACGACACCTTCCTGACATTAATTGAAAACGTTTGTCCGATGTTTCATTAGTTATATTGACATGATGCTTAAACATGCATGAATATGTTGTCGTGATATTTTGCAAAAATGTTACAGCGACATAGTCTTAGAAACATTATTACTGCGTTCTAACGACTTTTCTCAAAACGTGCGTGGAACATTATAATAACGTACGTTACACAAACATTTTACAGGAATGTCCTGATTTTACAGGAATGTCGTGATGACATCACCAAGACCAAATGATGTTACGCGAACGTTTTTCAGGAATGTCGCGAAAACACAATAATAACATTACCAAGACCATGTCGCTAACATTATTAAATAACATTAAGGCCTTCACATTAAGATAATGTTACGGACACATCCTTCAGGAATGTCGTTAATGCTGCGAGCCACGGACTTTTTTTGCGCGGATACGCGAAGGGGCCCACGAAAGAGGCGTTTTATATTTGGGGTGAATAAACTTTGTTTGGGGGCGCAAATCGTTTTCTAATGGTCTCAATAGATAAATAGAAGTTCCCTGGCCCCAATTCATTCACCAAACAGCCATAGACAGATTGAAATCAGCCTAATCGTTGCAATACAAGCACCGAATCAAAACAGCCGCAGGGTGAAAAAAAAACCACAAATGCAGGCCACAAATGCAGTACCTCAACCAGCAACACACAAGCATCAGCTTCACCATGGAACAAGAACAAGACGACACCATACCTTTCCTGGACGTCAAGATCTCTAGGAATCCGGACGGCACCCTGGGACATAGCGTCTACAGGAAACCAACCCACACCGACCGCTATCTCCACCAACGGTCGTTTCATCACCCCAGCATCAAGTCATCGGTCAACCAGTACAGAGAGCCTTTGATGTCTGCGACCAAGACAACCTCAAGCGTGAACCCAAGCACATCCAGGCGTTACTACAACGGAACGGCTACAAACCCAACCGCATCAAGTTCAGCAAACCTGACCAACGGGTCTCCTCTACCCAAGGTCCTTCCACTGTATCTCCCTCAGTCACTCTTCCTTACAACCAGCGTCCAGCGTCTCATCATCTCCAACGCATCCTCCGACAAGCCGACGTCAAGGTGTACCACTCATCTGGCAACAAGCTCCAAGGCAGCCTCCACACTCACAAGGACAAGCCGGACTCCTCTTCCAAGCCGGGAGTCTAACGCGTTCCATGTGAATGCGGCAAAGTCTACAGCGGCGAAACCGGTTGGAACCTTCCCACTGTAGGCTCAAGGAACACAGAGCACACGGACGGCGAGGGGATTTTGACAAATCGGCCATTGTCAAACATTCCCAAATCAACGACCACAAAGTTGATTGGAATGCGGCCGAACTTATCGCACCGATCCAGTACTGGCATCCAAGACGCATACGGAAAGCCATCGAGATCTGCAATCACAACACAGTTCCGCAAGACATCGGGTTTCACCTCAACGACATCTGGCTCCCACTCCTCCAGACTGATGGGTCTCCTATACCCTAGGTCCTCAGCTACCACCTTAGACTGATGGGTCTCCTATACCCTAGGTCCTCCCTCTACTGCAACTGCAACCCTACTGTTCCACTTCAATGGGCACCAAGCTTGCTCTAGGATCCCGGCTACTTGGCATCTACACAGGATGCAACTTCACACTTCATCGATTTCGCTTTTGCTACTTAAGTACTTACTTTCTTAGAGTTTATAGGCACTCTCCTGAAGACGGTCAGAGCATACTGACCGGAACGTCGAGTTTATACCTCTGGTTCTTTTCAGAACCATTCTCTTAGTTGAGAAATTAATCGCACATGGTGTTTCCGCAACCTTTCATTATTTAAATCTCAGGTGCAATATTTACATGTGCAAGTAAAAAGGGGCTCATCCTGGGTGATTACATCAGCAGTTGTCCCCTTAGCGCTGTCTTGAGAGCGTTGAGGGTTGGTGATGCTGCTGGAAGGCACGGATTAAGTGTTTCGTAGGCCCTAGGCACCAGTATTCCGTAAACCCTACTCCGCCCTAGGCACCGGCACCAAGTTCATGGTGATGCTTTTAAAGCAAGAAGCACTGTACAAATCAAGCCAGGCCAAACTGGTATAGGTTCTAGCTCTAAAAGCCTCTTGGCACTAAGGGCACCAGTCGCTTCTTAAAAGTGGGGGAGTGGTACATGTGTATGCGAGTACGAAGCTTAGACGAAGTGGACCCCCCCCCCTTAAAAAGGTATGGATTCTAGACGTTCTTTGGTGCGATTTGAGGCCATTTCTGACCGATTTAACAATTTTTTTAAGCAACAGATCATCATTTCAACATCATTTTCGAGTTTTGAGTCATTTAATCAGCTAGAAATGTAGGCCACAAATGCAAGTCGAAAATAGGGTGACAGTCCGATTGTCCGAAGGTTCGATAGTCCAAAGGTTCGATGGTCCGAAGGGCCTGTTAGTCCGAAAATAGAATAAGGTTAATTAATCTGCAGGCTTGATAATCCGAATAGACGATAGGGTGCATGCGTTAGTCCGAATAGACAGTAAAGTTCGATAGTGCGAAAAGATGATACGATTCGATGTCAATCAGGTCATAACGAAGACGGTGCATCATCTTCAGCCTGCTCATGTGACGTCTGGTGTCTAGTGATGACCATTGGAGATCTTGAACACGAAGTAATGATCATGATATCATACATTGTCAAGAAAATCGTTGAATGTCTCTTTATTACGCTTCATGTAACACAATTTGATAAAAATTTAAACAAAGGGAAACAGATCATGAAATTAAATGTTGTGGCAACCTTGCTGTAACGTATCAAGACGCAAATAAAATCTAATAACGTTTTACAGGGCTGCAACCTTTAGTGTTAGTAATTTTGGAATGTTTAAAAAAGGACATCTATTTTCCTTCTATTAACATCATTACAAAATATTAAAATGTTACATACATCCTCGTATTATCTCATTTTGCAGTTTAACATTTTACTGACGTTCCAAACGAAGCATTATGTTGAATATTGTTGGCTTTAAAAATTATTGAAAAATGTTCGCCTAAAAATATGCTAATCCGTAATAGGAAAGGTAGTCCGGCAGCCAGAGGGGTGAACCATGTTTTGTTGGATCACGGATCCTACACACAATTATTAACGGCTCGCCCAAACTTCTGGTAGGACGTGTGATAACGGGCCATACAGGTGGCAATATACCATGAATACTTGTCAACAAAGACCCAGACCGCTTCACACGCGCGCGGCGGCTTGCAGGGCTCTGCGCCCAATCTGGTGTCGAAGTCTGTCAAGCCAGCTAATTATATTTTAAATATTCATGATCCTACTTTTTTTGGCCTTTATTATTGAATTCTGATAAGTAATAAATCCATAACCATGTTTACGGCGAGCACAATATCTTTAGCTTTAAAATGAACCATGAAATGTCGCATTTGTTTTATCGGTTCGGGACCACATCTCTCTTAAACTTTTTCATGAAAGCCTAATTAAAAACGAAATTTGGGTAAACGGTGTTCTCCTCGTCGGATTTGACGCGTATTTCCCGGGTAAACACTTCTTCTAGGACGACAACAAATGAACAATACCATCTGTTATATCCTAAAATATTTATTTGTTAACAATTTTAGAACAAGTAGGCCTATATCTGACATAAGGAGTGGTTTTGCTTAAAGGGAATGTACATCATTGGTTTTTGATGTAATTTTCAGAAATGAACTATTTGAGGGGTTAGTATATATAAATCAAATATTGTTACACTGACATTTTTGAAATTTTGTGTTCGAAAAGGTTGGGAAAACCAAGAAAAACAAAAATGTTTAAGTAGTCTGGTTCCCTGACTACATAAAAGATAAAATGGATCAATTTATAGATGATGGAAAATTGTAAGGCACGGGAACCAGTCTAGCTGGCCTGCACCCGTTCATGAAACATGTAACCAATAGCAAACAAAATTTGGACTGAAAAAATGGTTAATTTGGAGCAGTAGTTGAAAAATAGTTAGGTTTTTCCAACGCTGGTCGGCCGACCACCGTTGGAAATGTATACAAAAATACCATTTTCTTGAAAATGACTTCACACCAGGTGCCATAATTTTACAAGATGCTTGAGACTGTCATTTACCAACATCCTAGTAAGGTATTTCGTAAAAACTTGGTAGTTTTATTTTTCGATGTTTGCAAATGTTGTATATTCCCTTTAACGCTTTATGAATATTTTTAATATTTTCAAATTTAAATCCCGAAGGGTATAGGTCACACACATATGGCTTATTAAGGCAAAGCCGTTCAGTGCATTTTGTACTAGAGCTCAGAACGGTCGTTCATCCTTGTGTGTAGGATCCGTGGTTGGATATATAATGTTTTTGTGCATATTCTAACCAAGGAGGTCATACTATTTGAAGAGTTTGAATGATGACATCTTCTTAGGGTTGGGCAATTTACGATATCGATTTTTTTTTAATGAGTGATCGGGCAGAACCCAATCACATTTTAGAATTGGCGAATAACTTTCTTCTTTGTTTCTGTTTTTCCTGGACGATAATTCTCCAAGGGTTTTCTCCTCAATGGTTTATGGTATAAATATGTAACGCTGAACCAACGTCATCTCTGATCCTGAATAGTGCATATTACTCTTACGTCATGATGATTTCACTGGATATCAAATTACAAGCAATTTTAGTTGAAAAGTGACCAACTTCTTTCGCTTATAACTCTTGAGCACAACAGTCAATGATTTGTGTATTTTCCGGGGCTACCGGAAGGTCAAAGTTAGTTAATATTTACAATTTAACTGGCCAATAAAATAGTTATAACTCAACAACCGATGTGGTTTTAGTTGCAGTGTTATTAGTTCCACACAGGTAATGGCAACTAAAGGACCAATTTCATCTTTATAATCGGTAGATGGTAAGTTTGGGGCGAGTTGAGGATATTTTATCAGTCTAGAATTTATGAGGAAAACTTGTAGATGGTAAAGCATTAATAGTGTTTTCATTAAAACGATAGTACGCTGGAATTGGCGTTAAGCATGACTAGTTTATGAAAGTCGGTCCAACTCCTATTAGGCCGGGATGTGTTTAACCGCAGCATGTACTTTGTTATTTGATAAGAATCAGTACAGAATGCTAGTGACGTCAATGAAACTTTAAAATAAAAAAAAACCTTCAGGGGAAGGTATTAACAATTGCACATTTTAAAAGGTCGAATGAAAAAGTGCCTTAAACTCCTGGCAAGCACAAACAACGTTGCCAGCATTGTCATGTCCGAGGCTCATTGCTTTTGAGTCAATCATCCATCACAGCGTATCTTCACTGGCGCCACCATTACGCAAGTTAATAATATTATGGATATTTCATAATACAGCGAAAATACATGTACACAGACATGAGCGTGAAGCATGACTCGTTAAAATGAAATCCGGTGCAACTCCTATTAAGCTGGGGATGTTTGTAACCATAGCATGAACTTTGTTATTTGTTAAGGTTCGATACAGAATGCTAGAAACTTTAAAATGAAAGACAAAGCCTTCCGGGGAAAAAGTATTAACAATTGCCCCTATTGATAGATCGAATGAAAAAGTGCCTACACCACCTGGCGAGCATAAAAACTCTTGTCACCATTGTCATAGCTGAGGTGCACTTTTTGGGGGGGTCAAGCATCAATTGCGTAAATCAAGTGGCGCCAAATGTTGCGCAAGGTAATAATATCATGCACAAGCCATGATTTTAGAGAAATATCGATTCTGTATATACTGCCTGAAGATTTAGAAAACACCTGCTTTGTATTTTACGGTGTTTATGCATTATTATTCTCTTTAACATTTTGCGTCATCAAACCGAAAGTTAGGTGTTTCATACACAAAACATTGTTATTTCAATATTGTCAGAAGTCCTTTTCACATATGAGCTTAACCGATATGTAATTTTAACTGACAATGTCATCAAACCTAACATAACGTGTACGGAGGGAGAGAGGGAGAGTGGGAGGGAGGAAGGGAGAGGGGGGGAGGGAGGGAGGGAGGGAGGAGACTCTTTTGACTTTTCAAAGTAACTTATTTCAATTGAATCATACAAGTCAATTCAGCTATATACATAGAAACAAATACAATTACAAATAAAAGGGTAATTAACTACATTGATAAAAAAAAAAATTGACAATATGACCAATTACATAATAGTAGTTTTTATGAAACAAAGGTCATTCTTTGTGAAATATACAAAATAATGGAAAAGTAAACATTTTATTCAAGAAAACATGCAAAAAGAAAGGGAAAAAAAACGAGCAACCGGCAATCAGAGCAACAAGGGGCAAGGCACAAACCCAAGCGAAAATGTGACGATCACAATGTATTAGCGTGCTTCGCACGGCTGACATAAATACCAATTTGATAACATCCAAAAAATGTTATAAAATAATATCACGTTCATTAGATACTTTTTCTTCGACAAAACCTGTTTAAATTACTTGGAAATAACATTGGGATGACATCACTTTAGGGGCCATTCAAAATTTTCGATGTTTTTATATTTCGATTGTTTTTCTCGATAATGTGGGTGGGTGGGTCAAATTAATTTATTGAAATTTGTATTAATTGAAATTCACTTTTTTCAATTAAAAAGATTGAAAATAGTTCTTTTAACTTTCCAATTCAACTCTCTGCGTTCCGATTCGTAAACCCTTTGCCCGTACCGTACGGGTGGCGTAATTTTTATTCCTAGGAGGGTTAGGGGCAATGTCATGAATAATTCATGTTTATCCATGAGAACGGACAATGACATCAACAGCATTGTTGTTAGTTACTCAACTAGTTACAATACATTAAAGCATTTTAAAGAACGGTTGTCGTCGAGCTACCACACAGTAGCCTAGTGGATAGCGAGATGAGCTTATGGATACAAAGATCCCTGTTTCGAATCCACGTCGTCGCTGCTCATTTTCATCAGCAATTTTTCTTCTCCAAATTTATCACTGAGATAATTTTAAATTAAGGGGAAAATAGAACGAGAACCTAAGTCTTGCAATAATTCAAAGGAAAAACTGAATTATACATGACATTGCCCCTTACACTCCTAGGAAAAAAAATTACGCGTACGGGTACAGTATGCATCCGGTACATGTACAATGTATTGTGTATACGTCCATCGGAGCACCATATATGCATGGGGACCAGTGAAGTTAGACTTAAAGCATGCGTAAAATCAGTGCGCCGTGCGTCTTAATACACGCCACGAATCACGACAACGAAATAAACCTACTTGTGTTCGAGACTAGTTAGGCAACCTGCATGCATGCGCATGGGGCTGCGTGCAATGAGCGTGACAGCACCCACACGTCTGGAAAGCCTGAGTTGAGAGTTCAAAACAAAAAAATTCTATCAAAAACGACTGATTTTTTTAAATAAACTTCATGAATAATGGGAGTCATTACACCTTAATACGCCAAGACAAAGGTTATTATTTTTAGAGCGAGCTGATACGTATTATTACCGTTGAAAATGGACTAGTTTTACGTGTTTCCAGGTGGATTCCCTATGCGTACGGGGATGCCAGTGGGCCGTGTTGTTGCAAAAGTACTGTATACGGACTGCAGCTGCATCCTCCGGTCACTGAACTTGACATTCGAAAATTAAAAACATCGAACATTTTGAATGGCCCCTTAACATACCTGATAAAACGTCAAATTTGAGGCATTTGAATCATGTTATTACAATGTTTTCTAATTAAACATGATGTTTCTATATAGTCATTAAAATGTCATGTTTGAATGTTTTATATATAACATCGTTACGACCTTTCAAAAATGTTATCACAGCATTAGGCCCTCCCCCAAAAGTCTCCGGTTTCTGGTATGCGCTCGCGTCACTGTAGCCATGCGCGTCGGCAACATTATTTTTTTTTCGATGTAAGATGAAGTCTCAAAACCGCCAAACTCGCTGGTTCGACTGAAATCCTGCTGCTGCACAATTTTAACGTGTTTTTATAAGGGGTTACGATCGAGTATAAGCTTTATGTGACTTTTCTGGGCTCCCATATATTTTGCACAGAATAGTTGGGCACCATTTGCAGACGGTGTTGTATTTTTGTGACGTGTGTGTGGAAGCGATTGTCGTGAATCTGGAACCTGTAAACGCTTTTAATTAGTGCAATAAGGCCAAAAAAAAGTCTCCGGTTTCTGGTATGGAGCTTGCCCAAAAAGTGGTGCGGCGACGCGGCTTTTTTTTTTTTACCTGATTTTTTTGCTTCAAATGTCGGCTGATGACTGCAAATGGTGCCCGACTAAACTTAGTGCAAATATATGGGAGTCCATAGAGGCCACATAAAGCTTATTCTCGACCATAACCCAATCTAAAAACACGTTAAAATTGTGCAGCAACAGGATTCCAGTCAAACCAGTGAGTTTGGCGGTTTTGAGACATCATCTTACATTGAAAAAAAACTGTTTCATTTTGCCGACGCGCATGGCTACGGCAACGCGCTCGCACACCAGAAACCGGAGACTTGTTTTGGGCCTAAGGGAGCAGACTAATGACCGGCCTGGCAGCATAGCACAGGCACGAAGTCGATCATGTCGATGTCGCTGTATGGTCTGGTGCTACCGTTTTCTCTGATTTTTGTCTCGACTATCCAAATTTCCCGAAGAATGTTCGTGTCGGTCGAGATCGTAAGTGGGTGCAGAATTCTCAAGCCTTATTGCCTCACTGAGGTCACCTCAAGCTTCAACCTGAAGTATTATTTTTACGAGAGTTTTAAGGGGATCGAAGCTTCATCATCTGCAACATTAGCCGACTTAATTTTGAAAAAAAATGTGTTTGCTGGGGTTTTCCACATCGGGCAAGAGTTGATGTATATTGATAAAACAAGGCATGGACATTACTAGTATTGAGTCATAAAGACGCAGATTTAGTCTTTGAATCATGTTACAATCTAATCACTAACAATTAGATATAAAGACTCCCGTATCTAAATAATTTCCAATTTGTGAGGTACAGCTCTCTGAACAATATTTAAGCTGCTTTTAAATAATCTTACATGTAAAGTGTAGGCCTATTTAGTCTGTAAAACAGAACAGATTTCATAAACCAGCAGGCTTTTTTACTGTATGTCTGGTCGTTATTAAAAGTATAAAAGGCAAGTTTTTGATTTCTTTCATGAACATGACTTAAGTACGTCACCGTCGTCACGGCCTTACAGCGCATGAGCAATGTACCTCAAGTCGGCCATTATAACACATACGAAAGGAATGCCAGTGATTGTATGACCCCTACACAATAGCAAGCTGTACGTGTACGATCGATCTGTGCTTGGAAATGGTTGGAGTTTCCAATCACAACAGTAGCAGTCAGAAAAACTGGATAGAGGCTCATACGTGAGTTAGATATGCCGAACTACGATTTTTATATGCATGACGTTTGTAGTTTTACATTAATATCTGGGATTGTAAGCTGCTATCAAGCGTTCTTTGCACAACGGTAACGCGTGAACACACAGACGGTGACCGTAAAACCAACTAAACGATACAGCGTTCATGAACAGAGTCGATTGTGTAGAATTAAAATGGCGTTCGACTGCATCGAGAAAGTCATCAAGTTGTTCTTCTTCAACTACGGTGGTTTCATCGCGAAGCACCCGATCCCTTTTCTACTGGTGCCGCCACTGCTGGCTGGGATACTGGGGTGTGGGATGGTGTTTCTGACGGAGGAACAGAGCGTGGAGAACCTGTACACTCCTGAAAATGGCCAGGCCAAAACAGACAGAAACACGGTGGAAACATTATTTGCCGAGCACGGTGACAATGACACGCTGGTGTCACGTCTGACGAGACTTGGTCGGGCTGGCAGCGTGATCATACGGCACAAGGATGGACAGAACATCATGACACAGACGGCCATGAATGATATTTTAGATTTACACGAGCAGATCATGAACATCAGCATCACTCACGGTAACGTGGACTACACACTCATTGATCTCTGCGTCAAATGGGACGGTGTTTGTAACGAAAACCCCATACTGGCTGCCTATGACTACAACTCGTCTAAGGTTCCGTCGACCACCCTGACATTTCCCCTCTATACCTCACCAACCGATAACACCGTAACGTATTTTCTCGGTGGAGGACTAGGCGGGGTGACTTTTGTAACAGGTTCTCAAGATGACGTCCTCTCGGCTGGGTCTATTCAGTTGTCCTACTTCTTACGGTACGAAGACAGCGTGGCGGACCAGCGAAGCGCCTTGTGGGAGGAAAAGTTTCTGGAAGTGGCTGAGGCCTTCACGTCATCGGTCATCACAGTAACTCGCGAGGTGTCTTCTACTCTAGAGAGCGAGTTGGATAAAGCTAGTTCCAATGTCGTTAAGGACTTTTCTATCACGTTCACCATCGTGATCACGTTCAGTATCTGTTCTTGCGTGATGCTAGACTGGGTGCGTAGCAAGCCCTGGCTGGCCGCTTGTGGTGTCCTATCTGCCGGCCTGGCCGTGCTTTCATCATTCGGGCTGATGAGCTACATTGGAGTACCATACATTAATGTCGTCGGCTCAGCACCATTCCTTATCCTCGGTAAGCAAAGCTCACTTTTCACAGCGTACAAATGTAATTATATTCATACATGGAGGCATATCTGCGTGATATCTAATCAAACGCCATAACATTCAGACGTCAATTCATTTTACTCTTAACTTCACACATCTATTTATGCAGGGCGGCTATTTTTGTCATGCAGGTCCTAGCTGTCATTGTACAATTGATATACGGGGTTTGAAAACAACAATATACATTTAATATGAAACATGAAAAAGAAAGAGACAAATTTATTTACAAGGCAACAACATTTACAAACAATTAACTCAAAAAGTCATTGAAACCAAATGTTTTAATGACAAGGTTTCTATAGATCATTCGATAATTGTTTTCTTCAGAATGTAAACCTTTCCGTTTAAATACTCGTCTCTGTTGAAGTACTCTTTTCAACATAACAAACATTAAAATTAAAACGGATGTACAATGAAGTACATTTACAGTGCTCCCATTCTCATAAAACAAAATTAGAACCTGTGAAAAGTTAAAATGGTTTTTAACTTCAAATATTTCTTGATCTATTTATTAGCTCGTGGCAGTTATCTGAACTTTTTTTGAGTTATAAATGTCAGTACGGCAGCCAGCAGTCATTGAAGAGTGAACAACAAAGCAAATGTAAATGTAAGGCTTGAGGGGGAAGTGCAGCAAGCGAGATTTGAATCAGGATAACCACATGTGGAAGGCGAGCATTTAGAGCCATGCACTGTGCCAACTTGAGTTCCGTTTTCCAGCAACGCATTTTTTTGGCCGGACCTTTATAATTTTTGGTTGTTGTCTTGTGAACGATTTGACATCGATTTCATTAAGTCCGGACATTTTGACGTTGAAAAATGCAAATGTTTGAGACTGGATGTTGTTAAATGTTAAGTATTTCTCTGACTGTGCGCAGGGAGAAAATGCTCACTCGCAGCCCAGCGTGGTGTTAATTATTACTGATGATACTTTCAAAACGTTTTGTCAGATTTCGCTAAAACATTGCAGAAAAGTGATTTGGTACATGCATACCGGCACTAGTTTTCAATGAAATTTGTCATTACACAGCCAAGAATCTGGGGGGTGCGGGGGGGGGGGGTCTGGTAGTCGGTATGCACTGAAGTGTTTCTCACAAAGCCTCTTACTGATAAAAATGTGTACCTTGCTCTAACATGATGACTTGAAGAAGATACAGAGACTCGAATCCGTCACAGAAAAGAAGAAAAATATGTGATTTCCCACCGTCAGTCAATAAATTGACTGTTTTTGGGAGATTTAAATATCCCTAGACGAAATTGTGTTTCATGATCAAAACTTGTGCATGGTTTTTCACTGTTTTCTCGAAAAGTTTAATATCAACTGAACTGAAACTTCAACAGGCCTGCATGCGACCATATTCCATCTCAAAGTCTTGTCCCCTTTAATTTGATACCTCTCTTGAGGTTGCGATTGTTGTAGTTTTGAAGATTGTACAAGTTTTACACGTGTCAGCAATGTGACCAATGTCCACTTTTGCGTGGAATTGCCTCTAAGGCATGTATGTTTTAAAACAGAAAACAATGCTACAATGATTTTATTACTCATATCAACCACCCGTAATAATCGAGCATTACTCGTTTGAAAGCTGCCTTATATTTTACAAATCTTCCCGATGTGTGGTTATTTCGTCTAGAGGCCACTGTTGGCAGTAACTAGGCGCAGTTTGTCATAGCAACACATAGCAACTTGTCACCCTTGAGCGGTTTCGCGCTTCGTGCTTTATCTACGTCACAAAAGTGGTGAACGCTCAATCATGACACAAGAAAATTTGCGGTTGCAAAAACATATTTGTATAGCGCAACAAAATGAACCTGTTGGGAATTGGAAAAGCACTGCATGAACAATACAGTTAACCCAGTTGCATGCTGGTAGTCAAAACGAGGTTTCTCGATAATATTGCCAAACAAAATACCCTTTTGTGGATATCGTCTGACCAAACACAATGACGAAGACACCTAAAGCCCTACTTGTTGGCCACAAACCAGAAAGTACAAGAAAAAGTGGGAAAGGTCACAAGGTGACAGAGGGTATCTTTGCATATTTCATTTGTATTGTGTAAATATTATATGAAAGGAACAACGATTCAGTAATGATTCCCAAGGAGAGACAGTTCAAGGAGGAAAATAATGAAGAATTTTTCCTGTCAACAAAAATAAATAAATACAAACGAAACCTTCCCAAAATTCTATTGTTCTGCACAACCTGTCTTGATTTGCACTCTTACTGCTAGGCCTACTGAAGGTTGATTTGTGATTACGCCTACAGTCATGTTATTGTTATATATTTGTTGGTTCAAAGTTAACAAGTGCGGTATTCAATGCGTATAATGGAGCAAAATTTAAAACAAAAACAATCATGTTCTTTATCGATTCACAATTCACAAAGAATGCAATAAAACTAGTGTTGATTTGTCTCTGTAGCGGACTTTAGTATAATCTTTTCAATCAATTCATCTGATTAAAATGCTTCAAAGTAAGAACTATTGGGGAGTTCCCTTTATTATTTTCCACTGGATCCTGTCGAACAAGAAAAGCAATGAAAGTGGTTTAAATGAAGTTGAGGTTTGGTGATCTATTTGGCAGTCGGGGAAAATGTGCCAATGAGGTCAATTTCTTTTTGTTAAGCCATAATTGGAGTTGTGTGTTGACAACAAAATATGGCTGTCAAAAAACATTGACGATAATAGTTTTGAAATTGCTTAAATATTTTTTCACTTTCTTCACAGGTATTGGAGTTGATGATATGTTCATCATGTTGGCTGCTTGGCGACAGACTGACGTCAAATGGTCAGTGGAACGACGCATGCGCCATGCCTTCTCTGAAGCTGCCATGTCTATTACCATCACGTCCATTACAGATGCACTGGCGTTCGGAATCGGCGCTATTACGTTCTTCAGATCCGTCCGCATATTCTGCATGTACACAGGTGTGGCCGTCATCTTTGACTACGCCTATCAGATCACTTTCTTCGGCGCCTGTATGGTGCTGACTGGTCGACGCGAGGCAGCTACCCGGCACTGTATGTCCTGCCTCAAAGTCCGACCTAAGAGTGAGTCTACGTCCACAGCCTACACCATATTCTGCGCCGGTGGTTCGTCCCAGCAACCCACTGACAGGGAGGGTGGGGACACTAACGACCACGCCCTTATGTTGTTCTTCAAGAATTACTACGGCCCCTTTATCACGCGTTGGTGGGTGGTGATTCTGACAATCTTACTGTTTCTGGGCTACCTGGGCATGGCCATCTACGGATGCACCCAGGTTCGTGAAGGTCTCACTCTCCGCAACCTTGCCAGGGATAACTCCTACGCAGCCGACTTTTTGGATGATGAATCGCAGTATTTCACGACCTACGGCCCTCAAGTCTCGCTGGTCTTCACGGAGCCCAGAGACGTGTGGAATCCTGTGGTGCAAGATCTCATGGAGGAAACCTTAGCTAAGATGGAAGAGAGTGAGTACGCGTACAGTAAGGATCAGAATCTGACGGCGTCTTGGCTGAGAGATTATCTGGAGTTCCTGAAAACCATCGGCCTCAGTAATCCAACCCAGACTGAGTTCATAAACATTCTGCGCCAAAATTTCTTGAAGATTTCCGCCTACCAGAAATACTCCTTAGATATCGTCTTTGGTGATGATGACACCACTGTGACTGCATCGCGATTTTTTGTCACCACCAAGAACTTGGTTTCCACAGACAAAGAGCGATTCATGATGACAGATATGAGGGAGATAGCTGAGAACTCAGAGCTTCCTGCTATAGCTTACCATCCGGCCTTTATTTTCTTCGATCAATACATAGCCATCCTGCCTAACACACTGCAGAACATGGGTATCGCGGTGGGCGTCATGTTGATCGTGGCTCTGCTCATGATCCCCAACCCCATCTGTTCTGTCATGGTCACCCTTTCCCTAGCCTCCATCGTCATAGGGGTGGTCGGTTTCATGACCCTGTGGCAGGTCAACCTCGACTCCATCGCCATGACCAACCTCATACTCTGCATAGGTTTCAGTGTGGATTTCTCAGCCCACATAAGCTATGCTTACATAGCAGCAAACACAGGCTGCCGTCGTGACAGCGTCATCGACGCCCTGTACTCCCTCGGCATGCCGATCGTCCAAGGATCCCTTTCCACCTTACTCGGTGTCGTAGTTCTTGCCTTCACGGACTCGTACATCTTCCGGACTTTTTTCAAGACCATGTTTCTCGTGATCTCCCTGGGAGCGCTGCACGGCCTGCTCTTCCTGCCAGTATTTCTCCTGCTCACGATTCCCGTTAAATCTCGCAGAGTGGAGGACTCCAGTGAGAATCTGCGAGATGGTCGTGTTTCACGCGGCCCACACGGAAGTCCCCATCAGAAACCCTTTGCAATGGGGCAATATTCCCGTCCCAACTCCCCACATCGAACTCCCGCCTATGCCGCGAATCACCCTCAAAGATCGGCATCTGTGCCTTACAACATTAGCGGAGGTCTTGTGGGTCCAAACACCTCTGACGTCACCTCCAGACAGTCACCACAATCATCATCACGACAAAATGGTGGCAACTGGCAAAACTGGGCCCTGTCTGGCAATTTTGTTATTCCTAAGGCGAGGCCCACTTCGGCCCACGGTGTTTACTTTTCATAATCTTTAAAAACAATACAAAATCAGAAATGGTTCCACTGAATATAAAATATGCAAGTTGTATTTTTTTTTAATATCCCTTTCAACATATTCTTGTGTCTATTGACTGTAAATATGATGAATGTATCCAATAATAAGATAAAAATCATTGTGTAATGTTTGCTCTTCGGAAGTAACAACGTTTTATGTGCCTTTCAATGGAAAACAAAGTTAATATCGATAATTGTTTAATATGTAAAATGTGGGTTTTTTTAAATGAAATTATGTTTCGGGTTTTTATATCACCTTCAACATATTATTGTGTTCTTGAGAATTAACGTTTAAATTGTTGTGTCTTTTGATGGAAATCAAAGTTAATATCGATAATTGCTCTGATAATTTTTTTTTTTTTTATGAAATTTGAGAAAATTGTCTATGCATGCAGCATGGGTGTTTTTTTTATGAATAACAATGTACGTTTAACTATATTTTCATTATAGTAAACATCTCAAAACGGCCATTTTAAAAGTAGGAATCTGAAACCCGTTTGACGTCCCTGTTTTGTTGAATTACATGTAACAAAGAATGTTCATGAGCAATTGTGACTGTTTTTCTTTAGATAACAGAACTTCAGAATTGAAAACTTTAGTAGTATGGACCTTTAGTGCTTGTGTTACTATCACCCATTTCTGTTATTGAGGAATTCTGTACGGTTTTGACAGAATAATTTTTGAAAACTCAAAGTTGCATTTCTCGTGTTATTTACCAGTTTCAACCCGCAAAATGATTCCTTTTCTAAATTGATTTTTTTTCCAGTAACACAAACGTTATTCACTTTGAATGAGACAACGACCGAAAAAAGCGGACCCAGGCGCGGTTCTAGAACCAATATTTTTGGGGGGGCTAGCAGGGTGGATCCAGATTTTTTTTCAGGGAGGCGTGTTGAAATGTAGACCGGTTATTTTCTCCAGACACTTAGGCCTCCGGAAATCAATAGGGGTGGGGGGGGGGGGCTCGTGGGGAGCGCCAATATCCTAAAATCATTCACACTATATTAACTACAAATGCACCCTTGTCACGACTATTTCTTTAGGGGAGACCGTTTTTTTTTGGGGGGGGGGACTCTCCCCCCCCCACGTTTAGCTATCAAAAACTTTGGTCGGAGAAATCAAGATAAATATATCGACCTGCCCAGCATTATCCAAAACACAACTTTCTTCATGATAAACCGATACAAGTTGTTTACCGCGGAGCGGCCTTTGAGAAACCCATGCTGTAGGTGATGTAATCTACCTTGAATCACTGGAAACAAAAGTATTAAAAACCCTTCATAACTTTGGGACATATAAAAAGTACAGACACCAGGCCATATTTTTCTACATGACCCTTATCGTTGTTTTTTTTTGGGGTTTTTTGGTTTTTTTTGGTGTTTTATTTATTATTATTTTTTTTTAATCTGGGACGACACTAGCTCTCGAGTAGTAATAATTATGTCATAGGAATATTAAAGTGCTTGGCAGGGTGGTGTTTGTAAGTAAACTAATCGTTTGAAGTCACCACTTTGCCTACAGGACCGTTTAATAATGTACAGCAACAGTGCACTTGTTCACATGGGCGTTGCGAGGGGTGGGGGCAAGGGGTCGCTTTGCCCCCCCCCCCCCCTCCCACGAAAAAGCAAAAAAAAAGTGGGGAAAAGGAAGAAAAAAGAGAGAAAAAAAAGACAAGAAAACGAGACGCGAAGACATAGTGGTGTAAATTTAATGAGTTGGGGGAGGGATGTCCCTGCCCACCTCTAAAACTGATAAATCGTGAATATGTTGAGAAATGCATGATTTTTTTTGAGGGGGGGGGGAATAATTAAGTGTTGCCCACCTCTAGAAAAAAATCATGGCGACACCCATGCTTGTTAATGTTTTTTAATACATGTGTGGGGATTTTTGGCATTTTTCAACTGTCTGAACAGTATTTTTCATCGGTGTTCTATTTCTGTCCATAATCCAAGAAACTTGTCAAAACAATAATGGTTTCATCTTATTATCAGTACAATAACAGTAGCAGTCAAGCAAATTGATGTGATTAGTGACTTTAAGTAATAGAACTTTGTATTTTAACCACGGATTGTCCTACAACCATGGTTTGTGAGAAGTGAACAAGTGAAAGTAATCAGATAATGGATTATTTCATAATCAATTTTGTTTTAGCGTACTCGGCATATAATTCCATTTCGAGCAGGGATTCTTATCTATTGTTAACTCATCTCTTACTTGACGTACAAACAATTAACGCACAAGCGATGTATATAAGGCAAATACAAAATTAAATTCTAATAAAACAAATTAACTCTGGCCTAATATCAAGAATTGGTCCTATTTCCGATAGAATTTGAAGCTGACTCCGTGAGTGTAAAACATATTTTTTTGCAATCGAATAATAGTTCATCACATCTCTATTTTAAACCAAAAGTGAGGGGAGTTTCTCATTCATTTTATTTTTGTACACATGGAATCTATAAATCAAGAGCAGAACATTTTTGTCTGTGTCATGTTTAAGTTGCATATACCTGCTCTTTAAAAAATCGGTTTGTTTGTTTTGTTCTAACGAAAAACTACTTTGTTCCGATTGTTTTTATCTCCTTGTTACGTGGTGTATCTCATTGTAATTAAAGAGGTTTGGCTTCGTGTAAACGGAAATTCTTTGTGCTGTTGCGTTTCCCAATATTTACTTCAAACCTTCCTATCAGAGTCCACAATCGTTATGAAGTTTGTGGGAAACTTGACTTGGGGTCAAGGGCGGATCCAGAACACAATTTGGGGGGGGGGCCAAAAACAAATTTGGACCCCCCAAAAAGTGGGTCAAAAAAATTACGGCGTGGGGTTCGGGGCCCGCTTATAGGCCCCGAAAAAATTTGGATTCTAGATGCTCTGTGGTGCGAGCTGAGGCAATTTCTGACCACTTTAACCAATGTTTTTTTGGGAAAAGATGGTGGTGTACTCATTGCCTGCCTTTATTGCGATGTCACATGAAAAAAAAAAAAAATTGGTCTCGTTTTAGGGGGGGGGGGCCATGGCCCCCTTTGCCCCCCCCCCCCCTGGACCCGCCCTTGCTTGGGGTGACAGTCAAACGGTCACAATACTGGTTTAAAATTCAATCTCTTCACTTCTTGATAGCTTTGTGGGGGTTTGTTACAACTGATACTGTAGTAACCAACTGATAATATATCACTAACCGATAATGTCACACAAATTGACCGATATTGTATCACTAAGGGACCATTCAGAATTGTCTGTTTTAAAATTTCGACTTTTTTCCAAATTATTTTGACCCACCCACCCACCCCTAATTTCGATTAATAAAAAAAACTGAACATGTACATGTACATGCACTTGTATGTACATATACTTGAACATGTATACGCATGTACATGTGTGTCTAGTTCAGTGACGGCGTGAAGTTGTCGGTCTTCCTGTTTTGCACTGGGGTCATTCCATGTCAGACCAACGCACTTTTTTACTCATGTCTTCCAATTTTGATAAAAATTGCTGTGCTTGTAGGTCCTGATGAGCAATGAATGCACACCAATTTTTAGCCCGATCCGACCTACCATGTGGTCAGGGCAGAAACCACAAAAACCGGACATTTTTGGGTGGTAAAATACCACCCTTTTGGTAGAAATATGTCAAAACCATGTTAATTTTCATCGAATATATGCGAATTTGGTATCAAAATAATAAGAATTGCATGCTCAAAGCAACTCTTTTGTCAAAATTAAATTTTGTGAAAAGGAGGTCACGTGACTTTTAATATGTTATCGTGACCTTTGACCCCATTTATGTAATAATGTATCATTCCGAAAATCAACGAAATGAAAATGACTCGATAGAGCATGTCTTCCTCTATCAGAATCTACTAAAAATCAATTGGGGTCTTCAAAATTTACAACTTTATGACTATTTTTGTACACTTGGTGGGTTACAAATTAGTCAATTTATAGACTTTACATGAGAAATTCACCCACACAACTTACTATTCTGTTTCTAAAGCTACTTAAAATAATCTTGGTTTGGGAATTTGTCATGTTTAGAGCTGATGAGGTATAACCAGACTCATAATATAAATTATCAGCAGTGGCGCACCCAGGATTTTGCTTTTTTGTGGGGGGGGGGGACTCATAGCTTTTTGTTGTAAAATTTCTGGAGATTGAAAAAACAAATTGAACAAACAAATTGACAACCTTGGAGGGGGAGGGTTCAAGCCCCTCGAGGCCCCCCCCCCCCCCGCCACTGATAATTAGTTATCCCACGAGCGCGCTTGGAATATTGGAATATGAAACAATGAAATGCTGCTGTGACCCATATGCCACCCGACGCACTACATTATTCCGTGTTCCAAGAGCCATATAACGTATTTATCTTCAAGCAAACTTTACGTCGAATGTGTACATTGCACGCGGTGAGGGATGTAGGTGCATAGTACGGAAGCGTATTTAGGACATGACCGAAAATATTTTTTAGGCCCACTACTTCACCCGGGCGGATTACTATTTCGCCCGGGCGGATTACTATTTCGCCCGGGCGGATTACTATTTCGCCCGGGCGGATTACTATTTCGCCTGGGCGGATTACAATTTCGCCCGGGCGGATTACTATTTCGGCCGGGCGGATTACTATTTCGCCTGGGCGGATTAGTATTTTGCCCGGGCGGATTAGCATTTCGCCCGGTCGGATTACTATTCCGCCCGGGCAGACTACTTATTCGCCCGGGCAGATTACTAATTCTCCCGGCCGGGCAGACTACTAATTCGCCCGGGCGAATTACTAATCCATCCGGGCGAAATAGTAATTCGCCCGGGCGAATTAGTAATCCGCCCGTGCGGAATAGTAATCCGCCCGGGCGAAATAGTAATCCGCCCGGGCGAAATAGTAATTCGCCCGGACGAATTAGTTATCCGCCAGGGCGAAATAGAGGGCCGGATAATTTTTTTTTGGTTATGTCCTAAATACGCTTCCGTAGCATAGTGTATCGGACCGTTCAGCAGCAAATAAAAAAGAACAAATACATACATGTACATGTACATTCGATATCTGGGGTGCAATATAGCTGTGCAATATTATATCAAATCACACTGTTGCTATAGATGGACTAATCAGGGTCTAGGATTCAAGTTTGCTAATACTTGCTAATCTTGCTAAAATGTTTAATCTTCAAGTTTGAAGATAATACTCAATATTGCAATCAAAGTTACCTTACTCATTCATCACTGCGCTTCATGAGTCTCACAGACTTGGCAATTTTTTCCTTCGAGGCAAATTTCACCTGGATGTTTGTCCACTGTACTGGGTCCGGGTAGAAAGCATAGAGCTGTTGCGTACCCTAAACAGTAACTGCTGATGACAATCGACTCTCAAGCATTCGACGTCAAGTTTGCTTGAAGATAAATTCGTTAGCCCACTTGCGCTCGTGGAACACGGAATAATGTACATGTAGTGCGTCGGGTGGCATATGGGTCACAGCAGCATTGCATTGTTTCATATTCCAAGCGCGCTCGTGGGATAACTAATTATCAGTGGCACCCCGGGGTGGGTAATTTTTGTTTTTCAATCTTCTACAGAAATTTGAAAACAAACAAATTATGAGCCCTCCCCCCCCCCCCACACACACACACAAAAAGCAAAATCCTGGGTGCGCCACTGCTGATAATTTATATTATGAGTCTGGTTTGACCTCATCAACCCTAAACATGAGAAATTCCCAAACCAAGATTAATTTAAGTACCTTTAGAAACAGAATAGTAAGTTGTGTTGGTGGACTTCTCATGTAAAGTCTATAAACTGACTAATTTGTAACCTACCAACTGTACAAAAATAGTCATAAAGTTGTAAATTTTGAAGACCCCAATTGATTTTTAGTGGATTCTAATAGAGGAAGACATGCTCTATCAAGTCATTTTATTTTCGTTGATTTTCGGAATGATACATTAGTACATAAATTGGGTCAAAGGTCAAGATAACATATTAAAGGTCACGTGACCTCCTTTTCACAAAATTTAATTTTGACAAAAGAGTTGCTTTGAGCATGCAATTCTTATTATTTTGATACCAAATTCGCATATATTCGATGAAAATTGACATGGTTTTGACATATTTCTGCCAAAAGGGTGGTATTTTACTCTAAAAATGTCCGGTTTTTGTGGTTTCTGCCCAGACCACATGGTAGGTCGGATCGGGCTAAAAATTGGTGTGCATTCATTGCTCATCATGACCTACAAGCACAGCAATTTTTATCAAAATTGGAAGACATGAGGTAAAAAAGTGCGTTGGTCTGACATGGAATGACCCACTGGTGACCTTCAGTTTTCCTGTGTTTTGCCAGCTGTGGTTTGGGCAGACATCACATCACAGGCTGCGGTCCTCGTAGTCTTGGAGTTCAGTGGTTGAATAGTCCAGTTTTTCTAGCGATTGGTAATCGACGCCCGCGGTGTGTTATAGAGCCGATCTAGTACACCTGGTACCCTGCTGCCTCTGCACGGCCTAACCGCTACTACGCCCGGCGTTCAAGTCTACTGAAAAACCACCTCCCTCTCATGCCACAGTGGGTCTATATACACGTACATGACGTACATGTACAGTACATACAGGGGACGAAGTTGGAAAAGAAACACGCATCGCGATATCGGAACGCTTGCGCGTAGTTCAGGCAAGTCAAATTCAAAAGATCTATCTTTCTTTGGTTTTTTAATCTTTTTTTCCATGGAAAGTGAATTTCGATTTTCAATTATTTAGCTTGACCGACCCACCCACAATTTGGAAAAAAGATCGAAATTTTAAAACATTGAACATTCTGAATGGCCCCTTAATGAATAAAAGTTCATAGCTTCATGCAGACCTTCCACTACTTTTAAACCTTCAATTCAGAATCACTTCCAATAGGTATACTTATTAAACTTTAAATAATGGATCTGATCCAACTGAGCCACCACCTCTTGAACTATACGCACTATAATAAATCAACGATATGCAATCAGAAGTACAATGCATAAGCGGTATTAGAAAGTGATACTACGAGTAGGTTGTTGTACATTAACAACTTTGATTGTAAATCAATAAAGAAGTGGATATGCAATAGAATTACACTCAACATAATCAGCACAGCTTTCATGTGAACACATGTTAATCTATGTTGTCGCTTACATGGCAGCTATTATTAATGTATTGTAAATACTTCTATGGTAAGTCTCCATAAACCTTTTTAATTCTAAAGCGTATCTTCGACTTATTTCTATAATTTAGTACAGCAAATGTTACGAAACAAAGATAATCAATGATAGTTATTCGTAAATTCCTTCTTGCTGTCCGCTGTTTTACCCTTTTCAAAAACTTGGCCTACATTTCTCTTCAATATCGTTTGACGGCTGGATGCCTGGGTTTGTGAAATGGCTAGTTATATTTCTTTCCGGGCAACAGTTGCCGTGAATCATTTGATCACTGTGAAAAAAAAAACAGTTTCGGGCAATAGCATGCGCAGCGACCAAAAGGAAACAAACCCTTTAGCACCCAGCACTAGAGAGCAGCAAAGCCTCAGGACAATGGTTTCATCTTATCAAAAGCAAAGACCCAAATACCAATAAATGATCAATATACTTAAATATATAGTCCATCATTTGTAATGTGTGTATTTTGATCGTTTGAAGCAACACAAAGTGTTCAAAATCTAATGCAGGATACTGAACAACTAACCTGATGAAGTTTCAGCTCAGCTTCAGCTGTATATTCCGAGAAAAACAGCATTCTAGGATCTCAACTTCAAATCAAAAGTTGCTGAATCATGTTTTGAATAGTTTTGAATTGCAGCTGTACGCGATGTCGCGCACTGATCCGACGCCTGTGCGTCGTGCCAATGCTTGCGCGCGCTGGGCCGAATAACAAAACGAACTACTAATTTTAATTTGCCTACGGTGCGTCTTAAGATACACCGTTGGAAAGACCTTCTTTCGTTGATTACTTCAAAATGATAGCTTGCCAGAAAAAAAACATTTCACATGGAGTTTAGTTGCCTTACTATCTTTTAACCAAGTATGTTTTTCAACAATAATTACGCCAGTTACTTTTTCGGATGGTTGCAAATGATGGACTATAGCTTAACAAAAAACCCTCAACCTAAACAATGTTTACCCATCAAAAGTTAAATTATTACAGTAGCCTTGGTCAAATCCAATCCAGTCTCATGATAACAGCAACCCTTTTTTTTACCCGCGAGTGAAAGTCTAAGGGACTCTGTTAATGGACCTTATTCACGAGGAAGCCATTTTGGTCGTGTTCCCTGAATGTATTATATAAATTGTGAACTATTGAATGGGATGGTGTCAGACTATTGACACATTCTAGCATCGCTTTATGTTTTTTAATGCGGCCTACAACATTAGGGTACGTTAAATCACAAATTTAACATGATTCATTAGAGCAGACTGGTATTAATTAGTAATTAACTTTATATTTTGGCTTTCATTTCTCTTCTCAAGCTCCAAAAGTGAAGATTTTACCTCACTTTCAATTTTATATGGTCCATACACAAGGGCGTGTTTCTGCAGATTATACCTTTTAAATGCCTTTTATGTGGCATGCAGTAGTATTTCTATCATTTTTCTTTGTTTCTACTGCAAAGGTCATATTTTTCAGTAATCAATAAAAATGGTCGTACCACAATCCTCCTTACTATCCAAACAAATACGTGCTGGCCTATAGTTTCGATAGGTACATGCATGAAACAAACAACACAATTTTGAAACTACTAGTGAAAACGTTTAATCGAAATGAAATTGATCAACAAAAAAGACTGCCGAGCCGGCGCTCCAGCAATTTACCAATCGAGCCCTTCTATTGGCGGTCTTTAAATGGTGTTCTCTATCAGTCAAGAGCCCAAAACCTGTATCATTTCTTTGATCTGACCTAGCAGGCAGGGACTGCTGTCCCGGTGTGGCGACAATATGCTATACTCCATATGAGAATGAGGAGATACTAATCTATTTATTTCTGACAATTTGAAATTCGTAAACCAGATGGCTGTTGTTAATAACACGTGTCAACGTACAATGCTACGCACCATTTTGCATGCATCAGACCTCCTGAAGGCGTGTTCCCCTTTTCTTTTTTTTTGATATTTAGTCTACTCGAAAAGCACGAAAATCCAAGATGGCTCTCTTGTAAATGATGTAAAGCTGCGCTTTTGGAACCGGTTTAGATAGTTTCTATTGTTATCTTTACATCGTGATATGTGAAGGTAGCGGGATCATTCTTACAGCAGAAAGCACGTGCATTGGTGGGAGGTCTTGGGGTGTTCGGAATGTGCCAAGTAGCATAAGGACCAACTTTCACAAAGCACTCGTCACCGTCGTAACGATGACCGGAACCAACCTGACAAACATGTATCCGTGCATCCCTATCCCGGACGTCCAACATATTCCAGGTTGTACTCCTTACTCCACTGTCAAAGGCAGCCTTTAGCTCGTCCAAACTGCACAGATGTTGGCCATACTGCCTACATGCCTCTCTGGCATCATCCAGACATTCACTAAGGTATGTAGCAGATGTTTGGCATACAGAAACACCGGTAGATCGGAAAAAAATCGAGCAATTACTACTAGAAGTTCATTCCGAGTTTAATCCCGGCCTTTTAATGGTTTTATCTCTCAGACCCCCGAATTCAATATGTTACAGTGGTCTTGAACGCGCAACTGATAATTACATGTCATTTATTCAGCTAACGTTTCACGTCTACCGTAAAGATCAGCAATGTGAAGAGTCACAAATGTCTGCGAATATTTTGGATGTTGCTAACTTTATTAGTTTGCAAATGTCTAAAATTGAAACCTTTTTGATATCATATTCACAACGAAATGGCAATGTTTGACCGTAACTGTTTAATTCCCCGAATTTAAACACGCTTTTCCCCGGCCAATTTCAGCACACACACAAACTAAAAACAGTCAGTTATTCCGTAAGCACAGGACTGGGATTGTGTATTTTCTTCATTTCAATCTTTTGTTAAATATATGGACCATTTCAAATTAAAAGTTAAAAATTGTGAAGCAAAAGTATGGTCAACATTATAACGAGCAACAAAACATTTTGTGTTTCCTTTTATATAGGCAAATACAAATCAGCAAATGCCTACCACGGAAACGAATTTGAGTACAGACATGCGATAAAATGTTTGCCAATTGATGACAAATAATTCTTTATCAACCGCTTTCGTTGGACTTCGACGAATTTAAATGAACGAAACAACTATTTGAATTTGAATGAACCCATTTATCGAAAGACTGCTCAAATAGCGAAATCGTGCGATTTTTTTGTTTACGTCCGAATGTTCATATTAGGGAGCATTCGTTTTAAAACGAATTTGAAATGGTCTCGATCGGTTTTTAATGAAATTGGCCAGGGAAACCAATGTAAGAATATTTTCTTGTGTGCACGTGACTTTTACAAGACATTGCTCTGACGTGTACTTTTTAAATGCAGCGAAATTAATGTTTGCCTTGGATTGTGTCAGTATATTTCAAAACGGAACTCTGTGATATTTGATGTTTCCACGAGAACATAGCCAAAAGCCATGTTTTTCATCAAGGCCTAGAATGTCATCATCATCATCATCGGTCGGCTGCGGAGCAGTCGACTACCAGTTGTCGCCATGCAGGTCTCTGTTAAGCACGACCTATGCTTTGCATCCATACAGTAGCACAGATATACAAGTTGACATCTGGTGTGACCGACAATGTAAGGCCATACTTACCAGAGTCCGATGGCGTTGGGCAAGTCGGTAGCTCTAAAGCGCCGATCTCAAAGAAACTCAAAGAGCAGATACCCAGAAACACGACGAATGTTTTCATCTGGAAGGAAAGAATAATAAATTAACAACATTGTAAACATTGTGTTTAACTAGTATTTCCCCCCTTTTTTTTCGTTAATGACTTATTGGTGATAGTAAGAAGATAATATTCAAGGCAATTTTGCGGCAGCAGAGACCTAATTAAGGAATGAATGCCCCCGACTGGAGCTCAGTCCTGCCCCCTTTGCTCTTCTAATGCTCAGTGTCTTGAGACATTTTTTTTTGTAGCTCTCCTCAATAAACTGTCACTTTCTCGAGCTGGACGATCCTGAGATTATAAGCTCTCACAATCAATACTAATAAACCATATCGTTCTCCTGTGCCTTATCTCATATTCTGTTCTAATACTTCGTACAGAGTAGCATTTTCCAATTATAACTTGTCTAGTAATAATAGTATGAAATGATGACATTACATTTTCAAATTTACTGGCAGTTCACTTCAGACAGGATCGCGCATACGTTTCACGATTGTCTTCCGTTCACAGACTGCAATGCGAACATCAGAAAAGAAACGTGTAATCATCCCAAAAACATACCTTGTAAGATATTGTCTTGAGAGGTGTGACTTGAAGTCTTGAGCGATTGTACAGACTGTGTTGCTGCAGACAGCGATCTTTCTCAACTAGACTAGTGTTCAGTTCAGTTGTATAGTGATATCACTCTCTTAGAAGAACCAACAGTGACAAGCCAACACAGTTTAAGTGCTCTTTTATAGCCGCATATTTTGCTGGTGCCATATGAAAATCAGGCTCTAGGGAAGCGGACTCATGTACCCTTGTATTGATTAGACCCTCTCACGTGACCGGTCACCTCCTAATTATCTGCGATGAGGCATGCGCAATACTACCAATGATCAGTCTGTCTGTACAGCCGTGTGGTTGCAAAGGCGAAGCGTGGCCAGTTGATCAGCAAAGCTAGTTCTATTACGAACTTAGACGCTATAACAGAGCAGCGAAATTCACGAACTCTAATTTTTTGATAAGCTGTTGTTGCCTAATCATATTACTCTTTAAGCCATCTAGTTAAAATTGTTGATTCAGACATGGAAGCCTGCATTTTGAAAGCCTTTTGAAAAGAAAAAAATAATCTCAGCACTATTGTTGAAAAACAGCTAATTTCCACCCAGCATGTGAACTCTTGAACTTTGAACTCAAAGACGTTACTGTTGTTACCATCAGACTGTTAAATGTATAAGGAACTCAATGTTCTACATGTAATTTGTGGGGAAAAAAACCCAAATTGTATGCATTTTCCACAAACTCAAAAAGGGGAGGATGTAACAATATGTACTATGCACCCTTTAGCCAACAGATGGCGCTGTGTATATGTCAATCTCTGAAACATGGCTGATTCCACAAAGTTATAATCTGTGTCAAACTTGTGTCATTATTTATGTTCTACCCGCGCTTGAAACAGAAAACATGCAATAGAAGAAAATAGACTGGCACCTGAAACAACCAGTCCAACAACCTTCGTGTTAGGTCTCTGTTACTACACATTTCTCAATAGTCATTCACCAGACTAATGACAACGATTGAAGAGGATAGTTTTTTAATCAAACAGTTGGCCCATGCTTTAGGCATGTACCAGTTTAGTATTAAGCCTCATTATGTAATCACTTGACTGCCGTCTTATGTGCAAAATATTGTAGAAATGTCTCCCTTAAAAACTGAATTGAGTCTTCAAACTTAGTTGGTGAAGGACCTCTTCTTTGTCAAGTGAAATTTTAGGAGAAATTTGCTGGTTAAAGAGTGGGTAAAGTTGGCCTGATTTAGTCTCGCACGTTTCAGAACAAGAGACTCCAGTCTGACAGTGACCTATATAGGCTGGACCAATCCGGGCAGGTTATCAATTCTATCACGAAGGCCCCTTTCAATGGCAAAAGCATTGTGCTACAGTGCTAGCTATTGTTCAGATGTTCTGTAACAAGGCAGTTGCTTTGTACAAATACATGCACGATGGTTTCTCGATTGAAGGGGGCCTCGTGAGTGAATCTTCAGGTTTGTCAAAGATTTCCACACTTATTAACAAGTTTTTGTTTCCTCGTAGGCCTCCCTTGTGTATGGTCTCATCTCATCATGATTTTCACATATGCAAAATGGCGGCAGATCAAAGTTGTTAACACACCAACCACGCCCGTCATTGTATTCACACACGAGTGCATCAGTATATCCGCAATATGCATTTTGGTTGTCTTCACAAACCCCTTCTTGACCAGATTCTGCGGTTGAACGAGTGAAATATGAGAGTCAATGCGTCAAAAGATTGAACTGATTGTTTCCAAATTAATTTCTAAATATGAAGTGATATTTTAAATTGAAACATCCTTAATTTTATCTAACTTTACCTTAAAAAAGCTAACAACTCAATTGCTTAACCCTGATAATGCTTGATATATAATTATCTTACCCCTGCTTGTTTTGTTCCTGTTTGTCCTTGCCCTTTGTTCAAGTCATTTGAATTTTAATTGTATTTGTCCACAGGTTGAGGAACAAAATCTATGTTTTACTTTATAATTAACGTTATTCAAGTATGTATTTTGTTGACTAATAATGAGCAAATTAAATTTTTGTTCAATATACGTATACTTTAAAATGAATGTTATGCTTATTTAAGAAACAACGTTAAATAAATGTCTAGCAAACTAAAAAAACCTACAAAAATTGATATGACTCAATTTTTATCACACGCGGAATCATTACCCCGGTAATGAATATATGAGATTGGACAATAATATATAGTTTAAGGCCGATCATCGAAACCATCACGTCTAAGCATTTACATCCAAATGAAGGATGTGCGGTTTAATCCACTATATGTAAAAAAAAAAAAAAAAAAAAACACCGGATGTTAATTGAATTAATCAGTCAACGACGTTTAAAAGTAGTATCACTTATTTTTTTCTGTAATGGTCTCAGAATTCAAAAGACCTTTTAAAGGTGAAGTTCCCAATAATAACTGGTCTAAATACGTCTTGAAGAAAACGTCGGAAATAACCTATTTGAAATGCTGAAATCAGTGTAATGAACACTAACAAAGTTGGGCGCATCCAGTTTTAAAATAATTAAAAAAAATAATACAGGCTGGAAAATGGTTTGTTTGGAGAGTGGGCGTAAACGTTACACACCTACCTACATTAACTCGTAACACCATATTCGAAGCTGTTTTGACAGATAACGCAGCAGATGGTTCCCATGGTGTAATCTTTGTAATTGCACCTATTACTGCATAATGATATAAATTAGATTCAAATGTTGTTATTGAGTTTTAAAAGGTTCAGGCACAGTAACCAGGTTTCTTTTACTTCAGAAAACCCATCACCAGCGTCCACCCAGCCTCCGTAAAATAAATGGGGGAGGGGGCGGCCCGCTGGACACCATCTTTCTTTGGGGGCGCCCTTCAAAGCGGACACTATCTGACAATAGGTGGCGCTTTTCATGGTGTCAAAATAATATTAAAGATGTTCGTGCACTTATGAAAAAAGGCTGCTTGTAAAAAAAGGAGATTATCTCCTTATTTATTACTTAGTTTCAACCCAAAAATGTACTAAAATGACAGCCAAAAGGGATGACTTGTATCACACAAATTCCTTAAATCGATACTTTAATTTTGTCCCCGAACATCGCCAAGCTCAATTCTCAATTTCAATTTCAATGTATTGTCGATAATCTCTATATTTTCTCTCAATATTTAAGAGGCTGGTGTTGCCAGTCATGCTTAACATACAGCCAATATTTTAATCCAATAAAATAAATAGTTTTTTTAGTTATCGTGCGACATAGGTGTTATTGTTTTTCTGTTCAGTATAGTTAGGCCGATTTAATGTATACCGTAACTTCACTATGGATGGGTTTTGTCCGTGTTACTTAAATTATATTGACGCCATTTATCTTTGTGCTTTCTATCAATATTTAACATGCATATCTTGGCAGTCATGCTCAACCTCTAGGAAAAATACACACGGTTTTTGAGTGACATAGGTGTGACTGTGTTTCTGTTCAATAGTAAAGCCGATTTTCTGGACACCGTGACTTCATTTTGGCTGGTTTGTCGATGTTACAAAAAATCATATTGACATTGATAATTCTATATTTTCTCTCAATATTCAACAGGCTTGCGGTGCCAGTCATGCTCAACATCTAGGCAACATTTCATTCCAATAAAATAAAAAAAGTTTTTAGTTATTGTGTTGCATAGGTGTGATTGTTTTTCTATTTAGTAGTAGGGCCGATTTTCTGTAGACCGTGACTTTACTTTAGGTGGGTTTCGTCCGTGTTTCTAAACATTATATTGACGCCGAAAGTCTCAGTGTTTTGTCTCAATATTTAATATGCTTGTGTTACCAGTCATGCCCAACCTCTATGCAAAAGCACAAGACGAAGAGAGGAAAAACGTCAGGTTACCTTGAACAGAAGTACGCCCGCATGAGCGCTATCTGAGTCGGTCCAATAAGCTCAGGCGGTAGGTTTCCTTGAGCCGAGCAGGTGTTCGACCAAACACAAGCCAAGAAGGTGAAGACGAGGATGTAACCCATTATCATGGATGTAAAGACCAAAGATCCTATAGCGCCGCTTGCGGCGCAAGATGGATTACTCAACGGCAAAAAGCGTAATCACGTCGGGCAGACTCCCGCCGCCATGATAGAATGCAAAAAGTTGAAAAGGTCCCGGATGTGTACATATATTAACAATGGCGTCTGCCAGTCCTTCGTGTTCTTCTGCCCATTGTTCGGCAATAAATTGCCATAATCGGCAGTCAAAATGCCCAGACTTGTCATTCTTTAGATTCCCAAAGAACAAGGAGAGGTAAGAAACAGATTTTTAACTTTTAATGTTGCCTTTATCGCGTAAATTAATCTGCAGATTGACCCTTGACGCTTGAGTAAGTTGAGGCCAAATTTTTGTTCATTCTTTTATTCATGTTATTCGTTCCTTTCCCCCAAGAAATGTAATCTTAGGCGTATGTCTAATTCGTCCATGGGCATGTGCCTAGCCTTGATTCTGGATGGTTACAGTTAGCCATTAGACATGCCTTGGCCTAGGCTGGGCTAGGCCTAGCTAAGGCCTGGATGGCGTCTTCATTGCATTACGTAACGTAGGGCATGTACATGATGTAGGGAGGCACATAGATAGCCTAGGCAAAATAGGCTCGGCCTAATTTAAAGAAATAAGCTTGCCTAGTCCTCAGTGAGACATTCTGGAAATAACAAATAAATGTATTTAACAAGGGGGGTTTGGAAAATCCTCTGAAAATGTATTTTTGCTTTTCAATTTCTGCAGATGTCTACAGTGGGTACAGAACACCCGTCGCAAAGATTTGCTGGGAAGAACGCCACTATATTTAAGCATCCACTCCCGGCCAAGTCCTGCATCCACTCCCGGCCAAGTCCTGCATCCACTCCCGGCCAAGTCCTGCATCCACTCCCGGCCAAGTCCTGCATCCAACCCCAGCCAAGTCCTGCATCCACTCCCAGCCAAGTCCTGCATCCACTCCCAGCCAAGTCCTGCATCCACTCCCAGCCAAGTCCTCCGTCCACTCCAGTAGGGCGGCCATTTTGGTGAGGGAAAAATGGGCCTACATGTTTCAATAATTTGCTGGCCATGATGAGTGCCTATTTGGCACATTATCATTTACTTAGTTACGGGAGCCTGATAAATACACTGCCAAAAAATTCCTCACAAAAAAAATTAAGATAAAGTATTTTGGGAAAAATGTTGCAATGTGATGCCACTTCTGCAGTTGTGAACAAAGTCTATGGAGAGGCAAGAAAACTTTTTAATTCTTACCTCAAAATTGGAAATGTTTCTTGGTCCCAGATTCAAGTTAAATATTATTTTTGCAATGAATGACCTTCATTGAGATGATATAAAGTGGCGTCAGATTGCAACACGTTTTTACGTGGTTTTTGCCAATAGGCCTACCATTCTTATTTGTAAACATGTCATTTTCTTGGAAGTCTACCCCCCCCCCTTCCCCCCATGATTTAAGGAACATGAACAAAGGAACAACCCCTCCGCCTGATATGTGCCCAATTTCCGGACGTCAGCATGATAAATGGTGTATCGTGTTTATGTTCATGATACGTGTACATGTACATACAAAGAATGTTTCAATAATTTGCAGGCCAAATACAGTGTATTTAACTTTATTTGTGTGATATCCCTAATTTTTAACTGTATAAAAGTTTCACTCAAAATTTTTAACATAACCGGTGTATTAAAAACTACAATTGTTGAGGCCTTTTCCGACACAAATTTTGTTTGCTCACAAACTGAATTATTATAAAGATTTAATATGTATTTGTTGTAAACAAAAATGGCGATTGAATTTGAAACAAAGATTTTGAAACAAAGATACACTTTGTGGCAAAAAATAAATAAAAATGTGTCTATGTCGTTATCTTTTTTTGTTCCTGCGCACCGGGGCCAAAGGCCGTGGGCAAAAACCCCAAAGGAGCCCCCCTAATTGTATGTTAAATAAAAGGACAAAGCATACAGATCTGCAGATCACCGTAGATCGAATGACTTTCTATCTATGGATTATTTTATATCGTTTATTGAATGAGGGAAAAGCTGTCTAAAAAAAGTGGAAATTTACACTGTAAGGTTTTCGCAGTACCTGAAAATGTATTTCCAATGCGGTACTCAAGGTGACGGTCGTGACTCGGACTTGAGACTCGAGTCCTTTGCAGCTTGTGACTCGGACTCGACCTGGATGCTTATTTTCCATAAAATTACAATGAAAACGTGTTGTCAAGTTGTGTAAGAACTATGATAGATTTGTGCCCAATTTCCGGACGTCAGCATGATACTATGTTCTCATTTCCAAAGAATGTTTGAATTACTTTGTGGCCTAGCTAATATTTAACTGAATTAATGTGAAGTTCATCCAAGTTAACAATAACAAACAACTATAAGTACTTTTGAGGAAAATCGGGAAGATCAAACTTTCATGAAGCATGTGCCATGTGTGCCTTGCTATTATAAGTAACATTAGTATGCATTGCTATGCCAAAATTTGTTTTCGTCGACCAAAACCTATTTTCTTTAAAAAGTCACCATTTGAAATAAACCTAAACAAAATGCATACGTGAACATACGTACCGAATATATGCTTCAATTATGACTGCTTATCAATCTTAAGAATGCCACCTGATTTCCCACAAAATTACGATGAAAACTTGTTGTCAAGTTGTTTACTTTTTTCAACAACGATAAGCTATGGGGAAATTCACGAGAGGGCGTCCAGACACCGCGACTTTACTTCCTAAAATGGCGGCGGCTCGGCTCCGTGAGTGACACGCTCAGCCAATGGGCGTTCAGTACACAGTGATCTATCTTGCGCCTACGGCGCTATAGGATCTTTGGTAAAGACCCTTCCCAACTCTTCCAGAATTATAATCGGCTGACTCTTCCTACAACTTTCCATCCGGTTTTTTTTCCGCATGAAAGGAAATACTGCAAGTCTATAGTTGTATAGTGCAATACAGTATGAAAGTACACTGCAATTAAAGCGGAACTCGTCGGCAAAATTCTAACTAGGTGTGACCTGAGTTTCGTGTACTACGCGGAGGTGTTTTAGTCGGGTTTATTTATGGCAGCGTGAGTCATGGCTGTTCAAAAATAAAAGCCAATTTCCCAATCAATGAATATTTCGGAATGCCAACAATTCTTTGATTTGACGCTTCACTGAGTTGTTTGTTAGTAACCTTGAACACTGGAGTCATGGTGGAACGATAGCTACTAGTATACTCCAAAAATATACATGCAACCCGCTCTACAGTTTACACAGTGACACCATGGCAAAATGATTAGAATTGCCTAAACACCAGAAATAGTTTGTGAGTGGTGTGCTTATAATTCAATCCAAAGTCAGGCTGATAAGAAATTAATAGAATGATGTAATCGTTACGGAGATTGGTTCAAATAGCCAAAGTACTTTGACATCCGTGGAGTGCTGTGGCCTCGTGGTTAAGGGCACTGATTCGTGGTCTGTGGGTAAAGCTGCAGGTCGTGGGTTCGAGTCCTGGCGGGGTCATGGTGCGTGTGCCCTTGGGCAAGGCACTTTGTCACTCATTGCTTCTCTCCACCCAGGAGTAAATGGGTACCTGTGAGGGCAGAGATGGTTATTGTGATTGAATTAGCTTCCTTGCGCCTAACAGGCTGCATCGAGCTGTATACTCCCCAGGGAGCTGTATGGTGTTCTATATCTGCCATCTCGCGTGGCGGATCTCGCGTGGCGGATCTCGCGTCGCGCCTCGCGGATCTCGCGTCGCGCCTCGCGGATCTCGCGTGGCGCCTCGCGGATCTCGCCTCGCGCCTCGCGGATCTCGCGTGGCGCCTCGCGGATCTCGCCTCGCGCCTCGCGGATCTCGCCTCGCGGATCTCGCCTCGCGGATCTCGCCTCGCGGATCTCGCCTCGCGGATCTCGCCTCGCGGATCTCCCCTCGCGGATCTCGCCTCGCGCCTCGCGGATCTCGCCTCGCGGATCTCGCGTGGCGGATCTCGCCTCGCGGATCTCGCGTGGCGGATCTCGCGTGGCGGATCTCGCCTCGCGGATCTCGCCTCGCGGATCTCCCCTCGCGGATCTCGCCTCGCGGATCTCGCCTCGCGGATCTCGCCTCGCGGATCTCGCGTGGCGGATCTCGCCTCGCGGATCTCGCGTGGCGGATCTCGCGTGGCGGATCTCGCCTCGCGGATCTCGTCTCGCGGATCTCGCCTCGCGGATCTCGCCTCGCGGATCTCGCCTCCCCGATCTCGCCTCGCGGATCTCGCCTCGCGGATCTCGCCTCGCGGATCTCGCCTCGCGGATCTCCCCTCGCGGATCTCGCCTCGCGGATCTCGCCTCGCGGATCTCGCCTCGCGGATCTCGCCTCGCGGATCTCGCCTCGCGGATCTCCCCTCGCGGATCTCGCCTCGCGGATCTCGCCTCGCGGATCTCGCCTCGCGGATCTCGCCTCGCGGATCTCGCCTCGCGTTTTTTTTCTTCTGGGTGTTGCGCATGCGCATTTCTTACGCACACTTTTATTCACAAGCCAATCTATAGGAGAGGCGTCTCTGAATGGGATATAGCCATCATTTCTCTTATATATATGCGCATGCGCAACACCCAGAAGAAAAAAAACGTGAGGCGAGATCCGCGAGGCGAGATCCGCGAGGCGAGATCCGCGAGGCGAGATCCGCGAGGCGAGATCCGCGAGGCGAGATCCGCGAGGCGAGATCCGCGAGGCGAGATCCGCGAGGCGAGATCCGCGAGGCGAGATCCGCGAGGCGAGATCCGCGAGGCGCGAGGCGAGATCCGCGAGGCGCGACGCGAGATCCGCGAGGCGCGACGCGAGATCCGCCACGCGAGATCCGCCACGCGAGATGGCAGATATAGAACACCATAGAGCTGAGATGGTATTTGGATTGTTTCATGTGCCCAATGAGCAGGGGTAATAATGATGTAGCGCCTTGAGCACCAGTCCTGGTGGATACGTGCGCTTTATAAATATCCACTATTATTATTATTATTATCCGGTCCAGCTGTGAAAATCTCCATCGTGCGGACACCATCTACATGTACATGTTACTGTGTGGAAGTTAATCTACAGGCGCCATGTCCGTGTGAGCGCTATGGATTCCATGCACAAACCTGCATATCGACTCTCATAGACCTATACCTCAGTGATAATTACGCGCAATTCCCAAAAGAAATTATCAAAAAATACTCACAAATCTCCAAGGTGTTTGAGAACACCCATCAAATTCAAGCTTATTTCCTCATCTTTATTGTTTGTTCCATTTTGTTCAATAATTCGATGACACCGGGGAGAAAATTTCATCCAAAGATGATCACCCCGGAAAGTAGATAATTATGATACCCATCGCCAATTTGAAAAATGAAAGCTGCGCTCCATTGCAAAATATAGCAATTTTATGTCCCAATTCGGATGGGGGGGGGGTAACAACAAACCAAGCTCTGTCAAATTTATATATTAATTTTTTATAGCAATTCCTTAAAAAATATTGCGAACCCCCCACCCCCTGCTCTGACAGGCAAACAAAAATTACACTGGTATAATGTCCACCTGTTCAAAAATACAGACAAAGGCAGCTTAGATAGGAGATATTTGTACACCATTCTGTTATCTAGTGTTAATTATCGTCGAATTTGAACAGCGCCCCTATTTAATTACGGTACCCCCCCCCCTCCCTCCCCCAGTTTTTGATTTTACGGAGGTAAAGTTTCAGGGGGGAAAAAACATGTGTACACTTCAGAATTGGCGTAAAAATTACAGAATCCGCCCCTGTTCATCCACATTTAACAGAAATAAAAGCTCGAACTGCTGTGAACTGCTTCCAACCATCTTCACGTTCATGGCCCACAGACAGAATGTTCTAATAACAAAGAATTTGAGGGCAACTTCCAATCGTGATTTGGCTCACTTGGGCAGTTTTGGGCCTATTTACAGGTCTACACCCTTAACTATACCCGAAATGTCGCTATTTTTCCCCAAACCACTTGTACAGCAAAAGAGAGGATCCATAACCGATATTGTATCAAAACATCCGGTAGAAAAAAATACTCTGAGTTCGATATCAGGCCTGAAACTAGGCCTTCTGTACGCCTCTGCCAGCTGTAGGGCGCCCCCACCGGGCGTAAAATGAGTTTTAGCTCCTTTCAAGCCACAAATTACCCCTTCTTTTTTTCTCAATATTGATGTTATCGGCTGATGGCCTATCAGGTCCTTTTGGGAGCATTTGTTGCGGAACCGCCCTTGGACTAGTAAATGGACTGACATAGACCTCAGTGCTACATACGCTCACTTCCCCAAATTATGAAAATAATCACAACTCTCAAAGGTGTTTGAGACACACATCAAGCCCTCTTTATCATCTTCCATTTTCCGTTCAATTTTTTGGGGGTTAACCAATGACTTAAAGGAGAAAATTCAATCCAAGATAGACACCCCTAAAAGTAGTCCTAAAGCCCATCACCATTTTGAAGATGGACGCCTTCGCTCCATTGCAAATTAATACCATTTTAGGGCCTAATTTCATCAAAATTTCACAGAATACGAGTTCGCAGTCCTTCACACGGCTCCACCCTTCAACTGCCAGACTGGGAAGGGCGTGAAAGCGAGCAACCACAGACAGACATGAGCGAAATTGCGCAGCTTGTCCACGATGAGTCCGTATCACATCTTTCAGACTTTCCCTTCCTATTTTTTTTTGGTCACAGAATGGGCAGTCTGATCGCGGTTGAAGTTTCTCATCTCCTTCTGAAGGAAGAAAACACCTGCCCTCGCCACCTGTTCGTCAGTGCTTGGTACGCACCAACAACACCTTATCCTCACCAAGAAGAGCGCAATATCTTACCTGCAACCTTCGAAAGGTTGAGGAAGACCCTGGAGAACCACCCAAACCTCTTTGCAAATTTAGCGAGGATCAAACAAGTGAAGTTCAGTTTCATAGATGGTATATGGCCTTCTTCAATACCGCCCTCATGCAACGGTCAATCACTATCATAGGTATTTGTTACAAGCAACGATTACAAAAACGGACTTTTTGCTTCTATATGATTCCACTTAAATCCCATGGTATGCGAACATATTGCACACTTTTCAAAGTTGAGATTACTATTCCAATGTGTAAGAAAAGTATGGGTGGTTTTAACGGTTTTCAGTAAACTAAATAATTATTTCATATGAATATTAAAATGAAACGGTGACGTTGTGAGGATTTTATTTCGTAAAACTATTTTAAAAGTCAACACTTTGCCAAAATGGCATCCAGATAGTGGATTGTTACATGGAAAAGTATTATAGTAATTTTTTTTGTATGCATTCTAAGCACATATTCAATGTCTGACCACTCAGTAATGTGCGGTAACTGTGCACTTATTAAATCGTAATGCATGGGTGGGGAGTTCTTGGCAATGTTGAATGTTCATCGCCAATTGTCTGTGAAAGACAATCCCTACTTGATCTCAAAATAACAAAAGAAAAAAAAAACACCCAAAACCCCCCAGAAAAACACCATACGGGTGGTTCCATTACTGTCCTTAACCCAAGAAGCTTCTTAAGACATTTGTTTCACACTGTGATCAGAAACATTGGAACATTTCAATCTGATTAGTCACTATGTTAATTTAGAATTGTATAATTTAACTTCGGATTATCTTATACACACCATGTTTTTTTAGAACTGAATAAGTGGTAGTATACCCAGATGCATTGCTACATAATTTATTTTATATACCATTTCTGGCAGAAGATTTGTTTCTTTGTCTTGATAAAGTTGTATACCCATGCTCTTAAAAAATGACTTTTTTCTCCTATCAATTTTTCAATGTGTAGACTATGATTGGTTTAACGATAAAAAACAACAACAGTTTATTCCGTTTTGGGGCGTCTGCCCCCCCCCCTATGATAAAGGCATTTTATTTTGCGCCCAAATGAACCCACCGCGCTCTGAGAGAGCCGAATTATTGTCTAGCATATGCATAGTGGCAGTTAATAACTTGAAGTTTGTGAAGAATTAATTCACTAACTGAATGTCGTTGGATTACTTCGTTTGATGTCACATAGCAATTAAAATGTAAGAATTTGACGAACATGGGAACGGTCTCCCCTAAATGAGAAGGGTGCATTTGTACACTTTTAGTTAATATAGTGTGCCTGATTGTAGGATTTTATCAGCGCTCTCCATTGAAAATATGACACGAGTCCCCCACACACACACACCCCTCCCTTGTATTGATTTTCAGAGGCCGGAGAAAATAACCGGTCTACAATTCAGCACGCCTCCCTGAACATTTTTTGGATCCACCTTGCTAGGCCCCAAAAAATATTGGCTCTAGAACCGCGCCTGCTGCTCACCACGCGCCTACTTCTGTCCATTTGCGATGTGAACAAAGTTATTGTAACGACGAAATCTCAAGATAAACACTTTGCATTAAAATGAAATCTCGTCCAATATTTTGCCATTATATTTGACACAAGAATATCGAATATTGACAGGAACAGTGAAAGAATGAATTTAATATAATTTAAGGAAATCGCATTTTTGGGACACTTCGTATTTTATCGTCATCAATTTCTTCCAAAAGAGGGCGCGCTATACAAACACCGCTCACCGCACGCCGACTGCGGCGTTTTTATCTGCAACACACATCGTCAATGGATCTTCATAAGAAAATAACAAGGACGTCACACCATTGCCATCACTCGGTCATGCATGTAAATTAAATCATTTCAAAGAACGGCTTTCGTCGAGCTGCCACACTGGCCAAGTGGATAGTGAAATGAACTATGAATCGCAAGATCTGTGGTTCAAACCAACTTCTATTTTCATCAAATATTTTTGTTAGTTGGGATGAGTTTAATTGAAGGGAAAACACTACAAGAACCTAAGTGTCTTCCATCTACACATCGTGATAAATATTCATGTTAGGGTGCGTAATGTGATTGGTTAAAATACGATGCATGCTGCAAAAAAATACGCGCCGATTTATGTCCATTCGCGATGTAAACAAAGTTATTGTAAGGAGGAAAAATCAAGGTGATTACTTTGCATTAAAATGAAATCTCGTCCACTATTTTGCCATGATATGTGATACAAGAATTTCGAATATTGACAGGAACCGCGAAAGAACGACTTTAATATAATTTAAGGAAATTGCAGTTTTGGGACGCTCCGTATCGCCATCACTTTCTTCCAAAAGCCAGGCCCAACCCAGCCATTCTTAGAACTTTAATAGTACCTAATAAGACATTGCAGAATCTCCTTGTAAAAACATGGCAATTAAAGTTGTCATTGCACCATCGAGTTCTCAAGGGAGAAACTATCCCCGGCTGTCGGGCTGTGATAGGTAAAATGGGCTCTTTAAGGTTCAACTAAAGCGTGTTTAGGAGCCAATTGACTTTTCTATAATAATTAGAACACAAACGGCCGGTTGAGTGCAGACTAGGCGATCGAGTGTCTTTGAGTAAACTTCGCATTCAAATATAACTACTACAGGGTGAGTCAAAAAAAAGCGGAACCCAAACCCCAACAATTATACTTCATACAAAAAAAAATGAGTAGCACCAAACATAATAATGACTGGAAAGCCAATTTAATAAGCTACTTATTTTGCTGAAATTGCTTAATCAGTTCAAAGAATATCACCATTTAAACGCAATGACCCTGAAACCTCTGTCGTCCAAAATTTAATGCGATTTCAAGAATCGTCGTCACAATTGTCTTCAAGGATCACCAGCGAAAAAACCTCTTTTTAAAAGTAAAAACAAAAATGGAACAAAGTCCTTTTGAAGGCCCGTCTTAAAAAAAAATGGATTTTATAAATCATATTGTTTGCCTATTAACCAGGGTTGTTAATAAAGATATGGTGCACTACAGTTTTGGACAGTTGTTGAAACAAGTATTCTGTGTCATTTTCTTTGTTGTTCTAAACAATCAAAAATCACAATAAACCACTTTTTTGGGGGGGGGGGCGAAACAGGTTTTGGGGTCAGTGCGCTTAAACGGTGATATTCTTTGAACGGATTGAGCATATTCAGTATTATTTCATCTAAAAGTAGCTTATGAAATGGACATTCCAGTCGATATTATGTTTGGTGCTACATATTTTTTTGTAAATATGAAATATATTTTGGGGGGTTTGGGTTCCACTTTTTTTGACTTACCCTGTACTGCGGGATTTCAGGGGAATTTCCAGTATTAGTCCGTATATATTGTGTCTGTTTGCCTCTTTCATAATCTAACAATACTGGCATAAATAGATGTTCTGTAGCGTGTTGACGACGGTTTAAAGGCATTTTCTTAAGCGGCCGGGATTTGTTCTGTCTTTTCTCAGTCTAACAATAGTTACAAAAGAAACTCGTCGGAGGTGTGCCGACTAAACGTTCAAGTGGTCCTTCCAATTTATAAATAATATAAAAAGTAATTGATATTGAAAACACTGGCAGCCTGACGAAAAACACCTGATTCTAAGGCGGCCCTTTTATGGCAAAACAGCTAAACTGGAAAAATGGGATTTAAAGAAAAGTGAGTTGTATAGGTTTGAACGTTTGCCGTTTTTTGATATGAAACTTGGTTTGAGACTAAGTGAGGGCACGAATTATTACAAGGACTTTTCGTTATAGATTTTCCAAATTGGAGCCCAAAAAAAAATGGATTAAAGATTTTTCATTTTGTGAATTGGAATTCTTAGCCACAAAATGTAACAAACACGTTACTTTGTTGTTAAACAAAACAGGGCTTAGATAATTTTTAGACAAAAGGTCGGTTCTTAAAAAAATTGTACTGGGCGTATAAAAAAAAGGCCGGCCGGTCACTTGGCCCACCAAATTTGGGTCTGGATCCGCCTGTGGTCTCACGCCCCATCGGAGGACCACCCCTCTTAGGTAAATTTCTAGAAGTACGTACATTGGTAATGCCAATGAGCCTAAAATGTAGTCTGGTCCCCTCTCTCCATTGTCATTCGGACTTCAAATATGGGGACAGGTAGCTAGCGGTAAATCTTGCATCCATCAAGAGGTATCCCTCCTGATGTATGCAAATGATATGCATGACCTGCACAGAACTAAATCCCGCCTCCTGATTTGGAAATCACAACGGTAATGTTTGCCCGCAACCAGCCTACTGCAAAATGGCAATAGGCCGCGCCACGAATGTACAATTTCGGAGGAGATGGGCTTCGATTTTTGCTGATTTCGAAAGTGTCTCTGACAAATATTAAAAAAGAGAAAGATATTACTGTTCAGTATGTAAAATATATGCATTTGAAATGCTTGAAAGTTACCTTCACCTGAGACACTGATGATTTTGCGTACTCTTTGTGGTAAGACAAGACTAGAGTGAATTTTTTTTTGATAATCGTGTGTTCAATCACCGTCCATACACGGAGCTGCTAAACAGCGATTTGAAAATAAACAATCACAATGCGTGCGCAGAGGTGATTCAAGCAATGACTTTAAATAGGAGCTAGGTCCCATATTTTAGGGGGGGGGGAGGGAAACAGTCCACCTAAAATGTTGGTCGAATTTTCAAATTCTGTCAGTGATAAAATAAACAAGACATGGTTGAAGTATTTCGTTTCTGTGTAACGGAAGTTCAAGGGTCATGACAACTTCAAAGAATTATCTCGCCTCTTCCACTGTTAACTGACGCAGCGAGGTATAGTTCCTCGTTGCGGCGACTTAACGGAGGCTTTCAGATCCAGGTCGACTATCGGCAAGGTAGTCTGGTTTCCTGACGTGGAAATTACCCGACGCTCTAACCATGGAGCTATTGGTCATGCCATGGATCCTACACAAGGATTAAGGGGAACTTTGTCCTTGAACAGCTCAATTGGGCTACAAAACGCGCTTTGAACGAAATGATGTTGATCAGAAAGAACATTTAAAAGTAGGATATTAACATCCACAGAACTAGCCTTTGGCTTTCAAAACTGGGTGTTTTTTGTGTTATTCCTGTGTTATGCGTGCGAGAATGTCTTGGGCCCCCAAAAGTCGAGCTGTTTGGATGCTAGTTGTAATTTCATCCGTAAAGTGTTCGCCTTTTGCGAACGTGTAAGAAACCATATTGTGTGCATTGGTGATTGGTCACTGCTGTTCGCAAGCACGGTGCTGTGTATATCGTACATTGACTGAGAACGACAGGAAAAGCGTATTCGTACACAGTCGTGTGCGTTGTAAACAACAGGATATTTTTTCGTCTTTTCTCGGGAACGGTATTAAGACATTGTGGGTTTTTTTTTTTTTTTTTTTTGGGGGGGGGGGATTTTAGGACCTAGTACCCCTTTAACGACTCAAGCCAAACTCCTTGTAATAGGCGCGTGATAACGGTCTGAACAGGTGGCAATTACTATGACTACTTGTCAACAAAGACCCAGACGGCAATTACCATGAACGCTTGTCAACAAAGACCCAGACAGATTAACCGCTTCACTGCGCGCGGCGTTTTTCACATTTGCAGGCCGGCTATGCGCTCGATCTGGTGTCGAATTCTGTCAAGCCAGCTGATTATATTTTTTAATATTCATGATGCTACGTGTTTGGCCTTTATTATTGAATTCTGATAATGTGACACCTATACATTACCATGGTAACGCCGAGCACAATATCTTTAACTTTAAAATGAACCATGAAATGTCGCATTTGTTTTATCGGTTCGGGACTACATCTCTCTGAAACTTTTGAATGCAAGCCTTATTAAAAACGAGATTTGGGTAAACGGTGTTCTCATCTAAAAAGGTGTAACATTTGACGTTTTTTTCCTGGGTAAATACTTCATCTATGACGACAAAAACTGCACAATACCATCTGTTTTATCCTGGGGTATTTATTTTTTACACAATTTTGGAACAAGTATAATTATTATCTTACATAAGGAGTGGTTTTGCTTAAAATTTTATGAATATTTCCGTTTTAGATGGCATGCAAAAATAAAAAAATAAAAGACGACAACCTGGAAAATTCGCGATTAACATGCCAGCGGGTATTAAGACCCGTTTACGCGTCCAACAAATAAGACAAGTCTTTTTAGTGCATTTTGTACTACAGCCCAGAACAGTTGCTCAACCTTGTGTTAAGCGCAAGCAATGAATATTAAATATCAACACTTTTTTTAATTTTCAATAAGCATGACAGGTACTGAAAACCTATTTTATATACCCGGAAATACCCGGGCGCTATCCGAGAGTGTCGACGAAATGCATTCGGCAAACTTCGGGCAATTTCGGAAATGGTCACTACCAGACCAAATAGTCAGTATCTATTGGTCTGAGTACCTAACAAAAGGCAAGCCTATTACTAATTAGCAATAGTTTGCCAATGAAATCGGAGTACATATAACATGCATTTATTTTTGCTGAAGAAACGATTAAATTATAAAATACAATTCTCATTTTTTATAGCAACATTTTTACAATCATCAAAGTCATCCACCTCACGTCAAGCTACTTTAAAAAAAAGACGATGGGGTTAAACAGGTGAAAATGTATTCAAGTTGTCTGTTCAATCTGCAAACAAGTGTATATACATTATTCCATTACAACGCCAGATTGCAGCACATGTACAGCGCTTGCTCGCGACGACCGGTCGTCGTGACCTTATACAATTCACCTCTTGGTGTACTAAGTGAAATGCTTTTTTTGAAGGATATATCCACACACAACTCAGGACTGCATTTTCCCCTAGAGGCTTATTGCACTTTTTCCCGGGGATAATGAACTAGCTGAGTTCAATGACTGCATGTTGTGAGTGAATAATGTGGTGACCTGCCCTACTATCATTCTAGGGTTGGGGTTCGTCCATGTACTGAAACATAGATGACGCTGGAATGACACCAATCACTTCTCTTTTATTTATTACGATGCTAGGTCATGTAGGTCATAAAATAACCCCCAAAACAAACCCCCCAGGGTCAGTCAAGTCTATAAAAGTTATGATGTCTCATGCATACATGGAGTGAGGTGACTGTACACTCGTCTGCATTCCTGGAACTTTAATTCCCCAAAATTATACAATTTCGTCCCATTAGGATGCCCGGTTTTAAATTCACTCCCGAGTTCCTGACATACATGTACATTGTAGGCCTCTTCGCATGCACAAATGTCCGGATTTCTCATCGCCCAGTTTACGCGAAAGTATTGCTCATTGAGGGAAAGTCCCTCCGCACGCAATAGCGCGCGGTGTCATAGAGAAAACCCATCGACGAGAAATTTCGGAAAATTAATCCGTCGTTGGGTATAAAGAAACACCTGTGTGTACTTCTCTCTAATATTATGACTCATCTGAGCGTTGTAATTTCTAGCTCGACGATTAAATGTAGAGAGAGAGACCTGACCTGCTCTGTCAATGCGCGATCTCTGTATCACCGTTAGTAATTCGATGTGGCGGGGTGCATTACCCCCCTTCAACAAGTGGTCTAGAAACTTACAAGTTTGTTGCACTACTACCTCTGGAGTACCCTCTGGTGCACAGAGGTCGTTGGTCCCCAAATCTAATATCAACACATCAATTGGCCGAACTACCAGCTTCTGTGTATAGTGATCCTGATTTGCAAATATGCGATCATATGACAAACCAGGATGACCTTCAATGTAAATACTACATGGCTCATCTGGAGACAGGTCAAGCATTTCCTTGATTGATTGTCTCGTATCTCGAGACCTTCTTAGCAATCTAGCAGGAAAAGAGTGTCCATACATGAAAATGTGCCGAAAACCTCCAGCAGCCATAGTTAACGCACAAAAGCTGACAACTAGCAATCTATAATTCAATATATCAAATATAAACAGCAGAATATCAGAGGCGTTCAATCTTACTCCTTAACTCTTACAAACAGAGTATAACTATAGATAAAACAGAATACGTCTCAGTAGAACAATATAAAACTTTGGACTTCTCGTCTTAGTAGAACAATATAAAACTTTGGACTTCTCGTCTTAGTAGAACAATAGAAAACTTTGGACTTCTCGTCTTAGTAGAACAATAGAAAACTTTGGTTTAAATAGAAATGGCTAGCACACCATAAAAAAATCCGTTGGCTTCGTTGCATGCAGTTGAGGTACAAGGTGGACCTAGTCCATATCCCAGATGGGTGTCCTCGACCTCCACTCCACGAAGCAACAAATCCTAAAATGAAAATAAGCGTCGTGAATGAGATAAGCCTGTAAAAATGTCTCTACTTTGCAATTTTTATATAAATAAACTTAGTCTGGTGAATAAACATATAAGTATTTACCCATGGCAACCCTTCTACGACTACAGCCTTCCGCCCTTTTCAACTCGGCAGCAACCTTGCACATCAGGCGCAGGAAGATACGCGCACGGGGCGTGTCCGATAAAAAGTCAAAACAAGTGGACACGAGTCATTCCTTACCGTAGAACTTTGCATTAGTTACTATGAAACACAAAGCTGGTCAAACCATGTCCTATTACTCAACTCGACCGTGAAGCAAAATCATCGCTAATCAAGTAATTGCATTCAATAATTTCCCAAAGGACAACAGTACCAGCCATTCCCCAAAGACACTAGCACCAACTCAAACCACAAATCCTTAATATGTAATTTGACCATGTAATTTCACATGTATGAAAAGTTGCATCAGCACAATCATTTGTGTCAAACAGGGCACGCAGCGGTTACGACAGAAAAGGAACAATAATAAATCGCGTAATGCTTTCACGTTTTCTGCCCCTAATTAGTAATCTCAGAACTTTACAGTTATTATAAAACATGGACAATACAAAAGAACATAGGGTACCAGGCTGGTCAAACCATAACCTTTACAGGTGTACCAGGTCCAATATCTGACATCATATGAATGATTGATTAGGTGATTGCACTTGGCCACTTCCCCAACTGCCTTTCCTGAATCCGCTTCGAACGGCGCAGCCCGCTGGAAGCATCCTCCGGGGGCTGACCACTGTTCGTTGGACACTTTTTGCTGTTTAAGGCAGAGGGAGGTTTCTCCACGTCCACGGTGTCTCAGGGGGGATAACAACAAGCTCTTTGGTTAAAACACCCTGTGAAATCTCCCATGAAACAGCAGCTGGTACACATGTATGTACATGCGAGGGGGACTGTAGCCAACGAAGGGCAATCTTCCAATCCGGGTCCATCTGAAAATTGCCCATACGACCTAACCTAGCAGCTATTTGGCGTAGTATATTGCAGCCAAGTATTACGAGCAGGAGGGTGGAGCTTCCCTGTCCCTGGATACCAAGAAACATGCATGAATCTTATGTCCGAATGCTTCAAGACAGGCCTCAAGGTATCCCTGAACAGGAATCTCCAAATCATTTGCACCCACAAGCCTCACAAGTGTCCCGATTGGCTTTAATTTTCCGGTGGTGTTTGCAATATGGTCTCGAAAAAATTCAAGAGACACTTTGCTGGAATGCCATTTATTTTGATGTTACTCGTGGGGGATCTGGCCAAAAGCTTACGGCGAACCTCAGCAGCACTGAGATTAACACTACCAATATCAACATCATCATTGCTTTCCTTACACACATGACTATCAGGGACACCTGCAAGACAAGTGGGCACTACGATAGGTCCATCTTCCACTACACTGCCCTCTGCAATGGAGGGTGGGCGTTTCCCGAATTTGTCGGCTCAGCGGGGGCAGTTTGATTTCTTCCGGCCTCCTCTCTTTTTTCTTATAGCACGTTTCCACTGCGTGCCCTGTTTTCTGACAATAAGTGCACTTCAGCGCATTACGACCTCTATAGTTACTGCGATCCCGCTGCCCAGCAAGCAGGCTTTCAATGTCAGTTGCTACTGTCGACAATTTCTCACTTACTTGTGACTGTTGTGCGACTAGTTTTTGCATAGACTCTGCTAGCTGTTTTTGGCAGTCTATTAATTCACTGAACCTGTCCTTTGGCACCGGCGTGGCCCTACAAGCGGCAGCCCTACCAAGTTCAGGGTCGCTTTCTCCCAAATTCTGTTGTTCGCGCTCTGGAAACAACTCTATTGCAAGTTCGCGCAGCTCAAAGAAAGTAATAGCCGGTTGACTATATATGGCTTTACGCAGCTCGCGTTTCACCGAAATATCACTAACCCCGTTCACGAACTGCTCTATGAGGGTTTTCTCACGCAGCCGTTTAAGCGCGTCTTTTTCTCTCTGATCATGTGCAGCAGCCTCCATATTATCATGCAAACGAATCAAGGCTCGCCCGAATTCACCCAGACCCTCTTCTGGCAATTGACACCGTGCATAAAGGGTCCTCGTTAATGACTGTACCGTTTCAGGAGGTCCGAACCGTTTCGTGAGAACGTCGCGAGCTTTGGGAAAGTGTCTCTATTCTCTATTGGGGTACAAAGTACCTCCTCTTTAGCAGTGCCCCCTATGTAATCAAGGGCAGTGCTGAGTCTCTCTGCATCAGTCAACCCAGATTGTCTGATATAAGTCTCGAAATCTGAAAGCCACTCCTTAATGGTCGGGTCCCCTGACTCACGGGGTTGGCCATAAAATTTTCACAATTTGATGTTGGCCACACGTTGATATCTTAAGTTTTGAAATGCGCCCGCCAAAGTTTCTGCCAACGCCTGGTTTGACTCGCGTATGGCATCAGCCACACCGTCTGCCATAGCCATATTTTTTTCCTGGGTCCCAGATGCAGAAGGACTCAACAACAATATAGTATTACAAGTAAATGTGAATTGTCTATGATAAGCAATAAGCAATCACAGGAGTGGCAGAATACACATGTAAGTGCATACACTTATCTATGGAAAGACCAGCATACCATGTAACAAAAATAGTATGGCTGAGTCGCGAAGCACAACCCAAAATGTGTCACAGCGATCTACTCATTTAAGATTAACCAGGATTCATAATCCTTTTTGCTTCCTAAATCAATTAAAGTAACAATACTAAAGAACGATGAACTACTAATCCCAACAAACAAGAGTGGGAGTCAACATGGAATTATAGCTCACTATTCAATCTCATTAAATTTTCAGAGATGACATGTACATATTTAGAAAAATATCCCAATGGTTGTACTCATTTTTAACCAACACTTGGCTTGTTTATAGAAGTACATTCCGACACTGGGGGTCTCTTCGGTCCAACTACAGGTAGTTAAATTGTTGACGATATTCCCAGCATCCTGTCTACGACGCCATTTGTACTGTGGTGACCTGCCCTACTATCATTCTAGGGTTGGGGTTCGTCCATGTACTGAAATATAGATGACGCTGGAATCTGACACCAATCTCTTCTCTTTTATTTATTATTATTACGATGCTAGGTCATGTAGGTCATAAAATAACCCCCAAAACAAAAACCCCAGGGTCAGTCAAGTCTATAAAAGTTATGATGTCTCATGCATACATGGAGTGAGGTGACTGTACACTCGTCTGCATTCCTGAAACTTCAATTCCCCGAAATTGTACAATTTCGTCCCATTAGGATGCCCGGTTTTAATTCACTCCCGAGTTCCTGACATACATGTACATTGTAGGCCTCTTCGCATGCACACATGTCCGGATTTCTCATCGCCCAGTTTACGCGAAAGTATTGCTCATTGAGGGAAAGTCCCTCCGCACGCAATAGCGCGCGGTGTCATAGAGAAAACCCTCTCACGACAAACACACCATACACAATGGCAGTTTCCTATTTTATCGGGACTCCCACAATAATAAGGTGCTAGAATACGAGACAAGCGACTCGGTGCGTGTGAAACAAGTACATACATGTATTTCTGAAATTCCACTCAACTACGGTTGGCTGAGTATTAAAGATAATACGAATAAAGTGCTGTTTTAAGTCGCAGAATAGCAAATCTACTAGCGAATGTGCTTTGCTCCTATAACATTCACAAAACTCAAATCAGTATTCGGGAATTTCCAGACAGCATTTCCCAACAGACCTAGGACTAAAAGGAATGATCGAAGTAAAAATGAGTGTACTGACTGAACAATTCATTGATATTCTACAAGAACTGAAAATTCAAACCTCTCGGATCTAGCTTGATTTAATCAAACTAATGATTTTGGGTAAAAATGTAAAATCTAAGTTGAGTCGATGCTGATGAAATAGGGGTGTTTTAATGTTTTAACAACACTTTCTACTTTTCGATTAAGTGGAATCAGTTGATTTAAATGATTGAAATAACCCTCATTCAATTTATTTTGCCCAAAAATAGAATTGTTTTTGGTACCAAAAACGTGATTTTACCAAAAAGTGATTTAAATCAAGGTGATTTCAGTCAGTCAACCCTAATACATCTTCTATAACTGCCAACATATGTGTATGTCCTGACTTACGGAGCTTAATCAAGATAATTCACACACTGAACAAAATATATATTAATGCGGAAAGCTCTACTATCTTAAACTCGACGAAATCATTTCAAAATGTATTTATGCTGCAAACATGTTCATAGGCGAAATCACTAAATTCATCCACATCTACGCACAACAGTATCGTTAACATAAGTCTATAATTATTTACATTAAACATTAAATAGATCTCACTGTCTACGGAATTCCGTAGATAAAAAGTCAGTTCCATCTTAGATTACAGGTCAGGACAAGGTACAGGGTGTTTCAAAAAGGTAAATCAAATACTGGGCTTAGTTTACCTTTCTAATAGAAAGTGAAAGTTCTGAACTTGCACGCATCTTTCCATTAAAACCTTAGTTTTCATCTGCTGAATGGTTACACCGCTATGTTCCGACGGGGTCCGCTCATAAGTCCGACGCATCATAGGTCTGACGCCTTATAAGTCCGAAATTTGGACTTATGAGACGTCGGACTTAAGAGGCATAAAATTTATGTATTCCGCCTCATGGGTCCGACACCGCATAAGTCGGACGCCTCATAGCTCTGACGCCTCATAAGTCCGAAACAGCGTTTGTCCATTGTCGAACTGATGAGGTGTCGGACTTATAAGGCATTGGACCTATGAGGCGGAATCTATGCCTCATAAGTCCGAAGTGCTTATGAGGCGTCTGACCTATGAGGCGTCGGACTTATAATACGGCCCCGTTCCGACACCCCTAACTTCCGACTGCACATAGTCATATTCCTAACCCTAACCCTATCCCTATCCCTAACTATAACCCTAACTGAGGGTAACACAATTCTATGTGCGGGTTGTCGGAACATAGGGGTGTCGGAACATAGCAGTCACACAGCAGTCACCTGCTGAATTGCCCTTGAAGATGGAACCGTGAGACCCAAATAATTTTTTTGCCATAGCCTGGCTATAGTTGGCACGAGCCAAACTATACTTGGGAAGTATGGTAACCACTCTGAGATATTTCCAAGCTTATCCTGTTGTGTTGTGGCCGAACGTCTTAATTGTCTATCATTAATGTGTGAGGGCAGAAAATCATCTCTGTATCCACTATTAACGTACGGGCCATCGGATGTTGGCTGATGCATATGGAGATTTGTCAGACCATTCATTGGGTACATAGTCTTGTTGTGTGAGCGCTGAGACACAGTGACAGTGCCTCTGTCCTGGAAGTCAGGACAATCTCGTGGGTTCTCGTTCTCGTTGTTCTCGTTCTCGTTGCGAATTTTCACGGAATTGCCGGCATGAGGCCGACAGGGATAAAAAGAAGGCCGTGTAGCGCCCCAACGGAGATCACGAGAAACATGGTCTTGGAGAAAGTCCGGAAGATGTGAGAGTCCGACACATAAAGGATTACCAGGCCGAGTATGGTGGAGAGAGCTCCTTGAACGATCGGCATCCCAAGACAGTAGACGGCATGTATGACGCTGTCACGACGGGAGTTTGTTTTGATCGATGTGTACACATAACATATGTGGGCTGAAAAGTCCACACTGAAACCAATACAAATGATGAGGTTGGTCATGGCGATGGAGTCCAGGTTGACTTGCCAGAGAGTCATGAGTCCAACCACCCCTGTGACGATTGAGACAATGGACAGAGTGACAAGGATGGCGCATACTGGATGAGGTATCATCAACAGAGACACGATGAACATGGCTCCCGTGGCGATGCCCATATTCTGGAACGTATTAGATAAGATCACCAGGTACTGATCATAGAAAATGAAAAGCGGATGGTAAACAATGGCTGGTAGATCAGCCTCCTCTGCGATGCGCCGCAGGTCCGTCATCATGTATCTCTTCCTGTCCTCTGAGTCCAGGTTCTTGGAAGTAACAAAGAATCGCGACGCCACAATGGTGATGTCAAGCACATACCTCCGGAACGCTGGGATCTCTAGAAGGGTGTTGGGCAGAATATCCATGAACTGAGCCTGGGTGGGATTTTTGAAGTGAATTGTGTCCAGGAAGTCAAGAAAGTCCCTCAGCCAGGACACGGTCAGATTGTGATCCGTATCGTACGTGTACACACTCTCTTCCATCTTTTTAAGTGTCTCCTCCATGAGGTCCTGTATTAGCGGATTCCACACGTCTCTGGGCTCTGTGAATACCAGTGCCACATGTGGACCGTACTCACTAAACAGAGTTCTTTCAGCTTCCAAGTGGGCGGCCACGAAGGAGTTATCCCTGGCAAGGTTACGGAGCTCCAGACCTTCGCGAACCATGGTGCATCCGTAGATGGCGGTGCCCAGGTAGCCCAGAAACAGTAATATTGTCGGAATCACCACCCACCAACGCGTGATAAACGGGCCGTAGTAATTCTTGAAGAAAAGCGTTAGTGTCACCACCCTCCACGTTAGTGGGTTGCTGGGTCGAACCACCAGCGCAGAATATGTTGTAGGCTGTGGACGTAGACTCACTCTTAGGTCGGACTTTGAGGCAAGACATACAGTGTCGGTTAGCTGCCTCGCGTCGACCAGTCAGCACCAAACAGGCGCCGAAGAAAGTGATATGATAGGCGTAGTCAAAGATGACGGCCACACCCGTGTACATACAGAATATACCGACGGATCTGAAGGACGAAATAGCGCCAATTCCCAAGGCTAGAGAGTCTGTAATGGACGTGATGGTAATAGACATGGCGGCTTCAGAGAAGGCATGGCGCATGCGTTGTTCCACTGACCATCTGACGTCAGTCTGTCGCCAAGCAGCCAACATGATGAACATTTCATCAACTCCAGTACCTTGTAAGAAGATGATCACAATATATAAACAAAATTGTATGTTCGTAAAGTTGGTATTTACGTGCTTTTTAGAAATATATTTTCCGAAACGACTTTTAAAAGAATATAATGTCCTGTAACAAATAAATTTGCCTGCTGGCATTTGCAGGCCTTTATACAGTTTTAAAAGTGGTTTTAAATGGCGCGCTTTCATTCAGCAAGTTTTAGCGAATGACATGAATATTCACTGAAATTTATTAATTGGTTACCAGTCGTGGGCCGATTTTTTTCGTTCGATGTCTCATTGGAAAGACGTTCGAATTTATTTCACATCGTCGGACTCAACGTCCAAGCACCTACCAATTTTGATCATTATCTCATGAACCGTTTAGAAGAAACTTCAATTTCGACCTTCCGGTAACTTCAGCAGAGAAGGTCGAGCGACTTCGCGTACACAACGAAACAAAATATTTATCACTTAATCTTTCCGATTACAAAATTATAAACATCATTGATCTTATGTTTGAGAATTATAAGTTACACAAGATGGTCACTTTTTTCCACTGAAATCGCTTGTAATTTAATACCTGATGCCGTCATCACGACGTCAGAGTAATATGTACCCCGTTGGATCAGGGATGATGGTTCAGAGTTAGACGTTTATATCATAAGCCGTTGAGAAGAAAAGTTGCGGAGAATTAGTGTCCGGATACGAAAGAAAGAAGGAAAGAAGATAAATCTCGACCATTGTAAAATGATGATCGGGCTGAGCCCAATCACATATTACTAATTCTAACCATTTAAAAAGGGTGACCGGGTCATACTCGATCACCCAATAACTTACCAACTATGAGAAAAGGTGAAGATCCAACAACGTTAATGTAGGGTACACCAATATAGCTCATGAGACCGACTGCGGACAACACAGCCAGCCCTGCAGACAGGACACCACAGCTCGCCAACCAAGGCTTGCTACGCACCCAGTCTAGCATCACACACGAACACACGCTAAACGTGATCAATATGGTGAATGTCACTGTGAAATCCTTCATGACTCCAAAGCTAGCGTCGCCTAGTTCGGTCTAGATGGAACTCGACACCTCGCGAGTTACTGTGATGACTGATGATGTAAAAGCTTCAGCCACTTCAAGAAACTTTTCCTCCCATAAGGCGCTTCGCTGGTCTGCCACGCTGTCTTCGTATGGTAAGAAGTAGGACAACTGAATAGCCTCAGCCGAGAGGACATCATCTTGAGAACCTGTTACAAAAGTCACTCCGCCTAGTCCTCCACCGAGAAAATAAGTTACGGTGTTAAGGCCAAAAAAAAAAAGTCTCCGGTTTCTGGTATGGAGCTTGCCCCAAAAGTGGTGCGGCGACGCGGCTTTTTTTTTTTTTTTTACCTGTTTTTTTTTTTTTTTTTTTTGGCTTCAAAAGTCCGCTGATGACTGCAAATGGTGCCCGACTAAACTTAGTGCAAATATATGGGAGTCCAGAGAGGCCACATAATCTTATTCTCGATCATAACCCCTTCTAAAAACACGTTAAAATTGTGCAGCAGCAGAATTCCAGTCAAACCAGTGAGTTTGGCGGTTTTGAAACATCATCTTGTATTGAAAAAAAACCTTTTTCATTTTGCCGACGCGCATGGCTACGGCGACGCGCGCCCATACCAGAAACCGGAGACTTTTTGGCCTAACGGTTGGTGAGGTATAGAGGGGAAATGTCAGGGTGGTCGACGGAACCTTAGACGAGTTGTAATCATAGGCAGCCAGAATGGAGTTCTCGTTACAAACACCGTCCAATTTCACGCAGAGACAGTGGCGTAGCCACTGGGCGTGGGGGGGCGACCGCCCCACATGAAACCTTGTCGCACCCCAGTCGCCCCCAGTCCCCCCCCCCCACTGAGATTTTGAGTTTCTAAAAAAATTATCATTGATCTAAATCTAAATAGTCACAAATGATCCACATGATGACCACTGAGAAATGACCCTTCGACCGGCGACTGCGCGGACCAGTAAGCTGACAACCGGCCGTGGGTTAGGGGTTTCAACCCCCCTCTTGGGACGCCAAACAAATATGAAAATCGTGCAGAAAAACATAGTAAATGCCTTCCCGCCCCCTTCTTGGCAGCTTAAGCCCCATTTTGATCCAAACCGAATACCACATTATGATTATCGTATAGTAAACAGATTTAGAATCTAACGATTTAACCCGATCCAGTGATTACATAATTTTCCACTGAGCATGTAGGATATCTGTCTGTTGAGCTCTGGCATATTTTCTTGACAAATTTTGAATAATTTGCAACCCGCCAAAAAGTTTATTTGTGTGTTATGAGCGCAAAGGCAACCTGAAATAAAAGCGTATTTTCAGAGGGTTGAAATAAATACAAACTGGCAGTCGTTAGGAGATATAAAAATCCTGGATATTACATGAAGAGTAACTTTAAAGCCAGTATGATATCTCAACAAGGAAATTGCAGAAGTTCCTGACATTTACAGTTTGAGGCATGGCAGATGAATAATTTCAGGATTTCTTTCTTACATTTCAAACCGTCATTTCCGCATGCATTTGGCATAAATTATGTCGTGTGTATGCTCATATCTACTAGTGCTTACTTACCGTGTTTGCTATGGTCTCCAGAGCTGAACATTTCTTCATATCCCTTTCCTTCCTCCTCTCTAGGCACAATAAATATCAACGTCATTTGTTCACCTGAAAATGAATGCGCCAGCTGTATCCACTGGCGCCGTACAGAAAACAAGGCTCGCCATTATTATGTTCACTGTATGCGTCTTTGTACAGTAGCTAGCTATGGTTGCAGACCAGTAAATCGGTCCGAAATTGCCTACCCCGGCCAAATCACGATTTGCATGCCCTCAAAATCTTCAGTATTTGAGCATACTGTGGGCCATGAACTTGAGGGTTTGTAAAAAATATGGGTGGAAGCCGTACACAGGACTGTGAGCTTGTAGTTTCGTTCAATTTGGATGTGTGACGAAAATGCCACTCTGGTCATTTTCTTAGACTCACCTGTACGCCTGGGTAACTTTTTATTAGGTTCCATCCACTTTTATAACTGTTTGATGACTTATTTTATCGCTAGTATCCACCAACCGTCAGTTGTTTTCATGCACTGCCACTGCCATGTGTTTGTGTTTGCTAAAAATAGAGTTAGGGTAAATCCAACATGGCCGCCTCCTTGTTTCTAAAATCTGTTCGGATTGGCCTAAAGTTTTTAAAGAATATTTCTGATTTTAGATTATAAAACTGAGATTTATAAGAGCAGAAAGTTGTATTTCCTTTATCTTTACCTATTTCAACACTTAGATTAAGTTTTTGGCAGAAAATATTTCAGTAGGGAATTATTTACCGAAATTTGCAGTGATTTCGTCTGCCAAGGCCTGAAATGCTTCATGAATATTCATGAGTATGACATCACTGGATTTTTATCAATGAAATTAGGTCATGTTTATGTTCAGTCACCAACTTTGTATTTGCCTTATTGTGAGAAATCTGGGGAAATCTGTTGTTCTGTTTTCAGTGTAAATGAAAGCTTAGGATTTAAGGATTTTGTGATATGAGTGATGAATTTGAGTGAATTACTTTGAGTGATGAATTTGAGTGAATTACTTTGAGTGATGAATGTACAGCATATATTATTGATTTTTCAGATAAATAAAAACTTTTTTGTGTGTAGTAATTTTTGCTAGTTTACAACTTGTGGGCGTGGCTTATTTACCACGCGTTCGCGCAGTCTGTGTGTAAGGCGCACGATCCAAAGAGTATAAATAGGGCAGATTTTTGTGAATTCGGGGTTCGGGCGATTTAGTTCTGAGTTTGTCAAGTTGTAGTTTGTTACGAAGTCACTTCAAATCCAAGCAGACAACATAACAGACAAAATTTTAAATAAAGGGAAAGGAACACTGAAATGAATGAGGATCGGAATCGAGGAGTTTTTGGAAATGAAATTAGAATTATTTTAATTATTTACAATCCGCACATAAACAAGATTAAATAAGCAGATGGGAAAGCAATTATTTATACATTACAAATCAAGTAAATCATATCATACGGTTGGCCATTGGTGAGAGGGGAGGTACCTCCAGAGGGTGGAACCCTGGACTGCAGTCTGCCGGAAAAGTTCGGAAGTCGCGAGAGAGAGAGTTCTTGTCATAACGACTTGCGTCTTGATCGGCGACCTCCGAAACCAGGCGCTGGGTGTGATGGACGGTACGGGTGTAGACCGGATCAGGGGAACGATTGTGCTAGCTGACCAGTCGACGAAGTGCCATAGCAGAGGGGCGTGGCACCAAGACACTGGCCCAAGCCAAGGAGAGCCAAGTCAGCGGTCAATCTGGCAGTCGTGGTGGTAGGGACCGTGCACCGTGCAGACGGCAACGGGCAAGGCACGGCCAAGTCAGCGGCCTCAGCAAGCCAGACGGTCGGGCAGCATGGCATCGCCGGAGAGCGAGTCGATCCCTTGACCACACCTCAGCAAACTGCAGTTCAGGGTCCTTATTCACAAAGCACCCGTAAATGCTTGCGGGCGCGCAACTTCCCCGCAACCCTCACTTAAGCACTTGCGCGTTATTCACGAAGCCCCCTTAAATCTGCGTGTGCCCGTAAACCACCCTTAAATTTGCGGGACCTCCAGACGTCCCGCAAGCACACCACAACTTGCGTGGATCATCTCGATTGTCACAATGGCGGCACTCTTGGCATGTATTTTGGATCTACGAACTGAATCGACGTGCCGGTTCATCTTCCGTGACCGGTTGAACCAACTATAGGATGAGTTAAAAAGAAAGTGACCGAATTTGAAAAATGTGTTCAAAATATTTGGCGCGTTCCATTTTCATGGGCGTCAATCGGTGGGGGACAAGTCCTCCCTCCACTTTTTTTTAAGTGGCGGATATCATATCGTTGCCCCCCCCCCACACTTTTCTATCCCCGAATAAAAATTGTAGCCTACATAATGATTCTATATTAGCTGATTCAATGACTCCAAACTCAAAAAAATGATGTTTAAAAGATTATCTTTTGCTCACAAAAGTGGTTTGAGTGCTCAGAAATGGCCTCAGATCGCACCACAGAGCAAGCATCTAGAATCCAAAAATGTTCGGGCCCGCTCCATGCCGTAATAGGTATGTCCTCCACTTTTGGGAAGCGACTGCCGCCCTTTTTTATGGGACGAAGTTCATCTTATGGGATTTTAAGTGTGAACATTTCACTTAAATTGCACAGTCTAATCCTAAGTTATGTCTATTTCAATAAAACGATCACAAACTTATTTACCACTCATCACGTGATGCAAACTGAACAACCATTGAGTACAATGAAACGTGGACTTTCCCACCTCCACTGAATGAAGAGCATGGGAAAGGATACAAAAATCCCATCAATATTTAAAAAAAAAATAGAGCTACCTTGTTTCTTATATACTGAAAGCACACATTCTGACAGTGGTTTCTGTCTTGAGTTCAGTTATTAAAGGGAACCTGCAAAATGATTTGTATGACTTAAATAGATTTACAACAGCTTTCTTGCCATGTTACTATGACTTTCAACCTTATTTTGTAGTAGTAAAAGCGAGAAATTTCAACATTTCAATTGTTATGCTATTGAACAGTTCCAAGTTCATGAGCCAAAGCGTGATGTCATTCAAAGCAGAACAAAAGTGTCTCTACAGCTTTGTGTACAAATATATATCAAACTTTTCTTTATTTTCTTGCAGTAAGTTCCACTTTTTACTTGCTTATCATATTAAACAGCTTGTTTGGACACTAGCAGTCGCCACTAGTTTTTTCGATGCTTTTTTTGTGGGTAACTTTGAAGGAGTTATGTTTGTACTGTTCATATGCACTTTTGACAAGGAGTTCCTTGTGCAACAAAAGCAAAATAGCGCCCGTAATAGGTTTTCCCAGCCAATTTCCTAAAATGTTCATTCACTTCTGAAAATCGGTCATTCATTTTCGTCTGAATTTGAATGCACGTCTTTAATCCCATTTCAATTCAACGAAAGTTCAATCGTTTTCATTGTCCGTGCATTCGGTTTTGAGAAACAGACGGCCAATTACCAGATTACGTTACCTGCGCATTCATTTACGCGAGCATACCTTTTCGCGCAGAGTTCTGGAATACAATTTCGTGAATGTGCAATATAAAGTGCGTTTTTCTCATTCAAACTTAGCAGATTGCATCACATAACATTAAACTAAAAGTGAAATAAAATGACTAATTTTTGAAATCGCCCTCTAAAAGCGAAAAAGGAAATCTTGTAAACGAATCTGAATGAGCATAAACGAAATGTGCTGCTCAATCACTTAATTGATTGAATGGAAATGAAATCGAATGCTCCGATAGCGAAAATGCATGTGTTCAGAGCGATTCTCAAATTCAGACGAAAATGAATGACCGATTTTCGGAAGTGAATGAACATTTCAGGAAATTGGCTGGGAAAATCTATATATACCATGAACAGAGCCCCTAACGTCATCTGGTGTGTCCAGCCTCGGTAGCCTCCCCCCTTTCGCCCCCGAATTTCCACAAGTGGAGGATTTGGGGTCATATCCACCACCAATCTTCGACACGGATGTACCCCATGGCCCACGGATGACCAAACACTAAATACTGAATTTACATGTTAACTATAAACTTCACCCCCCCCCCCAAAAAAAGGAGAAAATGCAACTGACTTCCCTTTTTGACTCCCTGCAATTACAATGAAAATCACGAAAAGACAAATTCAATGGAAAGCCTTGTCCCGAGATATAGGCCTAATTAAAGAGACAATTTTATTTACATTGATTTCGGCAATAGTATCAAGTTTGACTGACACAACTGTAACATAATTATTATTTTATATTTTAAAACAACAGAAAACATTTACATTTACATGTAAATTTCAAATTAAGAAATTAAGGTGGAGAAAAAAACAACTTTTGCTTCCGATTACATGCCTTTCAATAAAGCGTCAGTAGGTCGAAAAATTATTTCGCCAATTTTTTGGGGGCGCTTATTAATGGAGCATCATTCGTACTCATCATAGAGCAAGGAATCATGTTTATTTTGTGCCTGGATTATTTTCATTTGCGCCACGAAAATTATCAAGACTGGCTATTAAAAGTGATTAAAACTTGCCTCACCTAATTAAAAATATATTTGAGGTCGGTGGTTCCACTTTATGCTTAACATACATCACGGCCGCTGGCACCGCCAACATTCCGCCTGGCTGGCCGAACATCGCGCCGTGCTCACGGCCCCGTGGCCGAAAATCTTGCACTACTGCAGAAACACGCTACGATGTTTCGCCACAAGTTCGAGCTTTGCAATCTCGTCATTTTAATGGAAAACACATACACAGAAAATAAAGATCACGTTCTGTGAATTAATTCGCAGAAATTCTCTTTCTCCAGCGATGTTTGTTTGGTAATATTTTTACGATCCAACTTCGGCCCACTACATCATCATGCTGTATGATACGAAGTAGTATGGACCGGTGAGAGAGGCAGTAGTCACTGGTTCCGGTCCTTCATCATAGCATTGATTCCGTTAGCTGGCGAAGGGAACCAGTGTACCATGTTGTATGTTAGCTTGGTGCAGCTGGTGGTCGACAGAACACGTCATCGTGTGCATTTTGATCACACATCCATCGGAAAAACAGGATTTTGGTCAAGATTTTGCATGTCAAGATGAAATAATGGCCTATGTAACGATCAAATTGTGTATTTTAATGGCGTGTATGATAATTATATTGTGTGTATCAGGGGCAAAAAAAATGTGATCTTTTTTTGTGTCGGCGTATCGGGCCGGCCGCAATTCCAGCGTATCAGGCCGATACGCACGTTTGTACGTGGGGAGAACCATGCTGTCCGTCGGGCAGCCAGGCATACCCCGATGCGTTTGTGCAAAAATAATCGTACTTCGCAGTTTAAGAATTCAAGTTTTGAGATCGTCGCGATTTTCGCACGTTTAACACAGGTATGTTTGTGTCAAATCATGGTCAGATTCAAGTGTGGAAAATGGTCTTTGTTGATGGCAAATAATTAAAAGTACTTGAAATGTTTGAAATTTGTCAATTATCAACCTTCAAAATGGCAATAAAAAGTTTGAGGTCGGCAATTTGGCCGAAAAAATTCCAGGTCGGTCGGGTTACCGTAAACACACCATTTTTTTTGTTTGGCCTAAGGTAGTGTGAATAGGCCTAAGCCTACACAAGTTCAACCCTGCACGCCGTCCTTTTTTCTCGTAACCATAACTGTTAACCATTTCACAAAATTGTTTGTCTGGAGTTTCAGAAGCTTTAATAGCCGATACAACATTTATTTTTAGCTGCACCACCCGGATCGTGAATCAAGTGCTGTCAAACCAAAAGGACATGAGTCATTCGCATTATTGTTAAACCTAAACTGCGAGGGGGATTTCAGGCGACGACTTTCTTTGATCTCATTTGCAATTGGTAAGGCCACAAAAAAAAGTCTCCGGTTTCTGGTATGCGCGCGCGTCGCTGTAGCCATGCGCGTCGGCAAAATGAAAAAGTTTTATTTTCAATGAAAGATGATGTCTCAAAACCGCCAAACTCACTGGTTTGACTGGAATCCTGCTGCTGCACATTTTTAACGTGTTTTTAGATGAGTTATGGTCGAAAATAAGCTTTATGTGGCCTCTCTGGACTCCCAATCCCATATAGGCCTATTTGTACTAAGTTTAGTCGGGCACCATTTGCTGTCATCAGCCGACATTTGAAGCCAAAAAGTCGGGTAAAAAAAACAAAGCCGCGTCGCCGCACCACTTTTTGGGCAAGCTCCATACCAGAAACCGGAGACTTTTTTTTGGCCTTACATGCGATTGTATTGATGAAAGGATTTGCTAACAATTGAAAAACTACCCCTTTCCTGTCACTTTCAACGAAAACAAGTATTACAATCTTGTATGTATTGTTGCGACACATAATAATGTGCAAGAGAACAAGATGAGCTGAATTTCCACTGCATGTTTCCTTTAAAGTCTTGTTGGCATTTTAAAGTTTGTCTGTAATACGATTCTCACTAAACTCAATAGCTTCCAATGACATTCAAGGACAGCTATAAAAATGGGCTACGTTTGTAACACATGCATAACTTCTGAAAGCATTGGTAAATTTTAGTGATTCATTTTTTTTTTAAATGAGTGGAAGAACATGCTCTTAAAGACATGCTTGATTGGTGTTGATTGTTTGCTAAGAAAACAAACACAATTTAATCTTTAATCGACTCTACGAGCAAGAACTCTGAAATGGGATAAAATTTCTTGGCATTTGTTTTTTTTTTATGTTCAACCAATTAGTTGCGGGTGCCCGCAACATGCGGGTCCACTAAGGAAACTCTAAGGGTGCTTCGTGAATGCCACTTAACGCAAGTCTTACGTGCCCTTAACATCCACTTACGGGTCCCCGCAACGCAAACATTTACGGGTGCTTTGTGAATAAGCACCCTGAATCCGAAGAACGGCGAAATTCCAGAGCTTTTAAGTCCGGCAGGGAATTCCAATGTCCATTCCACTGGTAAGGAATGTGGGTTGGACTCCAGCGCGGAGTCCCAATGCGGGACCAAAAGTTCGTTGCAACAAAAGGGGACTATGCAGGACGATCGCGGGCCATTGGCCTAATTTACATGAAGTTAATTTGCTTAAACCTTAAACAATTTACGAATTCTTAACAAGTTGTACTGCTGATCTCTGAGAAGTTGACGTTCTGAGGAGCTGAGGAGCAGAGGAGCTGGCGAAGGCGCTAATAGGCACGTACAGAGCCTGTTTAATGTTTACAATAGCGTGCAGATTCACTGGGGAGAAATATTTATTATAAATTAAGTTAGGGAGGTTTGGAATTAAGAAGGTTTAATTAAATCTTAATTTAAATTAGGGAGGGTTGGAATTAAGAAACTGAGGAGCCAGTGAGGAGCCGAGGAGCAGAGGAGCCAGTTAAGGAGTTGAGGAGCAGAGGAGCCAAGTGAGGAGCCGAATTTGGAGGACACTTTGTAAGTCACTTATTATTGGAATGGAGGAGCTGGATAAACTAATATAAGGTCATCTTAGTTATCTCAGGAGCTAAGCATATTCAAGAAACTACTGGCAGACCCGTCAGAGGCCTTGACTTAGCGATACATTTGGACTGGCAGACGGAATTGCCTAGTCGTGTTTATATTTGAGAAATACCGGCAGACAGAATTGCATAACGTAGTGATATTTGTTTATGAACAGGCAGACGTTATTACCTATAGTCATAGTGTTTTATAAGGGCATAGGATTTGCCCGTTGTTAAGTTTATAGTAAAGGTTAGGGAATAACTTAGAGACTAATTGTTTTGCCTCCCAGTGCAGAGAGCACTATCCTTTAAAGGTATCCCCCCCCCCCTTCGGGTAAATAAATTCAAGAGATTAGGCCCCTAGACTCGTTCCTCACCAGTGCAAAGTGCACTGCCATTTACTGTATTTTCTGAGCTTTGAATTAATTTAAGTTTAAGCTCATTTTTGGCATTGTTCTTTTGGCTGTTGTTCAGTTTTGAATTAAATTGCTAGTTTTCGAGTTGTGCTGAAGATTTGTCTGAGGTGTATCTTTCTCGAGTCATTCCTTAGGAACTAGTAAGACTGTTTGTTACTTCACTTAACTTCTTCACTGGGTCATATATTTTGACTACGAACTTTAGACGCAGATTAAGAAATACTAAACCGGTGAGGCGGAACTCCGGGGGTTTAGGGCCTATACATTTTCCACCCGGTGGCAGCGCTATCGTCCTGGTAACATCTTGGACAAGTTTGACGGACCGCGAATCATACGGACCGATCACACTTTTTAGATATTTGCCACAGATGAAATTGGGGCCCTTAAAGCGCTCTATCTTGCAATGGGGTGTAGGCATCGTTTTTCAAAATGACGATGGGCTTCAGGACTATTTTCAGGGGTGATCATCTTCGGATGGAAATTTCTCCTAAAAGTCATCAGTTGACCCCCCAAAAATTGAAAAGAAAAGGGAAAGATGATGAAATTAGCTTTAATTTGATGTATGTCTCGAACACCTTGGACAGTTGTGAGTGTTTTCCCGAATTTCTGAAGTGGGAGCATTTACCATTGGGGTCTATGGAAGTTTATTTACTGGTCTGCAACCCTATGGGCAATATGATTATCATTACATTAAGTCATGTGATACCTGTTCGTACACCAGCACTCCGTGGGAACCTCTCTTCACAACCTCGACCCCAGGGTGTCGAACAGTACCTGCCAAATACTACCTGCTCTCACACCCTGGTATTGGAACATTTGCAAGTGCAAGCTTTTTGAACACATATGCAAATGAGGAATAGTATGTGTGCCTGCCTGTGCGCTACATTTGCATTTGTTTTTGTATGCTGAGTCTGGGGTAAAAACAGAATCAATTCGTCGCAGCGCGAGCATGGCACAAGTTACAAAAATTCGATATTATTTTAATTAAACTGTTAAGATCTTATCGAGACAACATGCAGTATCACATTTCATATTAATATGAACAAACTGGAAAGGAAATGAATATTTTAAAGAAGGCGTGGAGGAATGATCGCGAAAACACTTACTGCACGTTGTGATTAACCCATTGGTTCACAAAAATGGCGATGGAATCAAAACTACTGGACCGAATTGGGAGTTCTTTGTGTCCTTTTCCTTCTAACAAAATTTCCTATCCATATATATATCAACAGTGTAGGTCTCTGAAGAGTCGAAGTATGAGGTTGCGGGTTTTTGTGACCACCCTGTATGAAGGCATCCTCACTGAATGTAGTAGGGTCTTTATGTCAAAAAAATCTGGTGAGGCCTAGTTGCCAACTGAAAACAGTTTTGGAACCCTTAAGATGTTTAGTTTGAGACATTAAAAAAGCCACATGTTTCTCGTCCGGGTTTTTGGAAAAAAAGGAGGAAGCAAGGAGGGGCTTTTTTTTTTTGGAGAAGATTTAAAATTTCCTGCAACGGTTGATGTTTCCACTGTTCAAAGACACTTTTAAAATGAAAGACAAGTTGGTCAAGAGAACTGAACATATTTACAGTCTTTTATATTAGAGTTGTATTGGTCTACAATGAACAGTTTGCATGTGCTTTAACCGTGGACCTTTCGGTGTTTTTTACTGCATTTTTGAAAATTAAAAAATAATAAAAAATCCAGGGGGCCTCCAAAAAGGAAGCGGGCAGGAACGAGAAACATGTTTTTGTCTTTTTACTTCGCCTTGCATATATGTGCAACTTAAAAAAAAATAATTATGATAGTTATGCTACACAACATAAATTACCAAAGGAAAAGAGATTACCATCAAATATACAATGTACATAAATTATAACTAAATTATCACAAATAAGAACACACCGACATGAAAACATACATGTACAAATATTGCCCAAATTATGAACAGTACATGTACATAAAGCCCATGCATACTTACATGTACAATGTACATGTTCATTGTAGGGTACTACACTGTATCCTGTTCTCCACAACCACATGTGGGTCATTTCATGTCAGACCAACGCACTTTTTAACCTCGTGTCTTCCGATTTTGATAAAAATTGTTGTGCTTGTAGGTCCTGATGAGCAATGAATGCACACCAATTTTTAGCCCGATCCGACCTACCATATGGTCAGGGCAGAAACCACAAAAACCGACATTTTTAGAGTAAAATACCACCCTTTTGGTAGAAATATGTCAAAACCATCTAAATTTTCATCGAATATATGCGAATTTGGTATCAAAATAATAAGAATTGCATGCTCAAATCAACTCTTTCGTCAAAATTAAATTTTGTGAAAAGTAGGTAACGTGACCTTTAATATGTTATCGTGACCTTTGACCCAATTTATGTACTAATGTATCATTCCAAAAATCAACGAAATGAAAATGACTTGATAGAGCATGTCTTCCTCTATCAGAATCTACTAAAAATCAATTGGGGTCTATAAAATTTACAACTTTATGACTATTTTTGTACAGTTGGTAGGTTACAAATTAGTCAATTTATAGACTTTAAATTAAAAATCCACCCACACAACTTACTATTCTGTTTCTAAAGCTACTTAAATTAATCTTGGTTTGGGAATTTCTCATGTTTAGGGCTGGTGAGGTATAAGCAAACTCATAATATAAATTATCAGCAGTGGCGCACCCATGATTCTGCTTTTTGTGTGTGGGGGGGGGGGGGGGGGGGGGGACTCATAATTTGTTTGTTTTCAAATTTCTGTAGAAAATTGAACAAAAAAAAAATACTCCAAAATCAAACAAACAAATTGACAACATTGGAGGGGGGGGGGGGTAACTTTGATTGCGATATTGAGTATTATCTTCAAGCAACCTTGAATCCTAGACCCTGATTAGTCCATCTATAGCAACAACAGTATGATTTGATATAATACTGCACAGCTACCCGTATATTGCACCCCAGATATCGGCACGTACAGTACAGTATGTACATGTACCGTACGTACACCCACTGTGTGTGTGATGATGGACTGCATTGTACATGTACATCTAGTGTGTGCGACCACGTGACGTCAGTGGGCAGACCGCGCCGCTCCTTGCGGTTTTCGTCAAATCTGCGAAGAATCTGACACTCCAAGGTGAATAGCGTTATAACAGGAATCATTTTACATGTTTTACATTGTTCCTGGGTCCTAAAATAGTGAGCGCTATATCCCGAAAAGCGTTGTAAACGGGAGCGCTGTAACCGCAGGAAAATGTACACAATGAATGGGAGCGCAGTCGGGGAAATGAAAAATGAGCGTTATATCGGCAGGAACGTTATATCAGGGCGCGCTGTAACGGGAATCTACTGTATTTGCTGCTGAACGGTCCGATACACTATGCACCTACATCTCTCGCCACGTGCAATGTACGCATTCGACATCAAGCTTGCTTGAAGATAAATTCGTAATGACTCGTGGAACACGGAATAATGTAGTGCGTCGGGTGGCATATGGGTCACAGCAGCATTGCATTGTTTCATATTCTAATATTCCAAGCGCGCTCGTGGGATAACTAATTATCAGTGGCACGGGGGGAGGGGGGGGGGAGAGGGACTTGAACCCACTTGAACCCACCCCGATCCAAGGTTTTCAATTTGTTTGTTTGATTTTTTTTTCAATCTTCTACAGAAATTTGACAACAAAACGCTATTAGCCCACCCCCCCCCCAAAAAAAAAGCAAAATCCTGGGTGCACCACTACTGATAATTTAAATTATGAGTCTGGTTATACCTCATCAGCACTAAACATGAGAAATTCCCAAACCAAGATTAATTTAAGTACCTTTACAAACAGAATGGGAAGTTGTGTGGGTGGATTTCTAATGTAAAGTCTATAAATTTACTCATTTGTAACCCACCAAATGTACAAAAATAGTCATAAAGTTGTTAATTTTGAAGACCCCAATTGATTTGTAGTAAATTCTGATAGAGGAAGACATGTTCTATCAAGTCATTTTCATTTCGTTGATTTTTGGAATAATACATTATTACATAAATTGGGTCAAAGGTCACGATAACATATTAAAGGTCACGTTACCTCCTTTTCACAAAATTTAATTTTGACAAAAGAGTTGATTTGAAAATGCAATTCGTATTATTTTAATACCAAATTCGCATATATTCGATAAAAATTTACACGGTTTTGACATATTTCTACCAAAAGGGTGGTATTTTACTCTAAAAATGTCCGGTTTTTTTTGTTTCTGCCCTGACCACATGGTTGGTCGGATCGGGCTAAAAATTGGTGTGCATTCATTGCTCATCAGGACCTACAAGCACAGCAATTTTTATCAAAATCGGAAAACATGACAGAGGTAAAAAAGTGCGTTGGTCTGACATGGAATGACCCATGTGTGACTTTGTGTGCCCTGTGCAGTGCGTGACCCCATGCATGCCCTTACAAAAAAAAAATTATACAGTTCTATAGAACTCTACAGGCTCGCCAATTCTCTATAGAATTTATATAGAGGGGAGTCTATAGAAATTGTTTACCCTATAGAATTCTATAGATTTCTATAAATCATTTTTTCTATAGACCCCAAATTTCTATAGAAAGGTATAATTTCTATAGAGAAGTACTTCTATACAAGGATCATTTCTATAGAGAGGTATAATTCTATAGAGACGCATACATTCTATAGAGAAGTATATTTCTATGGAGAAGTACAGGATTATCATTTAATATTAAAAAAAAAATAGAAGCTATACATCAACAAATTCCTAGCGACGAAATGAGGTTGTTTGTTTATCACTCATGCTATATGTATTCACGATCTTGAGTTACTACTCATGATTTGCATAGCTAGAACATAGCGTACGCAGGAAATTTTTCTTTTCACAACTACAACTATACAAGCATAATACAGAAATAATTATTTAGTTTGAGAATGTGAAAGAAGAAAGTTAGTTCCATCTGCATTTTTATTGTAATTAATCCTTCAAAATGACCATACATCACATTACATATCATACTATATATATAGCAATAAAATCATCAAGTCAGGATACCCCTCCTTATGCAGCTCGCCCCAGAAGCACCAGATAAACAAGGCGTTAGAACAAACAGAAGGTTAGTGCATGCCTATTGAAACTTTCAAGAATTAATTGCGGTTCTTGCAAGCACATATGATGGAGATTTTACTGTGTGTGTAATGTTGCCTACATTTTCACGGTGCTATACTACTCTGCTAGAAAGAATAACGGAGGACGTGAAGGGTGAAAACGATGGTGACTGGTGAGTAGAGAAGATTTAATTTAAAACCACCTTAATAGATACCTATGTTGCAGAATAGAATAGTGACATTATATCAATATTTTATAACAACCTGTCAATGTTACTGTCTCCATGGTCTCAGTCATGTCGGTCATTACAGTTCGTGATTACCAGATTCCTTCCTCAGCAAAGTTGCAAGAGAACTTCAATTTTAAAGAACTACAAAAGTACATGTAACTTGTTATGCTTGTTTAATATGGGTCAAATAGCTTCTGCCCAAACTCCCTCCCTAAACAATGAAGAAATTATATCCTCCATGCCTAAACTAAGGGGTGCATCAATAGATATAAATAGGGTCGAATCAACAAATAAGAATCAGCTGACTTGACATGTTTGGAGATTGGTTTGAAATGGAAAAGTGTGCAGCTCTATGTTACCGATAAAAATTTGCATTTGTGGACAAGGTGTTTCACACAAAAAGCAGCATTGAGGATAGCTCGAGTAACTCCAGCTGACATGCTCATATTCATTCACATGTAGCACTGGAGACATAACCTATTCGTTAGAGTGTGGTGAATAGCAGTCGTGGAAAGCAAGGCAACGCACCAGACGAAAATTGAACCCACTAGCGGCGCTTGAAAGCGGTGTGGTACCCACATACATCGCACAATTCTTTTTTTTCAGATAATCATCACGTGTGCATTTATTTGCATAATTAAGTAAACAAGATGGACGACAACCGTTGGAACTGGACGGTTTTTATGGACAAGCCGCCGAAATCGTCAAACAATTTTCAAATTTTTGGGGGTTTCTGTTTCAAGGCGATCATTAGCTTCGTGAATGACTGCTGAATGGTGTGAGGTATGTCCATGGACTCTGGGGTAGGATTATAGAAGGGAAATGGACCATTTTTGTAAAGGCCCTTTTTAAGGGTCTCTTGTTACCACACTTTAACGAATAGGTTATGTCTCCAGCGCTACATGTGAATGAATATGAGCATGTCAGCTGGAGTTACTCAAGCTACATTGAGGAATAAGATTCTTCGGTCATCATGGCCATGTTTGTTAGTAGAGATTAATTTTATTAATATCACACTTCTTTTGTAAATATTATCATTTATAAAATGAACAATTCATTTTCCCCACTGCAGACTTCCTCAAATGATACATCTAGAATTCTACATCTACCTGTCTCCATGATCCTGTGCGCTGTGGAGATGATTAACCAAAAACTACCGAGATGATCTGCAGTATGTGCATGTACAAGACCAAGACTGTCTGACTGCTTCTGCCCCAGCTCTGCAAATTGGAGGCAGCGGCATGCATCCTTAACAAGCAGTTGGAATCATCGTCCTAATCTACAAGATGTCAGTTCCGGAAACTACAATGTACATGTACAGTACTTTTAAAGAGATTCATCATAAAGTTTGTTCCATACAATACACACATGAACATGCAAATGATGTACAGGTACCGATATGTCACAGCTTGATAGAATGACTCTTGGAAATTACGATCAGTACTTTTGTTGAAACTTCCAATTCTAGTTGTCAAAACGTGTCTGAATACCATTGCCTTTCAACAAAGCTTTATGCATGGTTTTACAAACTGAATATAGGCATGGATTGTTGCAACCACAAGTCTTTCATGCATGTGTCTTTCTTGCCAAATTTAAAGTATCCCTCTCAGGAAAAAAATTCAAATAAAAATGTGTTTATTTTATTCTTTTTCTGCTCAACTTCTGCTATTTTTTTTCACCACATCAACCGTGTACACTGTACAGACTGTATTCATTATTGGTGCCTTTGATTTTAATACACTGCACAGATCGCAGACAGTGTGACAGGGCCTTCTTTGCCAAACGCGCAACACGCGCCCCACTGGGACGACTGAGGCAGCACGCATAGAGCCCTACCCCGACGAGTGAATTAAACACGAACAGTGGAGGAGTGCAACGGAATGCAATTACCTGAATTTGTACTGAAAATGAGTTGCCATGAATACCGCAACAAGATAAAAAAACAGACCACCCATTGCTTGGAAATGCCTTTGTAGCTTGCAAAGTAGTAGCATGCAGATAAAACTTTCAGGAAAATGAACCCTGGCCATTTATTGCAAATACATGTAGTGCAAACTGTTTTGTAGAATGAGTGCAACTTGCGAATATCCTGGGCACACTTGCCACAAACACTTTGGCATGCTTACTCAAACAAACCCTTGCTTGTAAACATGGTGGAAAATAAAAGATGCAGCTATACATTGTTGCAATGATTAAGTGCAAACCCTGACCATTGGTTTGAAAGAATCAGTGACTATTGGAAATGTCCTTGGCACACCTGCCCCAGAAACTTGGGCATGCTTGCCCAAATAATCAATAGAGCACATGGATACGTAAGAGAGTAACTGTCACCATTATGGCAAGAATCGCAGCCTCTGGCCATTGGTTTCAAAGAATCAGTTCAAATGTGAAACATTCTAAGCACGCTTACCCCAAAACTTAGGCATTCTTGCCCAATCAACCCACTGCTTGGTAACATGTACCGTTGTAAAATGCAAAGTAAACATACAGATAATACATTGAGAAATAATCTACACCCTCACTGCATAATGACAACAAGTACTCAAAGACTCAAAGACTGAATGAAAATTTTAAATGTCATTGGCACGCTTGCCCCAACAACTTGGGCATGCTGGCCCAAACCATTCATTGCTTGGAAATTATAAAATGCAAAGTAAACAAATAGATAATAAATTGAGGAATAATGGACGCCATCACTGCATAACCCTTGCTTGTACATATGGTTGTAAAATAAAAGATGCAGATATGCATATCAAAGAATAACGGATAACATTATTGCAATGATTAAGAGCAAACTCTTAACCATTGGTTTTAAAGAATCAGTAGTAATGGGAAATATCATTTACACACCCGCTTGCCCAAACAATCAATAAAATGCAACTATACGTAGGAATAACTGATACTATTGTGGCAAGATTTGCAAACTCCGACCACTGGACTCCAAGATTGAGTTCAAATTGTAATTCCTTGGTTCGCTTGCCCCGAAACTTGGGCATGCTTTCCCCAACAACCCACTGTTTGGAAACACGTAAAGTTAAACAATTCAATCAGCCCACGTCTTGGAAATATGTGTAGTTATAAAATGCAAAATAAACACACAGATATGGCAACAAGTTCAACCTACGACCACTGGACTCAAAGATTGAATTCAAATTGTAAATATCCTTGTTTAAAACAGGTGTGAGTCTGGATGGGTTCGCCTCGAGTAATTATCACCCATCCAGACTCACACCGGTTTTAAAGAGAGTGTTAAATACCGACGGAACACATATTTATTCCCATTCATAAATACCTTTTTGGTCAAAAAAAAATCGTTTCGGTCCAAAAATCAAAACAAGTCAAAAACTAGACGTTGTTAACCATTTTGTTCAACAATCTTACTTCATGTTTTACGAAACATCCCTCTGACTATAATATGGAATGCCCGTCCACAATTGCGTGTGCGTCGCGCATTCCATCTCCATGGTCGTGCGTACTGCGCGATGTCGCGCAAAACGCAGCTGGGCTGGTGCAGTGTGAATATCGGATTATGAAATAATGATTTACTGGTAGTATTGCGCATGCATTGGAATTTGAACGTTTAACCAATGAAACGTTGAAGGGCACCAGATTTCATGGGAGTCAAAATTTCATGTGACACTAGAAAAGTGTTTAAGACCAGCTAGCCATGTCTTTATCATCCGTTTAAAACCGGCCACAAGACGGGCTTTTTGTGCCATGTGTTTTGCTTATTTTTTTTTTTACAATGAATAAACACATTAGAGTAAACACTTTAGAATAAAATAAATGTCCGAAGTTGCGCGCGCACGCGTGCAGGGTAAAAACAAAGATACGAGCGACCTCTGGACTCGACTCCTATCAAAAGAACAAAGTGGAGGAAATAGATCGACTTCAGAGAGGTAATTACATGTATTTTATATAATATTTTCTTATCTTTGTTTAGTCTCGTGCCTTTATTCATTTTTTTTTCTTCCAGAGCCTCCACAATACCTAAATGAGTATCATCACCTTTCAGATGTAAGTAACTTGACAAAAAATCCTTGTAGGTGTCGAGAAAGATTTGCTTGACTGTCCAGAGTGTCTTCCTATTGTTTTTTTTCCTTTTTTTCTTGGCTTGATCTTCACCCATACCCCCTGTCGCATCCCCGGATGGCTCACCCTAAAAGATTGACCTTCAGTAGTCCCCTGATAATTTAACTGAACAATACTCAGAAATAAAATAAGGGCAAGATGCACGTTTTACTATAGTTACAAGTTGTGAAGAGAAGCAATCATTTATTCGCTTGAAACAGTCCAACAAGCATGGTTTAACAATCACTTGTACAATTTACTTGGTTCTTGGTTGGTTCTTCTCCTAAATACTCCACGTGGGAGTTTATACAGGAGGCCAGAAACACCGGGGCAAACCCCTTCTCTTAGCGATAAGTGTTTACTGGGTTCTTTTACGTGCATTTATACAACACACGGGACCTACGGCTTAACGTCCCATCCGAAGGACGAAGCAATAATGGTTAAGTGCCTTGCTTGAGAGCACAAGTGTCGGCCGGCGGGCTCGAACCCACGTCACTGTTGCCTCTGAAACACCAGAACATGAGTCCGGTGTTCTTAACCGCTAGGCCATGACACTCCACTTACCTGCTACCAGTTCTAAAAATTAAAATTTCCATTTACCCCTTACAAGCTAACGGTTATAATCATTCCAATACTACGGATAAACCTACACCTAAAAGCGCAATTGCTTCACCCAAGTTCCGACTACCGGGGACGTCCGGGCCCGCGGCGACAACCACTGACATACGGGGGAGGTGACCTCCGGGCCTTCTTCTTGTATCGTTTAGGGCGTGACATCTCAGGGAAGACGAAGACCCCAACCCGACGGAATGGGTTAAATTCCAACTGATGCTAGCTGTATCGCACTCAAAAAGTCAAGAGTCAGTCCTGAAATGTCTGTGACTCGTTCCGATCAATAGTATACCATAAAGGGCCTGTTACATTATATGTGCTCTCATAGGAGACCTTACGGCGACCAATTTTTTTTTTCCATAAATTTAACAATCGCAGCGAGGACGCAATAAAATGACAACTTTCTGCCTCAAAGAAGCTCAAGCTACGCTCATACTGTGCTCTTTCCGCGCTTACGATGCGTTCAACTCGCTCTCTATGCGCCCCTGTCAAGCCCAATTACTTGATCTAGTCGCTGCCGTAGCGCTGTCACTGTGCTCACACTACGCTCTGCTCGCTGTTGATACGTCCTAGTAGCATGCGTTGCGCTCTTAGTCCAGGCAAAATACTTCATTTTTTGAGTGAACCTCAAACAAATTGCAACATAATTTTTTTCACCACAGTGCATTTCTATAAGGTCCCTAAAATGACATACTAAAAGTCCAAAAAAATCCAAGTGGTGGAAATATGCCTAATTTGCATAAATCAAAAATGGCCGAAAATTTTAGGACTTTCACATTGATTTGGTCATATTTCTCATACTCGATAGCTTTTTGAGGTACTTGAAACGACAAGTTTAGTCCGTTTACATTGATTTTATCATTATTCTAGTCCTAGGTAACTTTCAAGATCCCCATGTTTCCCAAATTGTCCATATGTCGTATATTAATTTGCATAAATGCCATATATTAATTTGCATAAATTAAAGTTAAAATTAAGGCTGCCATGTGTGGACATGTTACAATTGAATTTTCCCTGATAATCCAAGTTCGGTTATTTATACATAAATATCACGGTGCATTTCTATAAGGCCCCTAAAATAGTCCCAAAAAAATCCAAGTGGTGGAAATATACCTAATTTGCATAAATTCAAAATGACCACTTAAAAACATGATTTTCATATTGATTTTGCCATAATTCTCGTCCTACATTGCTTTTTGGGTGCTTTAAAGGGAATATACAACATTTGCAAACATCAAAAACGAAATGATCACATTATCACGAAATACCTTACTGGATTGTTAGGGAATGACATTCAATTAAAAGCATCCTGTTAATCGTGCTGGTGTGCTGACATTTTCAAAAAAAAATGTATTTTTCCAACGCTGGTCGGCTTATTACCAGCGTTGGAGAAAACTGGCTTTTTTTTCAAAAAAATGCTCTTAATTTTTCAAATTTAGTTATTTCGCATTTTCTTTGCAATTGATCACACACCTGTGAAGGATTCTTTGACCTTACCATTCCCCAACGTCTATACATTGCTCTGATTCATCGTAAGTGGGGTCAGGGCAGGGGCGGATCCAGACTGCCATTTGCCATTAGATGCTCTGTGGTGCAATCTGAGGCGATTCCTGGCCACTTACCACCGTTTATAAAACGTTTTAAACATCGAAAATTCCTTTTAAATTTGTTATTTTTTTGTTCTTTATAAAGTTTGTTATGTACTCAAAGTTGAGAACTATTTTCCATCTCCGTATTTTTTCACAACTTTTTATTTTGGAAAGGGATTTAGGCCACTTGTAGTCCAAGCCTCAGCCATTTGCTGAAGGTACAAAAAAGGTGGGGCACCGCTCGGGTGAAATTATAGCATAGAGGGAATTTGGCCGGAGGACTAATGCGAGCGCGGAGCGCCAAGCCCCTTTTTTTAGCAGAAGTTTTTAAATTTATGAGGGGATATTTTGTTTCATTTGTTTCAAATACATATAGGCCTATATATGTACTCTTGCTCTTATGAAGTTTCTTCTGTATTCAAAGCCTAAAGTTGAGAACATGCACCTAATTTGTAATTGTTCCGCGCTCGGTCACAATAACTGACATGGAATTTAAATATTTCATTACAGCCGATCCATATTTGGGGAGTGTGACAAACTGGCATGAAACGTATCCGAAAAAAAATATTTTAATAGAATCTGAATTGGCCATTGTTTGATTTTATTTAGTCAACAAGCCCGGAGCGTGAAAACGGTTTGACCTTCATAGGTATCGTACGCAGCAGTTGTTCGCGTGCAGTCCAAAGAGCTATATTAGGAGGTGCGCGAAAATTGCCACGCCTTTTGAACGATTGTTCTTCCTCAAACTCAAAATGCGTGGCCCGTCGGATCGATCACCGTCCGTTTTCCAACGATAGTAAACATTTAAAAATATTTGCCAGGGGGCGTGCGCCCCCTGCGCCCCCTGCTGGATCTGCCAATGGGGTCAGGGAACCAGACTACAAGAACATGATTGATTTTCTTGGTTTTTCCAGCATCTACCGGCCCAAAACGTGAAACAAGTCAGTTCAACAAAATTGCTATAACATACTAATCCTCCAAATCCATATATTTCTTAAAACTGCAGCAACAGCAAATGTTGTATATTCCCTTTAAGCAACAATTTGTCTTTTTACATGATTTCATCATTATGCTAGTCCTGGGTACCTTTTGAGATCCCAATGTTTCCCAAATTTGCCAAATGCCGTATAATAATTTGCATAATTTCAAATAAAGTAAAGTAAAGTTACAATTATGACACACTGATTGTGACCCATGTTGGGACTTAGGCCATGACAAATGGGTCGCGGGGAAAACCATTCCACAGGTTTCGAACTTTTATGAAAATGGTGTTTTCAAGAACAATTGTTATAAATAGTGAATGTAAAGGTCATTGACCTCTCAAAGGTCACCAGAGGTCAAATATGAAATGTCTTCACATGTGAAAATTGTCTTCATGGCATGAAGAACCAACGTGCGAAGTTTCATGCTTTAGTCACAAAAGAGTTTTACTCTGTATTTAAATGAATGATTTTTGACTCCCTTGTAAATAGGACTGTCTGCAGGGTTGGCGATTTGTATTATTTTTTTTTTATTATTGTAAACAAGAACACACAGATTTTTTTCATTTAAATCAGATAAAACAAGTTAAATCAGATATTTTTAAAATTGTTTTAACCTCTAAAATATTGATTTGTCTCAAAATCTTCCCATGCATACCTACACCATTAACGAGGAGTTTTTAGGTTCCTATAACACTCATCATCCACAGAACTCTATTCAGTATTCGGAAATTTCCAGACAGAATTTCCCCATAGACCTGAGACTAAAAATGATGGATATTATTATTTAAAACATAATTTTATAAAGGAATGATCAAAGCCAAATTGAGTGTGCTGACTGAACAATTCATTGATATTGTACAAGATCTTAAAATTCAAACTTCGAAGAAAAACTTTAGGATTCGAATCTTGGCTTAAATCAAAACAATGATGTATGCAAAAGCTAGGTCAAATCGATGCTGATTAAGTAGGGGTGTTTGAATGTGTAACGTTAACAGCATCTTAGGCGAAGTAAAAAAAAAAACATGTTTCTCGTCACCGCCTTTTTCCTTTTGGAGGCCGCCTGGATTTTTTTTATTATTTTATTTTTGAAAAATGTAGGGAAAAAATACCGAAAAGTTCACAAATTCTTCGCAAAATAAATACCAATACCAATACAACTCTAAATGACACTGTAAATATGTTCAGTTCTCTTGTCCAACTCTTCTTTCATTTTAAAAAGTGTCTTTGAACAGTGGAACACCAACGGTTGCAGGAAATTTTAAAATAGCGAAAACGAAAATTTACAGTTTCGCAGCCTTTTCGGCTTCACGAACTAACACTCATCTTTTTTTCTGTTATTTCTTGTTTATTTAATACACAAACGAGTGAAAAACAGCAGATTTAATAAATTCAATTCATCAAGTGTCCACAATGAGAAACCCAACTGAAAATACTCTGTCATCTTGAAAAAAATAAAAAATAAACAATAAAAAGCCCCACTTCCTCCCTTTTTTCAAAAACCCCGGACAAGAAACATATTTTTTTTATTCGGCATTAAACTTTGCATTTATGTGAAATTAGTTGATTTGAATGATTGAATTGACCCTCAATCAATTGATTTTGCCATAAATAAGCTTTTTACACCCCGAAAATTGATTGAAATGACTGATTAAAAACAAAACAAATCATGTGATTTAAACCGCGATTTAAATCATATATTGAAATCAATGTGATTTCAATCAGCCAAGCTTTCTTTTATAATTGCCATTATATTTGTATGTCCTTACTTATACAGGTAAACCAAGATAAATCGCAAACTGAACACTGAAAATATCTATTAATGCAGAAAGCTCTACCACCTTAATTTCATCGGAATCATTTCAAAATTAACGCATATATGTTGCAAACGTGTTCACTGGCGAATTTACATTTATCCACTTCTGCACACCAATATATTGTTAACATAGGTCTATACATTTTTACAATAAACTTGCACGAAATAGATCTCACTGTCTACGGAATTCCGTAGATAAAAATTCAGTTCCATCTGAGATGAAAGGTCAGGACCAAGTACAGGGTGTTTCAAAAAGGTAAATCAAATATAATGGTTTAGTTTTATACCTTTTTATTGGAAAGTAAAAGTTCTGAACTTGTACGAAGCTTTTCCTTAATACCTTAGTGTGCATCTGCTGAATTGCCCTTGAAGATTAAACTGTGAACCCCAAAATCAATGATTTGACATGACCCCGACTAAAGTTGGGACGATCCGAACTATAGTTGGGACGTATTGTAACCACTCTGGGATATTTCCTAGCTTATCCAGTTATGTTAAGGCAGAACGTCTTGTCTAGCATTAATGTGTGAGGGCAGGAAACCATCTCTGTATCCACTATTAACGTATGAGCCATCATATGTCGGCTGATACATACGGCAATTCGCCATACCATTCATTGGGTACAGGTTATTGTTGTGTGAGTATTGAGAAATAGTGGCAATACCTCTGTCTTCGACGTCACGAAAGTCTCGTGTGTTCTCGGTCGCGTACACCATCCTGCGAATTTTTACTGGAATTGCTAGCATGAGGCCGACAGGGATGAAGAGAAGGCCGTGTAGCGCCCCAAGGGAGATCACGAGGAACATGGTCTTAAAGAAAGTCCGGAAGATGTGAGAGTCTGAAAAATATAGGACAAACAGGCCGAGTATGGTGGAGAGGGCTCCTTGAACGATCGGCATCCCAAGGGAGTAGAGTGCATGTATGACGCTGTCACGACGGGAGTTTGTGTTGACCGATATGTACGCATAACTGATATGGGCTGAAAAGTCCACACTGAAACCAATACAGATGACCAGGTTGGTCATGGCGATGGAGTCCAGGTTGACTTGCCAGAGAGTCATGAGTCCAACCACCCCTGTGACGATTGAGACAATGGACAGAGTGACAAGGATGGCGCATACTGGATGAGGTATCATTAACAAAGACACGATGAACATGGCTCCTATTGCGATACCGATGTTCTGGAACGTATTAGATAAGATCACCAGGTACTGATCATAGTAAATGAAAAGTGGATGGTACACAATGGCTGGTAGATCAGCTTCCTCTGCGATGCCCCGCAGGTCCGTCATCATGTATCTCTTCCTGTCCTCTGAGTCCAGGTTCTTGGAAGTAACAAAGAATCGCGACGCCACAATGGTCAGGTTGTCATCACTGAAGGTGATGTCAAGCACATACCTCCGAAACGCTGGGATCTCTAGAAAGGTGTTTAGCAGAATATCCATGAACTTAGCCTGGGTAGGATTGCTGACGTTGATTGCTTCCAGAAAGTCAAGATAGTCTCTTAGCCAGGACACGGTCAGATTTTGATCCTTATCGAACGTGTACTCACTCTCTTCCATCTTTACAAGTGTCTCCTCCATAAGTTCTTGTATCAGTGGATTCCACACGTCTCTGGGCTCTGTGAACACGAGTGCCACAGGTGGACCGTACTCAGTAAAGAAGGTGTTTTTAGCGTCCAGGTGGGTGGCCAAGATTGAGTTATCCCTGGCAAGATTACGAAGGTTGAGACCTTCACGAACCTGGGTGCATCCGTAGATGGAGGTGCCTAGGTAGCCCAGAAACAGTAATATTGTCGGAATCACCACCCACCAACATGTGATAAACGGGCCATAGTACTTCTTGAAGAACAGCATGAGGGCGTGGTCGTTTGTGTCCTGTACCTCCATGTCAGTGGTTTGCTGGGACGAACCGCCGGCGCAGAATATGGTGTAGGCTTTGGACGTAGGCTCACTCTTAGGTCGGACTTTGAGGCAAGACATGCAGTGTCGGTTAGCTGCCTCGCGACGACCAGTCAGCACCATACAGGCGCCGAAGAAAGTGATCTGATAGGCGTAGTCAAAGATGACGGCCACACCCGTGTACATACAGAATATACGGACGGATCTGAAGGACGAAATAGCGCCAATTCCGAAGGCCAGAGCATCTGTAATGGACGTGATGGTAATAGACATGGCGGCTTCAGAGAAGGCATGGCGCATGCGTCGTTCCACTGACCATCTGACGTCAGTCTGTCGCCAAGCAGCCAGCATGATGAACATGTCATCAACCCCAATACCTTGTAAAAAGATGAACAGAAATAAAGAGACATAATCGTATGTTCTTAAAGCTGGTATATACGTACTTTTTGTAAACTATGAATATCTTTTCCGAACGAATTTTAAAGAAAAATAATGTCTGTAACAAATACATTTGCTTGCTGGCATTTGCACGCCTTTATACTTTTTAAAACGTGGTATTAAATGGCGCGCTCCAGTTCAGCAATTTCTATGCGAAATGCTATAAATAATCACGTCTAGTGACGCTGCCAGTTCGTGTCATGTCTTGACATGTTTTCTTTCTTCCATATTAGGAATCGTGGGAAATTTTGCTGTGTCCGCCTAATGCGAAGAATAAGGATGCACCTGGTGCGAAGACTAAGCATCAACCAAATGAGTTCGTAAAGTCACAGAATCGTGCTAACTTTGATCACTAGATTTCCTTGCTTTTACCCTGTTCTTTGCATGTCAAGGAATTACACACAGTTGTTGAATTTACTACCAATATTTAATGAGAAGACAGTTAAATAGTCGTCTTCTCATCTCCATTGCAACAACGTGTCAGGACTAAATTTACGATTTCATAACACCTTTGACATCTCTAGTGTACTCCAACCTGTGGAACTTACACCATGACCGACGTGATCTGAAAATGTTGCAAAATAAATCACCAAAGCAGAACAACTGTTCGGAAAGATCGAAGAGGAAAACTCTAAGCTAATGGATGTCATTGAAGAGCAAAAATAGAGTCTGAGATTGCAGAAACAAATGGATGGCAGAGTTAGAAATGGAGTTCTTCCAGATGTACATACGTGCAAGACGGGTCATCGACAGCCAGTCGCAATTTTCCCCAGCCAAACAATGGTTTCTCCTCTCTCCGCCTTCAACTCCACAATCAAACCCATCGTAAACTGTTCCTATACAACCTGTAAGCACAGGAACTCTGACATCGGTATCCAGTCCAGCTTTACTAGCACCGTCTTCTGTATCGTCAACAGTTCCTACACAGCCTGTGAGCGCAGGAACTCTGACTTTGGTATCCTGTCCAGCCCCACTAACACAGTCACCTATATCGTCAACGATTCGTACACAGCCTGTGAGCACAGGAACTCTGACTTCGGTATCCAGTCCAGGCTGGAGAAAGCTGTCGCAGGCCAGTTCAACATGGACGAATTGAACGAGATCCCCACAGAGTTTGACCCTAACAACGATATTGCTTAAGTTCCGTCAAACCAGAACATTATTGACCTGGTTTCAAGAAAAGGAAGTGCTACTGAAATCGTCACCGACACAACGAAGTTACACCCATCTACATACCAGTAAAACCTAGCAATCGGAGAAAATGGCTACTAAAGTTGAATGCCTTCTAAAACAACACTTTGCGTCAAAACGACAGAGTATTTTCAGTTGGGTTTCTCATTGTGGACACTTGATGAATTGAATTTATTAAATCTGCTGTTTTTCACTCGTTTGTGTATTAAATAAACAAGAAATAACAGAACAAAGATGAGTGTTAGTTCGTGAAACCGAAAAGGCTGCGAAACTGTAAATTTTCGTTTTCACGAAGTAACACTCTTCAATGTATTCAACATGAGGAAAGTGCAACTTCAGGTCAGCGCGCGCGCGCTCATACAACTTATTACAAGAAGAGTGTTACTTCGTGAAAACGTTTTTTTGCTCACTTATGAGCAGAGTGCGCGCCATGCATTGCAATGGTAAATGGAACTTGAGTGTTACTTCGTGAACACGAAAATTGTCACTTTTGCGCAAAAGTTGCCATGGATACTTAGCGTAGTTATTAAAGTAAAGCTCTTGAAGCTTTGAAACTTCGTGCAATGGTAGGCCTTGATAAATAATGTTTAAAAGTCAAAAAAACTGTGTCTTGGCCAAAGACACCAGAGAATATCGCAGTTGACCCTGAAGATGGAGAGCAGAAAACGTTCTATGTCCGGAATGCTAAAACACTAGCACTCAGAGTCAATATTGTGTCTAAGTCACCGGTACTTTGACGCCACTAAGTTCTCTGGCTAATCCAAACTTAAGATGAAGAACCAACATGCGAGGTTTCATGCTTCTATCACACAAATGTGCACAATTGTTGAAAATATTGGGGCTATGTCGCTCCACTTTTGGGAGAATCGAGCTTTCCTTTGCGTTGTTGCCATCTTGCCCGTCTTTGGCAGTGTAACCATGCACCGTGCACGTATACTTTTTCATGATAGGTCGAATTAATAGGATGCTTAACCTTACCTAGTGATTACATAACACATCGTTTGACGTGTTCGCTGATGTATAATGTACGAATCATAATTAGAACACACTGTTTGAACTTGTCGAAGGTTCGCTAACTTGAGCAATTTAGCGAAAGCCTTGCTCAAACCTTTGAGAATACTACGCATCGTTTAGCTAACGATTTCGCAAGTAGTTCGCTAAGCTTTCGCTTCGCTGTATATTTGCGAAGCCTTCGTGAGTTTGGCCCCTGAGTCGTATTGGATACGGCAAGCGCAAAGGGATATTAACTTCCAGGATCCTAACATCATGAAACTGGATCAATTCTTAGACGAAGATGACCGAAGTGTATCGTGTTGGAGGACGCGTTGGCAGTGCACCTCTGTCCTATGATGTTCCACACCCATATCTTTACCCTAAAAAGGATCACATCAGCATGTTGATTGTGCGTGACAGACAAACACATGCCCTTCATTTAGGTCATTTGAGAACTGCAGCTGAAGTTAGGAAGAGGTATTGGATTGTCGGCGACAGGAACATTTCACAGTACGTCGTGCACGGATGCGTCATTTGCAGGAAACACAGAGGCAAACCAATCCAGCAGAAAATGGCTGACTTGCCAGAGTTCAGAGTCAGTCCTTGCTCGCCCCCATTCCAGACTACATTGGTGGACTACCTTGGACCAGTGAACGTAAAGTTGAATCGAAACACTACTACCAAAGGCTACTGTACTGTGTTCACGTGTGCAGTGACTAGAGCTGTGCAATTAACATGCGTTCAAGATTTGTCAACACAAGCGTTCCTACAGGCTCTGGAACGGTTTGTAAGCATCAGAGGGGCGCCATCCACCTTATTCAGTGACAATGGTACCTGCTTCAGGGGAGCCGACAACACCATAAAGGAGTTGAACTTGAAACTGGACCAGGCTCAACTGAGGGTACGTTGCCAACGGTACAATGTTCAGTGGAATTCAGACATCCGGGACAACCCCATCACCAGGTATAGCTGTCGAACGCATGGTCCAGAGGTCAAGAAAGGGACAAGACATCTGATGATTTGTCGAATGGGAGACTGTGTTCTGCCAGATATCCGGTCTCATCAACGGTCGACCCTTAATAAGTAGACAGTAATTACGCCGAACACTGCCCAGATATTCCCCTATCTGCACTTTTTTTCTGACATTCTGTCACGTATGGGGGATGGGATGTCATGACATGACAACAATAAGGTAGCGTGGGAAATGTGTGCGCCTGGTGCGAAGTATAAGGATGCACCTGGTGCGAAGACTAAGCATCAACTACACGAGTTCGCAAAGTCACAGCAACGTAATAAGTTTGATCACCAGATTTCCTTGTTTTTTTCCTTTTCTTTGCTATTCAAGGAATCACACACAGTTGTTGAATTTACTGCCAATATTAAATGAAAAGCGCAAGACAGTTGAATAGACGCCTTCTTATCTTCATTGCAACAACGTGTCAAGACTTTACGAACTCATAACAGTTCCAATATTGAAATTAATTAATTGGTTACTTTTCGTGGGTTGAGTTGTTTCGTTCGATGTGTCATTGGAAAGCTTATAGCTAATGTAATGCTAGGAAATTATCAATTCGATTTGAAACTTTATTTTTTTAGGTGCCCAACCCAAAAAAAGCACGTTTACACCAGCTTTAAGCACAAACAATCATAGAATTATTCTTGATTTGTATAAAGTTGATACGGCTTTGTGGTTTTGTCAACGAGAGATATCACAATCTAGCAGAAATACCCTGATTCTCAAAGATGCGGACTTTTGTTTGATTGATCACAAAACGTGGTCAAACAGTTAATTGTTTAGATATTTTAAATCAAACTGATGAAGCTCGGGGATGAGTCGTTTTACGGAAAGCGTACGTGATACAAACATGAGTACCTTGTATTTAAAAAGTATAGGAATAGGACTTATTACGTGAAGTCTCTCTTTTCACAAAACAATTTGTGTTAGGTGTGGGTCATTCCATGTCAGACCAACGCACTTTTTTACCTTATGTCTTCCGATTTTAATAGAAATTGCTGTGCTTGTAGGCAGAGTTGTAACGAGTCACTGATTTTGGTGACTCGAGTCGAGTCGAGTCATTTTAAAGAAGTGACTCGAGTCGAGTCGAGTCATTAGGTCAACGAGGTCGAGTCGAGTCGAGTCGAGTCACAGAGTGTGTTCGAGTCGAGTCGAGTCGAGTCAAGTATTTAGCTCGAGTCAATTCGAGTCACAAATATTTGAACACTATACAATAAATTACAATAAAAAGCAACAAACACAAGAGAGAAATACAAGGCACCAGTCTATTACGAAAATCCAAAGACATAAAGTATAATGCTGTATGGTACCCAACCAACAGTTTCCATTGCTAGCTCACGTCACAGATAAGAAGATGTGAAACTTCGGACTTATAACTGGTTTGGCTTCGGGTCTAGATTTTGTTGTTCGTTGATCGCCGACAACGTCAAAACCTAATTGCATTATACAAAACTGTTTCTGATTATTTAAAGGTGGGCCCATCCGTATCCATTTGTTTTGTGAAATCGGGACATAAATTTAGCCAGCGTTCCACCAAGAACTTCAAAATCGCCCGAAACCAATGATGAAACCACGGATTGAGAAATGCGTTTTAAGTCTGTTTCCGGGTTTAGCATTACATGCTATAGAACCACAAGGTGGGAGTCCGCGACACGGTGTATGTTTGTTGTATCATTATGGAGGAAGGAAAACAGACGGCCGCTGTATGTGAACGTACATTATTCGCGAACATTAACGTGACGTGAACAAAAACTGGCAACGCGAACGGCGCGGCGTAAGTCATTGCAAATATTTTTCTCAAATAAGTTTTGCTTTTATTTTTTGGGACTCGAGTCTTATTAGCCTTCCTCGAGTCGAGTCGAGTCATTCTGATGAGGGACTCGAGTCGAGTCGAGTCATTTGCTCGCAGTGACTCGAGTCGAGTCGAGTCATTTACCCGTCGGGACTCGAGTCGAGTCGAGTCGCCAAAAAAAGTGACTCGAGTCGGACTCGAGTCGAGTCATTGACTCGAGTCATTACAACTCTGCTTGTAGGTCCTGATGAGCAATGAATGCACACCAAGTTTTAGCCCGATCTGACCTACCATGTGGTCAGGGCAGAAACCACAAAAAACTGAAATTTTGTAAAGTAAAATACCACCCTTTTGGTAGAAATATGTCAAAACCATGTCAATTTTCATCGAATATATGCAAATTTTGTATCAAAATAATAAGAATTGCATGCTCGAATCAACACTTTTGTCAAAATTAAAGTTTGTGAAAAGGAGGTCACGTGACCTTTAATATTTTATCGTGACCTTTGACCCAAAAGCCAAATCCTGGGTGCGCAACTGCTGATAATTTATATTATGAGTCTGGTTAGACCTCATCAGCCCTAAACATGAGAAATTCCCAAACCAAGATTAATTTAAGTAGCTTTAGAAACAGAATAGTAAGTTGTGTGGGTGGATTTCTAATGTAAATTCTATAAATTTACTCATTTGTAACCTACCAACTGTACAAAAATAGTCATAAAGTTGTAAATTTTGAAGACCCCAATTGATTTTTGGTAGATTCTGATAGAGGAAGACATGCTCCATCAAGTCATTTTTATTTTGTTGATTTTGGGAATGATACATTATTACATAAATTGGGTCAAAGGTCACGATAACATATTAAAGGTCACGTGACCTCCTTTTCACAAAATTTAATTTTGACAAAAGAGTTGATTTGAGCATACAATTCTTATTATTTTGATACCAAATTCGCATATATTCGATGAAAATTGACATGGTTTTGACATATTTCTACCAAAAGGGTGAGATTTTTCTCTAAAAGTGTCAGTTTTTTGTGGTTTCTGCCCTGACCACATAGTAGGTCGGATCGGGCTAAACATTGGTGCGTTATCATTGCTCATCAGGACCTATAAGCACAGCAATTTGTATCAAAATCGGAAGACATGAGGTAAAAAAAGTGCGTTGGTCTGACATGGAATAACCCGTGTACAACATGTACAGCATGTTGGTCGGAGTAAACCTCCAAAAAAAAGTAAAAAAACAACAACTAGAGAGTCGCGTTTGTCGAGTTAAAAACGCAGGAAGTAAAATCCAAAATAATGCCAGAGGCAATGTCTAACTGATCACAAACAATCAGAACGATACTCCATTCAGTTGAAAAGTTATAGTTCAAAGTAACTATAGAAATTGTGACCGTAAATCGCTTGCAATTTGACACCTGATGACGTCATGATGACGTCACTAATCTATTTTACATCTTCGGACCCCGGGCCACGTCCCAGAACATACCAGGTTTGATCATCATCCCATTAACAGTTTAGAAGAAATTTTGGTTTGTTTTGATTTGAGGCTTCTGTTTGCATTTTTCATTCTTTCTATTTCTAAAACTTTGACCTTCCGGTAACCCCGCAAAAAAAGGTGCAGCGAGTTTACGTACACAACAAAATAATTATGTTTATCAATTACTGATCTAAGTTTCTGATTACACAATAATTAACATCATTGATTGTTTGTTAAAGAAATATATGTGACAGAAGATGGTAACCTTTTAAAGCGAAATTGCTTGTAATTGTTCTACCTGATGACGTCATCATGACGTCAGAGTAATATGTATACCTTTAGATCAGGGATGTTTATACTATAAACTGTTGAGAAGAAAACTTGCGGAGAATTAGTGTCTGAAAAAAGGAGAAAGAAGGAAAGAAGATAAATCTCGACCATTGTAAAACGATGATCGGGCTGAGCCCAATCACATATAATTAATTTTAACCATTTCAAAACGGTGATTGGGTCATTCTCGATCACTCAATAACTTACCGACTATGAGGATTGGTGAAGAGCCTACAACATGAATGTAGGGTACTCCAATATAGCTCATCAGACCGAATGAGGACAACACAGCCAGTCCGGCAGACAGGACACCACAGCTCGCCAACCAAGGCTTGCTACGCACCGAGTCTCGCATCACACACGAACACACGCTGAACGCGATCAAGATAATTGTGAATGTCACTGTGATATCCTTGAGGCCTCCAGAGCTAGTGTCGTCTAGTTCGGTCTCGATGGAACTCGACACCTCACGAGTTACTGTGATGACTGATGATGTAAAAGCTTCGGCCACTTCAAGAAACTTTTCCTCCCATAAGGCGCTTCGCTGGTCCTCCACGCTGTCTTCGTTTCGTAAGAAGTAGGACAACTGAATAGCCTCAGCCGAGAGGACATCATCTTGAGAACCTGTTACAAAAGTCACTCCGCCTAGTCCTCCACCGAGAAAATAAGGTACGGTGTTAACGGTTGGTGAGGTATAGAGGGGAAATGTCAGGGTGGTAGACGGAACCTTAGACGAGTTGTAATCGTAGGCAGCCAGAATGGGGTTCTCGTTACAAACACCGTCCAATTTCACGCAGAGATCAGTGAATCTGTACTCCTGGTTGGCCAGGGTAATGCGGATGTTCATGATCTGTTCGTGTAAATCTAAAATGTCATCAATGGCCGCCTGGGTCAGGATGTTCTGTCCATCTTTGTGGCGTATGATCACGCTGCCCTCTCGACTAATATTCGACAGATGTGACACCAACGTGTCATTGTCACCGTGTTCGCCAAACAGTGTGTCAACCGTGTTTCTGTCCGCCTTGGCCTGTCCATTGTCGGGAGTGTACAGATTCTCCAAACTATCCTCGGTCGTCAGAAACACCATCCCAGCCCCCAGTGCCCCGGCCAGCAGTGGCGGCACCAGCAGAAAGGGGATCGGGTGCCTGGCGATGAAACCCCCGTAGTTGAAGAAGAACAACTTGATGACTTTCTCGATGCAATCAAACGCCATCTTTTAGCCAGTATAGCAAAGGTGAAAAGTGTATTGAGTTTTCTCCAAATGTTCCGGGTCAAAGTTCAAGTTGTGTCTCTTACAATCTTCTTTTCAGAAACTCAGTCCGTAACCTGCAAAGTGAGGCGAATCGAAGAAGTCAGTTTAATAGCACATCAACAGCAGGTCTCGCTATTATATGTTGTGTATAATAGATATCTATCACAGAATCTGCATGTGTTACGTTTTCCCATAATAGGCAATCGATCAATGTTAGTTCTATTGGGATTCTACACGTTCAAAAGCTTGAAGTCGTCTGCTTTTAAGACATTATTATATCTGCATGTACAATAATTTGTACTCGAGCAGCACTTTAAAAGTATAATGCACTGATGGTGGCTCTAAAATGTGTTTCCCCTGAACGGATGATAGTTGGAAGGCCATCAATTTTTAAAAGTATAATGTAAACGTCCACACAACTATACCCTGTAAATATGTGATTTTTGTGCAATTATAAAATGTAGACATTTCGGGGCAAAACATTTTGGTCCGTTAGAATGAATGCTGTCCTTATTCTAGTCACTTATATTTCTCTTCAAAAGTGTTGCTTCAGTTTCAGTTGTTACCCCAGTTGTGCAGCGTGTTTGTTACAGTGATTTTGTAGTTACTTCGTGTGCACTGTAATGCGCCGCCAGTCTGATATTTGCAGTTTTGGCTCATAATGTGATTGCTCTTTTCACTGCTTGATGCAAGGCCAAAAGTGGCGGCCGCGTCAGATGCAAAGAAACCGGAGGTTTCAACATTTTCTCCATAAATGTAAGACATTATGTGGGTTTCCTGTGGCTCAAACCTTTGAAATATGACTACATAACACTCAAAAACAGCGGTATCTTGAAAAAGAAAAGTAATATTCAACGGGTAGAGATATGCTTGTTTCCAAACGGATACATATTGAACCACATCTCCAAAGAGGAAGCCCCCCCCCCCCCCCCAAAAAGGGACGCACTGAATTTGAACAAAACCATCACCAACATAGTATTCGTTGTTTGCGAGGAATACGACTTGAACTAAAGAGATATTTTACGTGGCCGGAATGAGATTTGTTGGCGTACATGGCCGTATCCAATTCGATACAAAAAAAACCCTACAACAAATCCACGGCCGTGGGTTAGGGGTTTCAACCCCCCTCTTGGACGCCAAACAAATATGCAAATCGTGCAGAAAAACATAGTAAATGCCTTCCCGCCCACTTCTTGGCAGCTTAAGCCCCATTTTGATCCAAACCGTATACCACCTTATGATTATCGTATAGTAAACAGATTTAGAATCTAACGATTTAACCCGATCCAGTGATTACATTATTTTCCACTGAGGATGTACGATATCTGTCTGTTGAGCTCTTGAATATTTTCTTGACGAATTTTCAATAATTTGCGGCCCGCCAAAAAGTTTATTTGTGTGTTATGAGCGCAAAGGCAACCTGAAATAAAAGCGTATTTTCAGAGGGTTGAAATAAATACAAACTGGCAGTCGTTAGGAGATATAAAAATCCTGGATATTACATGAAAAGTAACTTTAAAGCCAGTATGATATCTCAACAAGGAAATTGCAGAAGTTCCTGACATTTACAGTTTGAGGCATGGCAGATGAATAATTTCAGGATTTCTTTCTTACATTTCAAACCGTCATTTCCGCATGCATTTGGCATAAATTATGTCGTGTATATGCTCATATCTACTAGTGCTTACTTACCGTGTTTGCTATGGTCTCCGGAGCTGAACATTTCTACATATCCCTTTCCTTCCTTCTCTCGCGGCACAATGAATATCGACATCGTTCGTTCACCTGAAAATAACGCGCCAGCTGTATCCAAGCCCTACAGAACACAAAGGCTGACCATTATTATGTTCACTGTATGCGTCTTTGTACAGTAGCTAGCTATGGGCAATAATTATGATCATTAGATTAAGTCATGTGATACCTGTTCGTACACCAGCACCCCGCCTGTGGGAACCTCTCTTCGCAACCTCGTCCCCAGGGTGTCGAGCAGTACGCGCCCACCACTACCTGCTCTCACACCCTGGTATTGGAACGTTTGCATGTGCAAGCTTTTTGAACACATATGCAAAGTTAATGAGGAATAGTCTGTGTGCCTGCCTGTGCGCTACATTTGCATTTGTTTTTGTATGCGGCGTCTGGGGTAAACACAGAATCAATTCGTCGCAGCGCGAGCATGGCACAAGTTACGAAAATTCGATATTATTTTAATTAAACTGTTACGATCTTAACGAGACAACATGCAGTATCACATTTCATATTAATATGAACAAATTGGAAGGAAATGAAAATTTTAAAGGGGCGTGGACGAATGATCGCGAAAACACGTACTGCACGTTGTGAATAACACATTGGTTCACAAAAATGGCGATGGAATCAAAACTACTGGACCGAATTGGGAGTTCTTTGTATCCATTTCCTTCTAACAAAATGTCCTATCCATATATATCAAAAGTGTAGGTCTCTGAAAAGTCGAAGTATGAGGTTGCGGTGTTTTTTTTTTGTGACCACCCTGTATAAAGGCATCCTCACTGAATAGGGTATTTATGTCAAACATTCTCGTGAGGCCAAGTTGCCATCTGAAAACAGTTCTGGAACCCTTAAGATGTTTATTTTGAGACGTTATACACATTTCCAAAAATATTTCTAGGGAAAACATATTTAGGGTTTTTTTTTTTTAAGAAAGACAATTTTGAAAATCAATATTTAATCAATATAAAATCAGTACCGTAAACAGTATTCATTTGAATTGCATAATTCTATTTTTTTTCTGGAACCTTTGAGGGTCAGTAACGGTGAAAAGAAACACCATCCCACTCCAAGACCCCAATGCCTGGGCTAGTAGTGGCAGCAGCAGCAGAAAGATAATCGGTTGTTGCCTGACCTTGTATGAAATTTAGGTTTCCCTGCTATTTCAAAACAGTTTTCATTCAAATTCACAAACTCTAACATTCAATCACGTCCGAGAAAAATTCCACACCCTTTTAACAAAACTAAATTAGCCATTTACCATTCAATTTCAAAGTTTGGTCACCCTCTTTAGTCACCGGGTCGAGAACATTCGTCATTACCGATCGAATTCGTCTAAGCTGTTGCCGAATGGCAGCATTCAGAGATCGAATTCGTCTTATATAAATCAATTTGACGAAATTAATTGATTTCTGAATAGCAAGGTTCGGCGTAGACGAGACAAAGTCGAATACTCCGGGGAGATACGTGCGCTCATTGTTTTTATTTGCTTGATCTGAATTTGAAATTGTCTGACAAAAGAAAACAGATCTCGAGATGAATATCATCGCTTACGTTAAACGTTATTGACACCTTTTCAAAAACAAAACTGACAAAATATCATGACATATAATATAGGTTTTCCCGGCCAATTTCACCAAGTTTTCGTTGAATTTAACGCCTGGCTCATTCGATTTAGATTGAAATTGAAAGATCATGCAGATCGGCATTCGACAATCAAAAAGAATCATTCAATTTCACTATCGGAGCATTCTATCGCCTTTTAGCTTCACTCGTCCCTTTCAAAGATGCATTCATATTAAAAGTATGGCGTTGTTCATTCAATTTCGTCTAAACCATTAGTAAGGGGTTGATCGGGCATTCGTTTTCATTTATGGGCAAACATGTTTCACATTTTGTCAAACATCTTTTAAGACTTCATACGTATGTATTCCTTAGCGTAAATCATATGTAATGACTTCAAACCGTAGATTGACTTTCTTTCGTAAAGGGTATGTGTAATGAATCTTTCTCAGGAATTCTTTTTGCGCAACTCTGTGAAATGTAAAAAAACTACACATTTGACAACACTTTTTGGGTTAATCTTATTGCAAATGTGCACTTCTTTAAGCATTTAAAAGTTTCCATGTTTTTCCAGACTAACGCTGTTACTGTGATGTCATTTCAGGAAGACACTGTTCAGTTTAGGGGTTTTTCTTTCAAATTATTCATCCAAAATTTGCTAATTGAAAACATTTGTGGGAAAGGGATGGTTATGGGATGGCTTACTGCCATGTACTGACACATCATATAATCACCACATAAAAGAAATTTATGACAGCAAAATATCCAAAATTCTAGCAACTTTTTTCGCTGAAATAGCCGTGTAACATTAATCATGCTCAAAATGCCATCACAGGTTTTCTAATGAATATGAAACTTTGCATTAGAATAAAAACGGAGAAGGCACCAAAACACCCCTTAAAAATGGAAAATAAACTTGCAAATACGGTTAAATGTGACACAAAGATGTATTTCCAAGGTTTGCATTGAAAAGTTTGCAAGGGCCCTGTGAATTTGGTAAGTGTTCGGTAATACATACGCAAGAAGACATTTTTAAAATAACACAAGAGAAGTGTTCCCGACGGTACAACCATTTCCAAACATATTACGTGTCCCGATGTCTTGCACGTCAAGAAATCGATCAAACGTTTATAAACAAGTAGAAAAGATCAACAGTGAAAAAGAAATTATCTTAGTCCCTTTCAATTCATTATTTCGTTACATCTTGTTTCCCTCATATCAGTTGATTTGTAACATTGTAAATTTTACAGTCATCAAGATTTTTTTTTTGGGGGGGGGGAATGAACCTCGGAGAAAAATAGGAAAAAAATATCGATTAAAATTTTTTACTAATTCAAATGATCAAACGATGAAAGCGATTGCCTATAAACGAATAAGAAACGAAACGCATGGTTATACGTTATAAGCGCACAGATGTTCACTAATTTGAATGCGTCAACCGTCAAAAGGTTGCAAAGACTTAATTTTAGACTGCTACAATTTAAGTCTTGAATGCACCAAAACGAAATAGGCTGCCCGAAAACGAAAAAAAGAACATTCACAGCAAAATCTTGGCTGCCTAAAAATGAAATTGAATGAACCCCAAATGAAAAAGAAACTCCCATTGGACCACATGTGCAAAACTCACGCGAAATTGAATGGCTGATAATGAAAATGATTAGAAAAATTCGGAAATTGGCCGGGAAAACCTTTAGTATCTTGTAGGCCTATCAATAGTATCAATAACATCATACATCCTGTGAAATCTTGATCTTCACTGCCTACAAAAAAATATGTCCAAAAGATGGACGCTTGCAGTTTCTAAAACTAGACAACGAAGGGTCCAACATTTTTATCAACTTTGTAGGATTTAAATACACTTTTTTAAAACCGACAAAATTTACGTAGTTTAATACACTAAATTACTCGACATTTAATATTCTGCATCTGTTATCATTCTGGTATAATATACATGTATTTACATTAAAAAGAGTAATGAAACAGGGCCAAATTCCATGGCTCTGGCTAACGTTAGCGAAAATTGTCTGCTTACTGTAGCAGAAAAAAAATCTGTGCTATACGGTAAGCGTATTTCACTGGTCAGTGAGGAATTGTGGCTTCTGCGCAAGCGTACATACCTTAACTAAGGATTGTGTGCTTACAGGGTTATCGCATAACTTGTTTCTGCGGGCGCTTTTCGCACAGAATGGTGATCATAAGCGCAGATTTATTTGGTTAGCAGAGTCATGAAATTGGGCTAGATCTCAGTGATGGAAATTCCGCCTGTGGAATTTTTTTTTAAGTACCATTGCAGCTAGGGCAAACTGTCCCATAATGGACAACAACATATAAATTACATTGTAGGACAGTTCGCGTGAAGAGCTTTCCTGTAAACTTAAATAAAAAAGAGGGCTCAGCCAAAACAAGTCTCCGGTTTCTGGTCAGCGCGCGCATTGCCGTAGCCATGTGCGTCGGCAAAATATGTGGGTTTTATTCAATGTAAGATGATGTCTCTAAACCGCCAAACTCACTGGTTTGACTGGAATCCTGCTGCTGCACAATTTTAACGTGTTTTAGATGGGGTTACTGTCGAGTATAAGCTTTAGGTGGCCTCTCTGGATTCCCATATATTTTACACTATATTTAGTCGGGCACCATTTGCAGACGGTTTTGTAATTTTGTAATTGTGCGTCTGGAAGCCAGACTGAGGGAGCGACGGTCGTGTATCTGGAACCCGTAAACGCTTTTAGAATTAGCGCAATGTGTAAGTGAGCACACTAATGAACAGCCTCGCAGCACATGCATGATGTCGATGTATGATCTGACGTTACCGTTCTCTCTGATTTTTGTCTTGACTATCCAAATTTCCCGAAGAATGTTCGTGTCGGTCGAGATCGTAAGTGCGTGTAGAATTCTCAAGCCTTATGGCCTCACTGAGGTCACCTCAAGCTCCACCCTTAAGGATATTTTTGAGAGTTTTAAGGGAATCAAAGCGTCATCTGCAACATCAGACAATATTTGAAGAAAGAAAAAAGTAGGAGAGAAAAAAAAACCGCGTCGCCGCACCACTTTGGGGGCAAGCACCATACCATAAACCGGAGACTTTTTTGTTTGGCCTAGCCTCAAGACATAATCTTAGATAAATTGTCACTTTTTAGCAAGAAATACTGAAAATTAAATGGTAGGGTGAAACAGGTTAAAATTCAATGAAGTTGCCTGTCCAGCAAATACATGGTTGTGTTTTTTTTTCCCCTCGCAGACATTACTCATAGACATTATTCCAATATAACGGCAGATTGCAGCACATGTACAATGCTTGCACGCGGCGACCCTATACACGGACGGCTTTATTCCATCCGCTTTACTGAGCTCCTGACCTTGATTTAAAGACAAAAAACCGGCACTAGACTTACACATGGACAACAGTGATTCTGGTAACTTGTATTGAAATTAGCATGATAACACTTTTCTTGCGATTATTTTTAAGATTTTTTTTTTTTTCACCAGGTATGGTTAAAGAGTTATACCTCACTACATTATAAAAAAAACACAGCTCAAATAAGTTTAGTAAACAGGTTTGGCACATGAACTTTTTAAACTACCATATCTCAGAGACAAAATATGCATTTGCAATCATTTTTTTCATCACTTATGTTTAAAGATCAATATTTTAATACCATTTAATTTAATTTTTGAAATATCCTCAACAAGTACAGGTGAATTTTTCAGCACTACCCTGTATTGCGTCAATGGAACATCTGAGAGCGTAAAAAGCTAAGGGAAGCACCGCTGTTCATTTTTTAAGGAGTATAGTTGAACAATATAAATATACTTAGTATAGTGTGTCAGTATTCTAATGGAGTTATTTTGAAGATCAGCAGAAGATATTCTTCTGCATTTTCGCACACATGTGGATTCATGTTTAGATCGGTTTCAATTAACAAAATAGATCGTTCAATTTAAATCTAAAAGCATACGATTGCACTTTTCAACTTTCAATTTCGAAAGGAATTCTTTCAAAGGAATTCGAAACCGGTTCATGTAATTAATTTGTTCGTCAAAATTCCATAAAGTGTCTTTGTTCTAAGTTGAAATTACTTAAAAACTGTTTACCACAAGATTATGACACAAAGCAGCCACAAACTAATCATAGTGATCTCTTTTTTTTTGCATAAAAAGAGAGCAAATGTTACTAAAATGAAGCGTGTTTAATATAAAGCTAATTGAGAAACCTGTTAGAGATAAAAAAAAAAACACACACACACACACACACACAGAGATCGCCATTTAAAACTAAAAGATAAAATAGCAAAAGGTAACAATTAAGAACATATATACATATGTTAACACCATAAAAAGAGGGCAAAGGATTTCTTAAGTTTACTGTTGAGATCCTTTACTGCTTAAGCTATTGTTAACATGTCGATCACAAGAAGGTTAGTGTTCTTTCAGCAAAATGAAAACAAATCACATAGGGATGTGTGTGAATTGTTTTTGTTTGGCTGAAAGAACGCACACCTGTTTTTGTGATCCGTGGACAGAACTTTGGTTGTGTTTAAATTCCGAAACTTAAAAAAAAAAAATAAGTGATTTGAATGATTTCTGTACTAAAAAAAGCTTGTGCATTGGGCTTTCATATCCTAGATTTTGAAAGTGCGACATGCAGAACTTCACTTAAACAAAAGTCCCGACATTTGGGTTTCTCTTTTTGTGACTCGCCCTATATATCTATGTCTGAAGTCACTGAGCGACGCTATATACAGAAGTAAAGGATTGAGAAATAGTAATGCAGGAGTTTGCAACAAGTAACGATTTTATAGAACAGGCACTTTTAAAACTTGCAAAATGATTTCACTTAAATCATATTGCACCCTTGTCGGAGATGAGACAACAAGTTTCTTGCCCAATTTTTTAAAGAAAGGTATGGGTAGTCGTTATAGGTTTTCAGTAAGTAGATAATTGTGTCATAGTAAGCTATTTTTAAAGTCATCACTTTGCCTCATACGACCGCTTAATAATGCACGATAACAGTGCACTTGATCATTTATTAATACATTGGTGGAGGTTTTTTAAGCAATGTTAATATCTAGTTGTCTGTGAAAGACAATCCCTATTCTATCTCAAAATTGAAAGAAACTATAACATATTGTTGTTTTTATACGGTGCTCCATTACTGTCCTTAACTCATGAAGCTTGCGAACGCAATTCATGGTTTCCTATTATGATTAGGAAAAGTGTAATATAGTCAAACATATCAATGTGAACTATGTTAACTTTGTATTTTAATCTCGGATTAGGCCCCCAAACAGTCTTCGGTTTCTGGTATGCGCGCGCGTCGCCGTAGCCATGCGCGTCGGCAAAATGAAAAATTATTTTTTTAATGAAAGATGATGTCTCAAAACCGCCAAACTCACTGGTTTGACTGGAATCCTGCTGCTGCACAATTTTAACGTGTTTTTAGATTGGGTTATGGTCGAGAATAATCTTTATGTGGCCTCTCTGGACTCCCTTATATTTGCACTAAGTTTAGTCGGGCACCATTTGCAGTCATCAGCCGACATTTGAGGCAAACAAATCAGGTAAAAAAAAAAAAAAAAAACGTGTCGGCCCACCACTTTTTGGGCAAGCTCCATACCAGAAACTGGAGACTTTTTTTGGCCTAAAGGATTCAGTTTGGTTAACCCCTCTTCCAACTCAACTTTTACACGAAACGGTATTTGCCTGCGTAGGTTAAAATACGTGTTCTGATGTCGTACGATACATTGTACATACATGTACAGTCCATGTGCACATTTAGTCGGTGTACGATGCCTCAGGTCTCAACAACCACGCATCATTTGTTACCCGCACATGGTAGAATATGCTTTCACGCTTTCAAAAATAAAACTACTGCGGGATTTCAGGGGAATTTCCAGCAATATTCTGTTCGCACTGTGTTTCTTTGTCTCTTTTATAATCTAATAATACTTGCATAAATCTCTGCCCTGTAGCTTGTTGACAACATTTCCAAGAGTCCTTGACATTTAGAAAGGATATTGTCACAATCTGCTGGGATTTCGGAAAAAAAAAATCCCGTTACAGTCTCTGTTTTCTTTTGTCAATCTAACAATAGTTTAAAAATATATCGTTGTGTGTGGGCAGAGCAAGCCTTTAAGTGGTCCTAGGCAAACACCGTAAATTTAGATTCTAAACATTAGCAGGGATTACATTTTGTGTGACGTTCCGTCGGAAAATGTCATGACGGCACCCCCCCCCCTCTAATCAAAATGGTCTAGCGACACCCGTGTACTTTTATTCCCTCATTAAAAGTACAGCAAAAATCAATGTTCATTTCGAGTCTCTTCTTTTTTCTTTTTTTCCTTTTCTTTTACATTCATGTGGGGTGCTGTGATCCAATGGTTACGGTGTTCGACTCGTGTGCCGGGCGGAACCCCCCCCCCCCCCCCCCAGGCGGAGAGATTGTCAAAATAACCCGGCCCTTTTAGGCTTAATAAAATACAGCATTTCCAGCGCCTTGAGTATCTAACTGTTGATAGATACGTGCGCTATATACGACTCCGGTATAATTATTATTATTAATTTCCCCCTTTTTCTCGATATTCTTGGGGGGCAAGCCCGCGGGAACGGGGGGGGGGGTGGGCTGTGGGTGCTGCAGCACCCCAACATTTTGGATTGGGGTGCTGGAATATGCTTCAGCACCCCCTACTCCAGGAAAATATGTCATTTCTACGTTCATTTCATCGTTCTACGACGATGAAATTGCGCCGCTACGCTATACATTATGCTTGCTCCACAAATATCTCCTTCGTTTTGTTCGTTTCTAGTTTTGCCGCGGCTAAGCGCGGCGCTTCGAATGTCTTGCACAAACACTGTAAAATATCCAGAGCAGGTATTTTCTAAATCTTCGGGCAGTGCGGAAACGATTTTTCTCTCAAGGTATCTAAAATCATGACATGTCTATGATATTTCCGCAACGGTGGAAGCTTTGACCCGAAAGCAATAACCTCGGTCATGACAATGGGGCAAAGTTGATTATGCTTGTCAGGATTTTTCGATCTTTCAATAGGGGCAAAAGTTCAAACCTTTCCCCTGAAGGTTTTTCTTTTCATTGAAAAGTTTCATTGACGTTGCTAGCATTCTGTACTCAACATTAACAAATAGCAAGGTTCACACACACACACATCCCCAACGTAATAGGAGTGGTACGGGCTATCATTGAAACTAGTCATACTTTGCGCCGATTCCAGTGTGGTTTCGTTCTATTCAAATTTACCCTCAGCAAGTTTTTCCTCATAAAAACTCAATAGACCGATCAATCATAATCTTTTTTTTTTCGGGAAGGCCTATGATGAGAAATACTGTCATTTGCAAAACTTTTCGAAATACAATATACACACGTAGTCAAATATATAAATGAGTTTAACGACTTTATATTTTAACCTCGGTTTATTCTACACACCATGATTTGGAGAATAGGACACGTGATAGTGGCCAGATGTATAGCCTATGTGTTCGCTCGTTTCCCCCCCCCCCCCCCCGCCCTGCAAACAGGACGCTGGGATACTCTGATAAATTCACGCTCTGATTGGTTGGATTTTGCGTGACCAGTGACCTGCTCGTCATCAAGGTCATGACTCTGCAAGGTTTGAAACGGCCGTTAAGACTGATTCATTACTCTTTTATTCCAGTTTAGAGCTGTTTTTTCTCGTTGAAAAGCGTGATAATGTAGGAAATTCTGTAAAAGTCATCTGTGTTGTAAATTTACAATTCCCGTCACTCGCCCAGGCTCTGTTTCGAGTCACAAACGGTCGGATTGCATTATGCGACGCTCAAAATTGTTTCCACAAGGTCCGCATGTGAATTAGAAATCACATCTGGTATGGAATGTGCGCAATGCTATGGGAGGTTTCGGATAGCATTTGCGCACATTGTCTAAATGCGGTCTCGAACAGCTGCAGCCAGATGCTTTATACGTAGGTCATAGGTTCATTTCCTTCACAAGATTCTGTGAAGCTCATCAGAGTATCCCAGCGTCCTGTTTGCAGGGCGGGGGGTACGAGCAAAAACCTATGTATTGCGATGTAGTGTGTTCGAATGTAATTACAGAGTTTTTAACAAAAAAGTCTGCATCTTTAAAAACACGACTGTTCCTAAAATTGTTTGTTAAAGAAGTGTTTAATTAATGTTTTAGAAGTGGATAACAAATTATGAGTTCCACCGGTAAGAAAACTAGTATTTGCAGAGTTTACTTCTATTTAAAAACGGTCGAGTGAATATTCTCTCCGTCCTACTGAAACTAGGGACCAGACGATTCACGGGCGTCCCTACGCCCCCCCCCCCCCGCCCAATTAGTCATTTTTGTCGGCCTAATCATGGTGCTGTCGGCAAAATGGAAAATGAAGAGTGGAGAAGGAAGGGGAGAGTAAGAGGGAACAAGAGAGAATGGAGAATGTAAAAAATTAACACCGTTGCTCAAAACCCTGCGAAGCTAAAATACGGTTCTGCAAGATCCATGGCAAAAGATCGTACATTCTGTCATGTCATGTCGTCACGAGCTGCCGTGCGAGGTCACTTCATATACGGTGGTTGACAGCTACAGCTGTGCAAAACAAAAGTAAGCGCTCGCTCGCAGGCAGTTATGAATTGAGCTGATTCTTGGTGACGACTCAAAATCATGGATCAAGCCAAATAGGGCAAATTTTGAAAAAGAGTCAAGCTACAGTTTTGATGTGAAGTTTGTGATATAATATCACCTTTGATGACCCACCCCCATCTCCCTTAACACGAGCATATTTCATTCAAAAAGTCAGAAAGTGGCCAATATAGCACCACAGAGCATCTAGAATCGAAACATTTACCGGGGCCCTTAAGCGGGCCCCGGACCCCACGCCTTCAGGGCTCTCCGCTCCGCGCTCGCATATGAAAAGTTCCACTTAAGAATTTAAAGATATCCCCCAGTCTGGGATCAAGCAACGGACCTGAAACAAGGTATGCGCAAACGTACTGAGTATGTACACGCAGTTTTGCGACAAGCAAATGTCCAAAACTTTTTAATATGATAGGGCCAAATTTTGACGATTTACATTTGAAGTTGAACTTATTCCACTGAGAAATTAAATCCATTCAAAGTAATCAACATAATAATTAACCATTCATATATTTGTGGAGGAAATTAGAAATGGAGTTAAAGGGATTATTTTGGGCGGGAATTATCAATTACACGCATTTTGCGTGACGGTCCGTCGGCAAATTTCATGATGGCACCCCCAATGGTCTAGCGACGCCCGTGTGACGATTCAGAGTGAAATTCAGTCATGACAATCGAATAGATCGAGATTTCACTGAGTTTCGACCGTTTGAATCTTCTCCAATGTATTCCACTTTACAATTTGAGTGATTTTAGATTGGCGGGGGGTCCAAGGCATGCCTCCAGGAAAATTGTGAAATCTACGATGATTTCTGCTGTATTCTTCTCAGTGAGGCAATTTGATATCAAATGTTTGAGCTTAGCATTCAATTTATTATTTTCGGTTCCATTATACTATTACATTAATCAGCGGCTGGGCATGTCGTTTAAGAAACAGAAGTTGGCCCAAAACGAACTATGTTTTGGCACACCTGAAACAACCGGGAGCCAATCGGAGATACACCCTTCGATGTTAAAGTTGCATACCCCTGCTCTTAAAACAAAATCGATTTGTATGTTTCGTTTTAACGAAAAAACTACTTTGTTCCGATTTAGGGCGACTGCTATTTTGAGCACATAAATATGTATTGCAAACTACCATTGAAAATTGTTTTATCTCCTGGTTACGTAGTGTATTTTATTGTAATTAAAGAGTTTTTAATATGCTTTGGCTTCGTGTTAAAGGAAGTTCTTAAGACTGTTGCGTTTCCTACTATTTACTTCAAACCTTTCTATCAGAGTCCACAATCGTTATGAAGTTTGTGGGAAACTTGACTTGGGGTGATAGTCAGACAGTCACAATACTGGTTCAATCTCTTTACTTCGTGATGACTTAGTGAGGGATCTTTCATGTGAGCTTAGGTTAATTAGGTTCGGTTGGTCTGTGTTACTCGTCTAATACTCGCCACCACATTAACCGGCGGAACCAAGTCAACCAACACAAGCCCGCTGAAACAAATTTTTACTTGGGGGGGGGGGGGGGTTGCTGAAATTTCTAATGTAGGACAAAATGACTACGGAGCGCGGAGCGACGTGGGTTTCGGGGCCGGCTAAAGGGCCCCCGGAAAATGTTGGATTCTGGATGCTCTGTGGTGCAATCTGAGGCGATTCCTGGCCACTTTCACCTGTTATTTTTTTTGGCAAATCTTGTTAACCCTAGAGAGGCCGGGTTATTTTGACCATCTCTCAGCCGGGAGGGGAGGGGCGGATTCCGCCCTCCCCCCCCCCCCCTAAGATCTCGGCCATCGAGTGACGACAAATTTTGAAACTCAGCACATGCATAGAGCAACTCTTCCTAAACATACCCAAGAAATTTCATGACTATAGGTCAAAGAGTTTTGGAATAATGGCTAATTAATTATGCATATGTACGAAAAATGTTCGCTACGCGGCAACCTGTGGTCTGATTTTTATTATTTGGGTATCAAAAGATGCGCAAAGCTCGAGGCTAAAAAGTCATAACAGCTCGAGTTGCGAAAACAAAATATTTTAGAGGCTATCGCGGAAAATGTTGAGGAGGGGGGCGGATTCCGCCACCCCCTCCCCCCCCCCCGGCCCCTTTAGGGTTAAGAAGCTTGAACACATTTTTTCCCCGGGAGTTGGTGGTGCTTCAGTATATTCCAGCACCCCATTCCAAAAGTTGGGGGTGCTGCATTACCCACAGCACCCCCGTTCCCGCGGGCTTGAACCAACAATAGTACTAGCTGAACAGAGTGAGCACGGTACAGGTTATCGCTTCGAGGAGACGGCCGGACCGAAGCGGGAGCGGACTGCTATACGGTGATGGGTGAGACAACACAGCTGGGCAGGGGCCATGGAGTGTACCGAACCACACTACAGTTCGAGCCAGTGTATGTGGCGCATCCCAGGGCATTTTGATTGGGGGGGGGGAAGGATTGCTTAAAAAGGGCACTCGCACTTCTGTGCTAAAATGTAGACAGGTTTTGTTTTTCTTCGGACACTTGGGGGTTCCATCTTTCAATGAGGGTGATTTTCAAACCGGACGATCATTCACACTATTGGACAATGATGATTTTCAGGGAGGCACACGCGCGAAATTCCAAAATGGCGCTAGTTACAGCCGCTATATAATAAAACGCACTCATTGTTTGTAAAAAGGGCACCTTTATAAAAATTTAAAAAAACACTTGCTTAAAAAAAAAGAGTGCTCTTGAAAAATATTGGGGGTAAAAACTTGCGCAAAAAAGGCACTTGAATAAAAAAAATTACAGTCTTTTCAAAAAATATTGGGTGGGGTGGGTAAATACATAACTACCCCCCCCCCCTTGCCACGCTTGCTACGCCACTGAAGGGGAACACTGTGCACCATTGGTTTAAAATGTTCACGGCAGGACCGTGGTTGTAAGCTTAACCAATACGGGGGTATGGCTCTCGTGAGCCGGGCGGGCCGTAGCAGGGACGGACCGCGACGGTGTCGGGTGGGTACTGCCTCTGGGCAGGGCTAGCCACCAAGCAACCGCACCATAGGTTAAATCTAAGCCAAGTGGGGCGTTCAATTGTCAATCAACGCACCGCAATAAGTGGGTGTATAACTTATTTGAGCCTACAATCTCCTTGCATTTAACTGAATCGATGTTGATGGACGAATTTGAATATTAGAAACGGTGAATTCGAATAAAAAACGTTTAAAAATAGCCGGGAAAACCTATGCTTTATATATAATTTGAGAAAGTTCATTTTTTTAAATTAAATTGAGCTTTCCTTGGTTCGTAAATAAAATCAAAATCAAAACAAAATATGGGCTATCCCACAAAAAAAGCATTGGAAAACTGAAGGATGGACCTAGAACCAAACTAAAGAAGTTTGCCTATTCCATGTTAAACGCCACAGACCCCCCCCCCCCAAAAAAAACCCAATAATGATATGATTGAAAATACAAGGTTACGCAACGTATGTTCCGATACATGTATGTTCTGACTACTCAGCCTATGTTCCGACTGCTCAAACTACGTTCCGACTGCTCAACCGATGTTCCGACACCCCTATATGTTCCGACACCTCTTTGTTTCGACACCCCTACAAACGTAAACACATACTGGTCTCTTGCTCCAACACCCCCGTCTAACGGGCTAACACAATATTATGTGCGGGTTGTCGGAACAAATGGGTGTCGGAACATAGGTGTGTCGGGAGATAGGTTTGTCGAAACATAAGTTCCGACAATTTGAAATCTGAAATTGCCTGACAAAAGACGAAATTAACGACGAATTCGAATATAAGAATCGGTGAATTCGAACGAAAAATGTTGAAAATAGCCGGGAAAACCTATAGTACTTTAATACATAAACGGCCGGTTGCTTACAGGCTAAGCTTTCACATAGTCAAATACTACTGCGGGATTTCAGGGAATTTCCAGAAATGTTCTGCTCTTATTGTGTCTCTTTGTCTCTTTTATAATCGAACAATAGCCTACTTGCAAAAATATCTGCTCTGTATAGATTGTTTACAACGTTTCCAAGAGTCCTTGGGTAAGTAATTCAGAACGAATGTCGCAACAAGCGGCCGGGATTTCGGGGGGAATTCCAGTTAAGCTCTGCCCTTACAGTCGCTGTTCTGTCTTTTGTAGATCAAACAATAGTTAAAAAAATAAATGGTCGGATGTGTGCCGAGCAAGCTTTCAAGTGGTCCTGGGTAAACACCATCAATTTAGATTAAAAACACTCTCAAGAATTTAACGGGATTTCCCAGTAACATTCCGTCGAAAACTGACGCTTAAGAAAAGTCCGAACTTGGATCTTGAAGAAATTGAGTCTACAGTTAAACGTTTGCCTTTTTGTGATATGGAGCTTGGTTGGAGACCGAACGCATGCAATGAAGAAAAGGGTTTTGTTATATACATTTCAGTAATGGGGGCATCAATGGATAGATGTTTTTTTTATTTTATAAAATATAATAATTTGTGATTTTGGTATTCTTATCCCCGAAATATAACATTCAAGTACTTCTAATTCTAATACCTTGTTGATAAAATCCTCAATCTTCAGTTAGAGTTAATGTTGTAAGCGTAACTCATAGCATACATGTACATACACATGTGCTTGTCTTCCTCGTATGATATTTGTTGGTAGAAATGCCTATGTTCAAGTTAGCGGCGTAACTAAAGGGAGGGCGGCATGGGAGGGGGCGTGGGGGGAACACGCCCCCACTCCCTATTAAAATAAATTATCGCTTCCCTAGGCACCACCTGGATATTTGCCCGTACTTTTTCACGAGCTGCCATTTTGTTCACGAGTGTTCCTTGTTAACGTTTTGGGAACGTCTTTAATTATGCCTCCATGAAGAACGCCTGTTGTTCGATAGTGTCCGCTATGAAGGGCGCCTCAATAAATACAATATGGTGCCTAGATGTAATGTGTTGTAATGTAATGTGTTTGAAATTCAATCTGTAATTGAAGAGGTTTTACTGTCTTTTTGACTTAAGCTCAAAATGTCTGTTCCTAAAACGTGTAATAATGAAGATTTTAACCCAAAATTTCGGAACAGTTCGGAAAGTTAATATAAACAAAACGTGAATTGTCCCGCAAAGAAATATGTATGTTTTGGGGAAGTATAGTCTCGTTTCTATTGATTACATTTCCTCTCCATGCCACTAAAATTAGGGTCAAGACGACTATGAGTGAATCTCATTCAGTCAACCTCACACAGAAACTCAGAATTTCATGGCACCTTGACGCGGCGTCCTGCAATTTGACATCTCACAAGACTGCGCGTCTGAATGTGTCACGAAAGAAAATGTGTGACAAACCTTCGTAAAGAATTCCGGCTAGGTTAGATTCCTTGCCGGCCTTGTTAGGGTTTTCCCCTTACAATCTCACTTTGCGAAATAGTGCTTAATGAAAGCTAGCACCCACATCCAAAACTTTTTAAGAGGCTTGAACACATCCCCCCCCCCCGGGATTGGGTGGTGCTTCAGTATATTCCAGCACCCCATCCCAAAAGTTGTGGGTGCTGCATTACCCACATCAACCCCCGTTCCCGCCGGCTTGAACCAACAAAAGTACTAGCTGAACATAGTGAGCACGGTACAGGTTATCGCTTCGAGGAGACGGCCGGATCGAAGCGGGAGCGGACCGCTATACGGTGATGGGTGAAACAACACAGCTGGGCGGGGGCCATGGAGTGTACCGAACCACACTACAGTTCGAGCCAGTGGGAGTATGTGGCGCATCCCAGGGCATTTTTATTGGGGGGGGGGGAGGATTGCTTAAAAAGGGCACTCGCACTTCCGTGCTAAAATGAAGACAGTTTTTTTTTCGGACACTTGGGGGGTACCATCTTTCAATGAGGGTGATTTGCAAACCGGACGATCATTCACACTATCGGACAATATATGATGATTTTCAGGGGGCACACGCGCGAAATTGAAAAAAAAGGCACTCGTTACAGCCGCTATATAATAAAACGCACTCATTGTTTGTAAAAAGGGCACCTTTATACAACCAAAAAAAAAACACTTGCTTAAAAAAAAGAGTACTCTTGAAAAATATTGGGGTTAAAAACTTGCGCAAAAAGGCACTTGAATAAAAAAAAATGCAGTCTTTTCAAAAAATATTGGGTGGGGTGGGTAAATACTTAACCAACCCCCCCCCCCGGCCCCCCCCCCCCCCCCGCCCAACTTATCTGAGCCTACAATCTCCTTGCATTTAACTGGATCGATGTTGATGGACGAATTTGAATATTAGAAACGGTGAATTCGAATAAAAAAAACGTTTAAAAATAGCCGGGAAAACCTATGCTTTATATATAATTTGAGCAAGTTCATTTTTTTAAAATTAAATTGAGCTTTCCTTCCTTCGTAAATAAAATAAAAATCAAAACAAAATATGGGTTATCCCATAAAAAAAAAATGCATTGGAAAACTGAAGGATGGACCTAGAACCAAACTAAAGAAGTTTGCCTATTCCATGTTAAACGCCACAGACTCTCCCCCCCCCAAAAAAACCCAATAATGATATAATTGAAAATACAAGGTTACGCAACGTATGTTCCGACACATGTATGTTCTGACTACTCAGCCTATGTTCCCAATGCTCACCCTACGATCCGACTGCTCAACCGATGTTCCGACACCCCTATATGTTCCGACACCTCTTTGTTTCGACACCCCTACAAACGTAAACACATACTGGTCTCTTGCTCCAACACCCAAGTCTAACGGGCTAACACAATATTATGTGCGGGTTGTCGGAACAAATGGGTGTCGGAACATAGGTGTGTCGGGAGGTTTGTCGAAACATAAGTTCCGACAATTTGAAATATGAAATTGCCTGACAAATTTAAGACAAAATTAACGACGAATTCAAATACAAGAATCGGTGAATTCGAACGAAAAATGTTGAAAATAGCCAGTAAAACCTATAGTACTTTAAAACATAAACGGCCGGTTGCGTACAGGCTAAGCTTTCACATAGTCAAATACTGCTGCGGGATTTCAGGGAATTTCCAGAAATGTTTTGCTCTTATTGTGTCTCTTTGTCTCTTTTATAATCTAACAATAGCCTGCTTGCAAAAAATGTCTGCTCTGTATAGCTTGTTCACAACGTTTCCAAGAGTCCTTGAGTAAGTAATTCAGAACGAATGTCGCAACAAGCGGCCGGGATTTCGGGGGGAATTCCAGTTAAGCTCTGCCCTTACACTCTCTGTTCTGTCTTTTGTAGATCAAACAATAATTTAAAAAAAATGGTCGGATGTGTGCCGAGCACGCTTTCAAGTGGTCCTGGGCAAACGCCATCAATTTAGATTAAAAACACTCGCAGGAATTTAACGGGATTTCCCAGTAACATTCCGTCGAAAACTGACGCTTAAGAAAAGGCCGAACTGGGATATTGAAGATATTGAGTCAACAGTTAAACGTTTCCCTTTTTGTGATATGGAACTTGATTGGAGACCGAACGCATGCAATGAAGAAAAGGGTTTTGTTATATACATTTCAGTAATGGGGGCATCAATGGATAGATGGTTTTTTTTTTTTGGTTTTTTTTAATATCATGATTTGTGATTTTGGTATTCTTATCCCCGAAATATAACATTCAAGTACTTCTAATTCTAATACCTTAATTGTTGATAAAATCCTCAATCTTCAGTTAGAGTTAATGTTGTAAGCGTAACTCATAGCATACATACACATGTACTTGTCTTCCTCGTATGATATTTGTTGGCAGAAATGCTTATGTTCATGTTAGCGGCGTAACTAAAGGGGGCGGCATGGGAGGGGCGTGGGGGAACACGCCCGCACTCCCTATTAAAATAAATTATCGCTTCCCCAGGCACCACCTGGATATTTGCCCGTACTTTGTTACCAGCTGCCATTTTTTTCACGAGTGTTCCTTGTTAACGTTTTGGGAACGTCTTTAATTATGCCTCCATGAAGAACGCCTGTTGTCCGATAGTGTCCGCTATGAAGGGCGCCTCAATACATACAATATGGTGCCTAGTTGTAATGTGTTGTAATGTAATGTGTTTGAAATTCAATTTGTAATTAAAGAGGTTGAATGTGTCACGAAAGAAAATGTGTGACAAACCTTCGTAAAGAATTCCGGCTAGGTTAGATTCCTTGCCGGCCTTGTTAGGGTTTTCCCCTTACAATCTCACTTGGCGAAATAGTGCTTAAAGAGGTTGTGGAATGCTGGAAATCGTTTTGTTTTTTATATTTATATATTGTAGAGTAGACCCATATATAGCATAATGGCAAACTCCCATTCTTTTCTAATGTGCGTTTATATGTTTATAAAACTGAAATTCATCGAGTAATTTGTTGGTCGGCGAGCGCATAATTGAAATCAACAGTCGTCGGGCTCTGCGTAAAATCAGAAAAAGCGTGACGTAATAAACAGGACTCGTTTATACAATGACTGTCTACTGCTGCCCAACCCGCCCCGTCAGAACGTGTGACTCGCGGTCAGGCAGTGAAAAATCAACATTTTGTAAAAGACTCGCGGAGATTGATATTCCTTCCCATTGCTTAATTTTTGGATGAGTATATTGAACAAGGACACGGTGACCTCTGAGCTGTTTTTCCGTATAAATTTGAGCCCCAACTGTCCGAAAAAGTGACCAGCGAAAACACGGATACTGCAACTGGCCAGCTGAAAACGCCAGGCAACGCGGCTCTGATGAGTGGTAGGTCTGCGACGTTTGCGTGAAAAAAACAGCTGTGTTTTATCCAAGGACTCAAAGTATTATGTTCATGATAACATTTATAGATGAGCATCAACAGTCCTACCGCAACATTCTTCGTGATTTACAGACAATCTCAAACGTTATTCTGGGGAATATTCAGTCCACAGAGACGACAAATCGTCAGGTTGTTTTCGAATTATACGCGTACGGAACGCATAACGCATCACGGCAGTGGATGTGGTCGACCGTGTCCAGAACTAATGTTGTACGGTTAGCAGCGTCGCGGGCCCCGGTCAAGTTCCTTGCGTTGCCTGGTGCTTTTTATGTATACGTTCGCCGCAAAAAATAGTCCTCTTCTCTTTTCTTTCCTTGTGCATTTTAACCCTTGTTTTAACATCCTGAAACGATAATTACGAATTTACTTGAATTTTGAAATTGTTAACTTTATTGTTTACCAAAAAGAAAAGCCGTAGACTACCGCTTCACCTGGGCCTGTAAACGTGGCTACAAAAAAAGTACAATTCATAAATCGTAGTCATGCTCCGTTCATAAAACAAAAATCTCTGGACTTACGACATGTTCGGGATCCCGGTTGAAAACAAAATTCACTGGTCCCGAAATTTAACAAGCACTATCATTATTTTCAGTACCTAATTAAGACTTTATTCAAGCAATTCCAGTGGCAGACAATTTGTCATTCGATCAAAAGAAGTTCTAGGGAAAATGGAGGGTGAGGCCTGTCACATTATTCAGCACTAACGTAAGGAAAACTACGCGGTCCTTTTCTACGCATTTACCTTCAATTTGTGTGTGACAACGCGTGCGCGTATGCTGCGCAGATAATGGAGGGTCGAGGATGCATTTGAACGGGTCTACGGTTCTTCAAGATTGGCAATGGACAATTGGTCCAAAACAGTCTTCCTTATAAATCATTAACAAATCATATTTTTATTATTTCTTGTCCAATTTCAACAAATCTCTTGAGAAAAGAAGACTCTTGCCGTACAAAATGTACAGTGCATGATCAGCCTCTATCCGTTAATTTGGCTGAAATCCGATCTCGTGTTTTCGCACGGTACCCTTCGGACAAACTGCATGGCTACGGAGGATTCTTATTCCTCTATGCTGACACCCGGAAAGGAAAGCTGGAAATTTATTGCAAACAAAATGTGATTACAGCCAGCGACTGACACAATTATATGCATTTAGGTTTGCCTTGGCCTAGTACGTTCGCTACCCGTACACGTATCAACAACGAATTATTTTGAAATTCCAACACCGTTTACCGGTGTCAAAATCTACGGTCCCAACGGCCGGCCGGGCCAGCGGCACCGTAGTACATAGTACACCCGTGAATTTCCAGCCAGCTTTACATAGCGCGTGTCACGGTGATGCGATGTGCATGTGAATGAACGAGCGATGTTGATAACGCAGACATTTCTTACTATGGTTGGCCGTTGGGGCAAACACAAAAGAATGATCCCCGATCTATAAATAAAATGATGTGTAACTATCAAAACACTGAATAATCAATAGAAAGTACCAAAAAGTCAATGGAGATATCTTTCTATTAAATTCTGAACTTGCCCATTAGAATTTCGGGGGTAAAAGCTGTTGCCAACTACAGTTGAATATATAGAGCATGTGGCTGCCCATACAAAATGTCGCTCAGTGTAATTGTAAACAAAGTCATGTCGTTGCGCGGAGTGATTTGCAAAAAGTTTCGCTGGAACTACGCTGCATCGGGAGTTCTGTTTATTACGTCATGATTTACTATGTTTTGTTTGCTGCCCCCAACGACGACTTTTACACAAATTGCACGTTCGGGGCGAAACAGGACCTGAAAAACAGCACTCAAAAGTACCTTTTGTATTCATTTCATGACAGAAACAATAGTTGTTTTTATTTCATCACACCCTAGGCTACATTATTTCATCACACCCTAGGCTACATATACCCGAAAAATGACGGAAATGTCTTCGAGCATTCCACAACCTCTTTAATGAAAGCTAGCACCCACATCCAAAACTTTTTAAGAGGCTTGAACACATCCCCCCCCCCCCCACCCGGGATTGGGTGGTGCTTCAGTATATTCCAGCACCCCATTCCAAAAGTTGGGGGGTGCTGCATTACCCACATCAACCCCCGTTCCCGCCGGCTTCAACCAACAAAAGTACTAGCTGAACAGAGTGAGCACGGTACAGGTTATCGCTTCGAGGAGACGGCCGGACCGAAGCGGGAGCGGACCGCTATACGGTGATGGGTGAGACAACACAGCTGGGCGGGGGCCATGAAGTGTACCGAACCACACTACAGTTCGAGCCAGTGGGAGTATGTGGCGCATCCCAGGGCATTTTTATTGGGGGGGGGGGAGGATTGCTAAAAAAGGGCACTCGCACTTCCGTGCTAAAATGAAGACGGTTTGTTTTTTCTTTGGACACTTGGGGGGTACCATCTTTCAATGAGAGTGATTTGCAAACCGGGCGATCATTCACACTATCGGACAATATATGATGATTTTCAGGGAGGCACACGCGCGAAATTCAATAAAAGGCACTCGTTACAGCCGCTATATAATAAAACGCACTCATTGTTTGTAAAAAGGGCACCTTTATAAAACTAACAAAACACTTGCTTAAAAAAAAGAGTGCTCTTGAAAAATATTGGGGTTAAAAACTTGCGCAAAAAGGCACTTGAATAAAAAACAATTGCAGTCTTTTCAAAAAATATTGGGTGGGGTGGGTAAATACATAACTAACCCTCCCCCCCGGGCCGCCCCCCCCCCCCCGCCCAACTTATCTGAGCCTACAATCTCCTTGCTTTTAACTGAATCGATGTTGATGGACGAATTTGAATATTAGAAAGGATGAATTCGAATAAAAAAACGTTTAAAAATAACAGGGAAAACCTATGCTTTATATATAATTTGAGCAAGTTCATTTTTTTTTAAATTAAATTGAGCTTTCCTTGGTTCGTAAATAAAATAAAAATCAAAACAAAATATGGGTTATCCCATAAAAAAAAAATGCATTGGAAAACTGAAGGATGGACCTAGAACCAAACTAAAGAAGTTTGCCTATTGCATGTTAAACGCCACAGACTCCTCCCCCCCCCCCCAAAAAAAACCCACAATAATGATATAATTGAAAATACAAGGTTACGCAACGTATGTTCCGACACATGTATGTACTACTCAGCCTATGTTCCGACTGCTCAACCTACGTTCCGACTGCTCAACCGATGTTCCGACACCCTTATATGTTCCGACACATCTTTGTTTCGACACCCCTACAAACGTAAACACATACTGGTCTCTTGCTCCAACACCCAATTCTAACGGGCTAACACAATATTATGTGCGGGTTGTCGGAACAAATGGGTGTCGGAACATAGGTGTGTCGGGAGATAGGTTTGTCGAAACATAAGTTCCGACAATTTGAAATATGAAATTGCCTGACAAATTTAAGACAAAATTAACGACGAATTCGAATATAAGAATCGGTAAATTCGAACGAAAAATGTTGAAAATAGCCAGTAAAACCTATAGTATTTTAAAACATAAACGGCCGGTTGCGTACAAGCTTTCACATAGTCAAATACTGCTGCGGGATTTCAGGGAATTTCCAGAAATGTTCTGCTCTTATTGTGTCTCTTTGTCTCTTTTATAATCTAACAATAGCCTGCTTGCAAAAATGTCTGCTCTGTATAGCTTGTTCACAACGTTTCCAAGAGTCCGTGAGTAAGTAATTCAGAACGAATGTCGCAACAAGCGGCCGGCATTTCGGGGGAAATTCCAGTTAAGCTCTGCCCACAGTCGCTGTTCTGTCTTTTGTAGATCAAACAATAGTTAAAAAAATAAATGGTCGGATGTGTGCCGAGCAAGCTTTCAAGTGGTCCTGGGCAAACACCATCAATTTAGATTAAAAACACTCGCAGGAATTGAACGGGATTTCCCAGTAACATTCCGTCGAAAACTGACGCTTAAGAAAAGTCCGAACTTGGATCTTGAAGAAATTGAGTCTACAGTAACGTCTGCCTTTTTGTGATATGGAACTTGGTTGGAGACTGAACGCATGCAATGAAGAAAAGGTTTTTTTTTATATACATTTCAGTAATGGGGGCATCAATGGATAGAAGGTTTTTTGGGGTTTTTAATATAATTGTTTTGTGATTTGGTATTCTTATACCCGAAATATAACAAGTACTTCTAATTCTAATACCTTGTTGATAAAATCGTCAATCTTCAGTAAGAGTTAATGTTGTAAGCGTAACTCATAGCATACATACACATGTACTTGTCTTCCTCGTATGATATTTGTTCAAGTTGTTATATGTTCAAGTTAGCGGCGTAACTAAAGGGGGCGGCATGGGAGGGGGCGTGGGGGAGCACCCCCCCCCCACTCCCTATTAGAATAAATTATCGCTTCCCCAGGCACTAACCGGAATATTTGCCCGTACTTTTTCACGAGCTGCCATTTTTTTCACGAGTGTTCCTTGTTAACGTTTTAGGAACGTCTTTAATTATGCCTCCATAAAGAACACCTGTTGTCCGATAGTGTCCGCTATGAAGGGCGCCTCAATACATACAATATGGTGCCTAGTTGTAATGTATTGTAATGTAATGTGTTTGAAATTCAATTTGTAATTGAAGAGGTTTTACTGTCTTTTTGACTAAAGCTCAAAATGTCTGTTCCTAAAACGTGTAATAATGAAGATTTTAACTCAATATTTCGGAACAGTTCGGATAGTTAATAACAAAACGTGAATTGTCCCGCAAAGAAATATGTATGTTTTTGGAAAGTATAGTCTCGTTTCCATTGATTACATTTCCTCTCCATGCCACTAAAATTAGGGTCAAGACGACTACGAGTGAATCTCATTCAGTCAACCTCACACAGAAACTCAGAATTTCATGGCACCTTGCCGCGTCGTCCTGCAATTTGACATCTCACAAGACTGCGCGTCTGAATGTGTCACGAAAGAAAATGTGTGACAAACCTTCGTAAAGAATTCCGGCTGGGTTAGATTCCTTGCCGGCCTTGTTAGGGTTTTCCCCTTACAATCTCACTTTGTGAAATAGTGCTTAATGGAAGCTAGCACCCACATCCAATAGTCATAACCCCTGCCTACAATTTTTATATTTCATGCCCTTTTTATAAAAAAAAAAAATCAGTTTGCAGCCCCACACCCCAAGCCCGATTTTATTTTTTAAGCGTTGCTAATATTCATCGAAGTGCCCTTATCATTTGAAATTCGATTGTTTTATTTTGCCATTTCTGCGTTTTATTCCAACCAAACCACTCTAAAATAAGAAACAAACATTATATCAAAAAAAAAAAATAAGCCAAGCAAACTTAGCAAAGTAATGACAGTCAGTAAGGGAGCCTAAAATGAATTTTGGGAAATATACCGACAGCCTCGCATTCCGAGTGGTCACTATTTAAGACTAGGGGGCGCTGTTGAAGGTAGGCGGGACTGAATAGCATCTGATATTTTAGGTGGCGCTGTTCATCGGCTGCATTGAGCTTACACTTGCTCGCTGTCAGCGACTAGACGGATGAATACGTAGGACCGATGAGATAAAACGGGGATGTCGACCGCCATCTCTGCCCTTTGTAGTGACGACCCTTGCTGTGAACTCAAAATGTTTGTGTTCTGCATCCTGTAGGGCATATTGTATCCATTTTTATAGTTTGGTTCCTAGTTCCCCCCCCCCCGAAAAAAAAATACAAAAAATTGTCTGGTTCAAATGAAAGATTGAAAAGATGAGTCTCGAGATGGCGTTTTAATGATGACAGATAAGGTGTGTCCCTTAACTCGTCTGGCAAGGAGTTCCACAGAGACGCGGTACACAGCTGGAAAAGGCCCCGTCCCCGTAGCTTGCCAGGCGAGTTTGGGAACAGAAAGTATCTGTGATGAAGAAGATCCGAGGCCTGGTCGGAGGTTGCGAAGTTGTAACAGGTCTCGTTTGTAGGATGGAGCTAATCCGTGAAGGGCTTTGAATGTATGGAGCAGGATTTTGAATTGTATTCTGTATTTAACAGGCAACCAATGAAGATTGTATAATATAGGTTGCGATACGTTGGTTGAATTTCGAGATGTTCCCCTTGAAAACTGCAATTTCTAACCGTTACTTTCAGCTGACGCTTCGTTTTTAGTCCGTACACTGCAAAACTGCAGTGTTAAATTTACACCATTGGTATCTATATAGGACCATCTGGTGTTAAATTTTACTGGTGTTGTCCTCTATGGATACCGAACGGTGTTAAATTAACACTACAGTTTTTGCAGTGTAAGAGTTCCAAAACTACTTGCTTTCAGGTTCGTTCTCTTTGTTTTTTTCCCAATATATCGGTATGGTAATTAAATGTTTAGATGTATTAATGCCACGACATTGCCTCCAACTTCCAATTAATCTTTAATTGAAAGTGTTCCCTACGTATTTTAATGAAAAAAAGTCTGTCTTGGTAAAAAATAAAAAAATAAAAAATAAACGTTGCTAATCGCTTTAAAATGCACACTACGTTAGCACGAACACTTGACATTAATGCTCCATAATTAAAAGATCCCCCGCTTTGATCGATCTTCAGCGCGAAGTTGATGAACTTAAAGGGTTTCGATCACCGTAAATGCGATGACAGATTAGAAAGATTCACTTCAACTCTCTCATTTCTCTTAAATAAAAATGTACCTGTTAGAAAGAAAAGGGAAAAAAATCCCCAAACTAGTGACAAGATGATTTTGTAAAGTTAACTCAATAAAAAAAACCGATTTTTCAATCGAATTTCCACTGGAGTGATTTTTGTCCAAAGTGAAATTGTCTGGTTTTTAGTTTCACGTTCACGGCACCTGTCGGATCGCGCAATGATTAGCTTTATCACTGCGATAAGGTAATTTCACGTGTCATGTTTATTTTGGCGCAGCGGTTATATAAACATACCAACAGCCTCACGTTCCGAGTGGTCACTATCTAAGACCTGGGGCGCTGTTGAAGGTAGGCGGGACTGAATAGCATCTGATATTTTAGGTGGCGCTGTTCATCGGCTGCATTTAGCTTACACTTGCTCGCTTTCAGCGACTAGACGGATGAATACGTTAGGACCGATGAGATAAACGGGGATGTCGACCGCCATCTCTGCCCTTTGTAGTGACGACCCTTGCTGTGAACTCAAAATGTTTGTGTTCTGAATTTTAAACCAGTATTGTGACCGTTTGACTGTCACCCCAAGTCAAGTTTCCCACAAACTTCATAATGATTGTAGACTCGGATAGGAAGGTTTGAAGTAAATATTGGGAAACGCAACAGCACAAAGAATTTCCGTTTACACGAAGCCAAACCTCTTTAATTACAACGAAATACACCACGTAACAAGGAGATAAAAACAATCGGAACAAAATAGTTTTTCGTTAGAACAAAACAAACAAATCGATTTTTTAAAGAGCAGGTGGTATGCAACTTAAACGTGACAAAGAAAAAATGTTCTACTCTTGATTTATAGATTCCATGTGTACAAAAATAAAATGAATGAGAAACTCCCCTCACTTTTGGTTTAAAATAGAGATGTGATGAACTATTATTCGATTGCAAAAAAATTATGTTTTACACTTACGGAGTCCGCTTCAAATTCTATTGGAAATAGGACCAATTCTTGATATTAGGCCAAAGTTAATTTGTTTTATTAGAATTTAATTTTGTATTTGCCTTATATACATCGCTTGTGCGTTAATTGTTTGTACGTCAAGAAAGAGATGAGTTAACAATAGATAAGAATCCCTGCTCGAAATGGAATTATATGCCGAGTACGCTAAAACAAAATTGATTATGTAATAATCCATTATCTGATTACTTTCACTTGTTCACTTCTCACAAACCATGGTTGTAGGACAATCCGTGGTTAAAATGCAAAGTTCTATTACTTAAAGTCACTAATCACATCGATCTGCTTGACTGCTACTGTTATTGTACTGATCATAAGATGAAACCATTATTGTTTTGACAAGTTTCTTGGATTATGGACAGAAATAGAACACCGATGAAAAATACTGTTCAGACAGTTGAAAAATGCCCAAAATCCCCACACATGTATTACAAAACATTAACAAGCATGGGCGTCGCCAGGATTTTTTTCTAGAGGTGGGCAAAACTTAATTATTCCCCCCCCCCCAAAAAAAAAAAAATCAAATCATGCATTTCTCAACATATTCACGATTTATCAGTTTTAGAGGTGGGCAGGGACATCCCTCCCCCAACTCATTAAATTTACACCACTATGTCTTCGCGTCCCGTTTTCTTTTCTTTTTTTTCTCTCTTTTTTCTTCATTCCCCCCCCCCCTTTTTTTTTGTTGCCTTTTTTTTTTGGGGGGGGGGGGTGCAAGTGCCCCCTTGCCCCCACCCCTCGCAACGCCCATGTGAACAAGTGCACTGTTGCTGTACATTATTAAACGGTCCTGTAGGCAAAGTGGTGACTTTAAACGATTAGTTTACTTACAAACACCACCCTGCCAAGCACTTTAATATTCCTATGACATAATTATTACTACTGGAGAGCTAGTGTCGTCCCAGATATAAAAAAAAAAAAAAAGTAAAAAATAAAAAAACCCGATAAGGGTCATGTAGAAAAATATGGCTTGGTGTCTGTACTTTGTATATGTCCCAAAGTTATGAAGGGCTTTTAATACTATTGTTTCCAGTGATTCAAGGTAAATTACATCGCCTACAGCATGGGTTAGTCAAAGGCCGCTCCGCGGTAAACAACTTGTATCGGTTTATCAAGAAGAAAGTTGTGTTTTGGATAATGCTTGGCAGGTCGATATATTTATCTTGATTTCTCCGACCAAAGATTTTGATAGCTAAACGGGGGGGGGGGGGAGTCCCCCCCCCAAAAAAAAAAACCGGTCTCCCCTAAAGAAATAGTCGTGACAAGGGTGCATTTGTAGTTAATATAGTGTGAATGATTTTAGGATATTGGCGCTCCCCACGAGCCCCCCCCCCACACACACACACCTATTGATTTCCGGAGGCCCTTTGTGTCTGGAGAAAATAACCGGTCTACATTTCAACACGCCTCCCTGAAAAAAAAATTTGGATGCACCCTGCTAGCCCCCCCAAAAATATTGGTTCTAGAACCGCGCCCGGGGCCGCTTTTTCGGTCGTTGTCTCATTCAAAGTGAATAACTTTTGTGTTGCTGGAAAAAAAATCAATTTAGAAAAGGAATCATTTTGCGGGTTGAAACTGGTAAATAACACGAGAAATGCAACTTTGAGTTTTCAAAAATTATTGTCAAAACCGTTAAGAATGCCTCAATAACAGAAATGGGTGATAGTAACACAAGCACTAAAGGTCCATACTACTAAAGTTTTCAATTCTGAAGTTCTTTTATCTAAAGAAAAACAGTCACAATTGCTCATGAAAATTCTTTGTTACATGTAATTCAACAAAACAGAGACGTCAAACGGGTTTCAGATTCCTACTTTTAAAATGGCCGTTTTGAGATGTTTACTATAATTGAAATATAGTTAAACGTACATTATTATTCATAAAAAAAACACCCATGCTGCATGCATAAACAATTTTCTCAAATTTCATAAAAAAATTAAAAAATTATCAGAGCAATTATCGATATTAACTTTGTTTTCCATCAAAAGACACAACAATTTAAACGTTAATTCTCAATAACACAATAATATGTTGAAGGTGATATAAAAACCCGAAACATAATTTCATTTAAAAAAAAACCCCACATTTTACATATTAAACAATTATCGATATTAACTTTGTTTTCCATTGAAAGGCACAATAAAACGTTGTTACTTCCCAAGAGCAAACATTACACAAAGGTTTTTATCTTATTATTGGATACATTCATCATATTTACAGTCAAAAGACACAGGAATATGTTGAAAGGGATATTTAAAAAAAAAATGCAACTTGCATATTTTATATTCAGTGGAACCATTTCTGATTTTGTATTGTTTTTAAAGATTATGAAAAGTAAACACCGTGGGCCGAAGTGGTCCTTGCCCTAGGAATAACAAAATTGCCAGACAGGGCCCAGTTTTGCCAGTTGCCACCATTTTTTCGTGATGATGATTGTGGTGACTGTCTGGAGGTGACGTCAGAGGGGTTTGGACCCACAAGACCTCCGCTAATGTTGTAAGGCACAGATGCCGATCTTTGAGGGTGATTTGCGGCATAGGTGGGGGTTCGATGCGGGGAGTTGGGACGGGAATATTGCCCCATTACAAAGGGTTTCTGATGGGGACTTCCGCGTTGGCCGCGGGAAACACGACCATCTCGCAGATTCTCACTGGAGTCCTCCACTCTGCGAGTTTTAACGGGAATCGTGAGCAGGAGAAATACTGGCAGGAAGAGCAGGCCGTGCAGCGCCCCCAGGGAGATCACGAGAAACATGGTCTTGAAGAAAGTCCGGAAGATGTACGAGTCCGTGAAGGCAAGAACTACGACACCGAGTAAGGTGGAAAGGGATCCTTGCACGATCGGCATGCCGAGGGAGTACAGGGCGTAGATGACGCTGTCACGACGGCAGCCTGTGTTTGCTGCTATGTAAGCATAGCTTATGTGGGCTGAAAAATCCACACTGAAACCTATGCAGAGTATAAGGTTGGTCATGGCGATGGAGTCGAGGTTGACCTGCCAGAGGGTCATGAACCCGACCACCCCTGTGACGATGGAGGCTAGGGAAAGGGTGACCATGACAGAACAGATGGGGTTGGGGATCATGAGCAGAGCCACGATCAACATGGCGCCCACCGCGATACCCATGTTCTGTAGTGTGTTAGGTAGGATGGCTAAGTATTGATCGAAGAAAATAAAGGCCGGATGGTAAGCAATGGCAGGAAGCTCTGAGTTCTCGGCTATCTCCCTCATATCCGTCATCATGAATCGCTCTTTGTCTGTGGAAACCAAGCTCTTGGTGGTGACAAAGAATCGCGACGCCGCCACAGTGGTGTCATCATCACCAAAGACGATATCTAGGGAGTATTTCTGGTAGGCGGGAATCTTCAGGAAATTCTCTCGCAATATGTCTACAAACTGAGTCTGGGTTGGATTACTGAGGCCGATGGTTTGCAGGAACTCCAGATAATCTCTCAGCCAAGACACAGTCAGATTCTGATCCTTACCGTACGTGTACTCACTCGCCTCCATCTTAGCTAAGGTCTCCTCCATGAGATCTTGCACCACAGAATTCCACACGTCTCTGGGCTCCGTGAAGACCAGCGAGACTTGAGGGCCGTAGGTCGTGAAATACTGCGATTCATCATCCAAAAAGTCGGCTGCGTAGGAGTTATCCCTGGCAAGATTGCGGAGAGTGAGACCTTCACGAACCTGGGTGCATCCGTAGATGGCGGTGCCCAGGTAGCCCAGAAACAGTATGATTGTCAGAATCACCATCCACCAACGCGTGATTAAAGGACCGTAGTAATTCTTGAAGAACAGCATGAGGGTGTGGTCGTTAGTGTCCCCACCCTCCCTGTCAGTGGATTGCTGGGACGAACCACCGACGCAGAATAAGGTGTAGACTGTGGACGTAGACTCACTCTTAGGTCGGACTTTGCGGCAAGACATACAGTGTCGGTTAGCTGCCTCGCGTCGACCAGTCAGCACCATACAGGCGCCGAAGAAAGTGATCTGATAGGCGTAGTCAAAGATGACGGCCACACCCGTGTACATGCAGAATATGCGGACGGATCTGAAGAACGTTATAGCGCCGATTCCGAAGGCCAGAGCATCTGTAATGGACGTGATGGTTATAGACATGGCTGCTTCAGAGAAGGCATGGCGCATGCGTCGTTCCACTGACCATCTGACGTCAGTCTGTCGCCAAGCAGCCAACATGATGAACATATCATCAACTCCAATACCTGTGAAGAAAGAGAAACAAGTATTTAAGCAATTTCAAAACTATTATCCTCAATGTCAAAAATTGTTAATATTAATACTTAACTACCATTACTACTAAGCGCTCTTGACAGAGGAAATCAACATTAGGTTTATTTTATTCTTTGTGAATCATAATTTATTTTGTGACCTTTTTTGTTTGTTTTTCTTGAGTTTTGTTGTTTTCAATATTGTTCAAAGCAATGAATACCACACATTTCAACTTCGAAGCAAAAAATACATACAATAATAAACCTGCAGCATTAGTAAGTGTTGTGAAGGTTTCGTTTTTGGTTTTTGCTTTTTAATGACAAGAAAAAAAATGGTCAAATACTTCTCCTTGGACGGTCTCTCCTTGGAACATTATCTAAATCTTGTTTCCCTTCTACCTATAAACTTTCATAATTCAAAAAAAAAAAAATATGAACAGATATACCCTTAAGCCTTTTTCCATTTTTCCTGTGTTTTTTTTAATTGTAGCCCACAACAAGTGCTTTAAGTGGCCTCGGCATTGTGTTTCGTCAGGCGATATCTACAGAAAGGATTGTTGTTTGCAATGTCAGCGAGAAGCCTTGTTTTGACTACCAGAATGCCTTTTGGCCAACTTCATTGTTCATGCAGTGCTATTCCAATTTTGAACAGATTCAATTTGTTCTGAATGACGCGTTCACTACCACTTGTCGACTTCTGAACAAACAAAAACTCCAGTTTTCCAATTCGGCCATTAATTGTGACGTGGGTAAAGCACGAAACGCGAAAACAGTCAAGGGTGATAAATTTGCTTTGTGTTGCTATGACAAACTGTGCCTAGTTTTCAACAGTGGCCTCTAGACAAACCCGTTAAACACACACCGGGAGGATGTTCAAATATGAGGCAGGCTTCGAACGAGAAATGCTCGATTATAATTACGGGTGGTTGATATGATTAATATGATCATTTGCAGCATAATTTTCTGTGAATGGAGCTTTGAAAATTCAGCTTTTTGGTTTAAAGACAAAGTTATCGGGGCAGTTCTACGCACAAGTGGACCAGACTGAAAAGTGGAAAATATATCAAATCGTCAAAAATAAAAGCACTATCACCACATGTGGTATAAAATTAAAGGGACAATAAGACCTTTTATTTGAGTGGTGTGGAGGTAAGATGCAATATATTCCAAAAGTTCTTTCTTTTTGGAGTTAAAAACTGTAAAAATTATGGATTTCATTGAGTCATTTTGGAATCTTGTTTTCACATGCAATATGCGAGTGGTACGTAGGCCTATCACATGCTGAATGAGTTTTCATGTTTAGTTCCTTATGTGTTTTAACTTGTACCAAAGCCCCCTGTAGAAGTTTCAGCTCAGTGAATATTATACTTGCACAAGTTTGTGGTCTCGAAACACACTTTTGTCTAAATAATTTTATTTTCCAAAAAAAAAAAATCTGTCAATTCACTGATCTTTGGCAACCACCAATTTTTGTTGATTGACGGATTTGATTCTCTGGGTCTTCTTCAATTAATAATGATAGTGCAACATTTAATAATATAGCTGGTGTGATTTATTTCACTGCCGGTGATATGTTCATTACTTTTTGTTGAAATTGGCAAAACAGGACTGGATATACATGCATTTAAAGTAGTAAAACTGGTGTTTGCAATATCTGTCAAGCCTCACGAATATTAATAAGGTTCCTATCCATTATGGTGTGCAGTAAAAATTGTACAAAAGCCTCCTTCACGCGTTATTAATTAATAAATTTCACCCTTTTTGCCGGCTTCCCTACTCCTGACATAACTTTCGGAAATTCTTAGAAATCGATATAAATACATAGTTTTGGGGGCGTTTCCGAACTATTTCTTCCAGACTTGAAGGGCAGCTTAACCAGTAACCAGTATTGAGGTTTGGCATCGATGACGGCGATTTTTTTTTAAAGACATGAAGTTTAGAATTTCTTCTTCCGTTTTAATTTTACATTTCAATCATACTGAGCATAATCATTTTCTGAGAAACAAAACTTTCAAAAGACCATGTTTTTTTTGGGTTACATGAATTTCATTGCTCTGTTATAGCGTCTTAGAACGTAATCGGATTAACTTTGCTGATCAACGGGCCACGCTTCGCCTTCGCAACCACACGGCTGAACAAGGGGATTTTAAGGTAACACAGTGCATGGCTCTAAATGCTGGAGTTCCACGTCTTGATCTTAATCGGGTCAAACCTAACCTGATGTACTTCCCCCTAAAGCCTTTAATTGATTTTCTGTTCTTGTTCACTCTTCAATGACTGCCGGCCGCTGTGCTGACATGCCTCCAAAAATGTTAGGATTATTGCCACGAGCTAATTGATTACATAAGAAATATTAGAAGTGGATAAACATCGTACTTTTCATAAGTTCTAATTTCGTTTTATGACAATGGGAGCCTTGTATAATGTAAAACATCCATTCGTTTTAATTGTAATGTTTGCTACATTGAGAAGTGCACTTGTTTTAGTGAAGTTCTGCATGTAGCACTTTCAAAATCTAGGATATGAAAGCCCAATTCACATTAGAACAAGCATCATTCAAATCAATCATGCAATGTTCAGGTTTATACGGAATTTTCAACACAACCACCGTTTTACAGTTCTGTCCCCGGATCACAAAAAGGTAAAGTGTTCTTTCAACAACATGGACACAAATCACATAGAGATGTGTGAATTGCTTTGTTTTGCTGAAAGAACTCGCACTTCTTTTTTTTGTATTCAGTGAACTTTAAAACGGTGGTTGTGTTAATACAATTCCGTAACTTGAAACGAATATGATTGATTTGAATGACCCTTGTACTAAAAGAAAGCTTATGAATTGGGCTTTCATATCCTAGATTTTGAAAGTGCTGCATGCAGAACTTCACTAAAACAATATTCCCGACATTTGGGTTTTGTTTTCCTTTCTCACCCTGCCTTTCATTTTCACGGTGTGTAAACTGTAAATTAAGCTTTGCTTACCGAGGATTAGAAATGGTGCTGAGCCGACGACATTAATGTATGGTACTCCAATGTAGCTCATCAGCCCGAATGATGAAAGCACGGCCAGGCCGGCAGATAGGACACCACAAGCGGCCAGCCAGGGCTTGCTACGCACCCAGTCTAGCATCACGCAAGAACAGATACTGAACGTGATCACGATGGTGAACGTGATAGAAAAGTCCTTAACGACATTGGAACTAGCTTTATCCAACTCGCTCTCTAGAGTAGAAGACACCTCGCGAGTTACTGTGATGACCGATGACGTGAAAGCCTCAGCCACTTCCAGAAACTTTTCCTCCCACAAGGCGCTTCGGTGGTCCGCCAGGCTGTCTTCGTACCGTAAGAAGTAGGACAGCTGAATAGACTCAGCCGAGAAGACATCATCTTGAGAACCTGATACGACAGTCACTCCGCCTAGTCCTCCACCGAGAAAATAAGTTACGGTGTTATCTGTTGATGAGGTATAGAGGGGAAATGTCAGGGTGGTCGACGGAACCTTAGACGAGTTGTAATCATAGGCAGCCAGAATGGGGTTCTCGTTACAAACACCGTCCCATTTGACGCAGAGATCGGTGAATGTGTAGTCCACGTTTTCGTGAGTGATGCCGATGTTCATGATCTGCTCGTGTAAATCTAAAATGTCATCCATGGCCGCCTGTGTCAGGATGCTCTGTCCATCCTCGTGCCGTATGATCACGCTGCCAGCCCGACCAAGTCTCGTTAGATGTGACACCAGCGTGTCATTGTCACCGTGCTCGGCAAATAATGTTTCCACCGTGTTTCTGTCTGTTTTGGCCTGGCCATTTTCAGGAGTGTACAGGTTCTCCACGCTCTGTTCCTCCATCAGAAACACCATCCCAGCCCCCAATACCCCGGCCAGCAGTGGCGGCACCAGCAGAAAGGGAATCGGGTGCTTCGCGATGAAACCACCGTAGTTGAAGAAGAACAACTTGATGACTTTCTCGATGCAGTCGAACGCCATTTTAATTCTACACAATCGACTCTGTTCATGAACGTTGTATCGTTTAGTTGGTTTTACGGTCACCGTCTGTGTGTTCACGCGTTACCGTTGTGCAAAGAACACTTGATAGCAGCTTACAATCCCAGATAATTATGTAAAACTACAAACGTCATGCATATAAAACTCGTAGTTCGGCATATCTAACTCACGTATGAGCCTCTATCTAGTTTTTCTGACTGCTGCTGTTGTGACTGGAAACTCCAACCATTTCCAAGCACAGATCGATCGTACACGTACAGCTTGCTATTGTGTAGGGGTCGTACAATCACATTCGCTTCGTATGTGTTATTATGGCCGACTTGAGGTACATTGCTCATGCGAGGCCGTGACAACGGTGACGTACTTTATTCATTTTCATGAACAAAATCATATACTTGCCGTTTTATAATTTTAATAATGACCACACATACAGTAAAAATTCCTGCTGGTATATGAAATCTGTTCTGTTTTACAGACTAAATAGGCCTACACTTTACATGTAAGATTATTTAAAAGCAGCTAAAATTGTTCAGAGAGCTGTACCTCACAAATTGGAAATTATTTAGATACGAGAGTCTTTTTATCTTATCGTTAGTGATTAGATTGTAACATGATTCAAAGACCAGTGTTGGAGCAAAGGCTTTGACCCTCAAGGCCAAGGCCAAGGCCAAGGCTTTGACCATCAAGGCCAAGGCTTTGACCAAGGCCCTGTTTTATGAAATGACCACTAATATAGAACTAATGATAGTCACATGAATGACACATCATCACGCAAGGGCGGATCCAGAACACAATTTGCGGGGGGGGGGCAAAGAAATTTTGGTCCCCCCCCAAAAAAGTGGGTCAACAAATTACGGCTTGGGCTTCGGGGCCCGCTGAAGGGCCCCGAAAAATTGTTGGATTCGAGATGCTCTGTGGTGCGATTTGAGGCAATTTCTGACCATTTTAACCGATGTTTTTTTAGGAAAAGATGGTGGTGTACTCATTGCCTGCCTTTATTACGACGTCACATAAAAAAAAATGGTTTCGGTTTTTTTTTTTTGGGGGGGGGGGGCATGGCCCCTTTTGGCCCCCCTTATCATCACGAATTGCTCGTTACGAAGAACAACATTTCTTTAATTGGAATCAACATGCTCGCATAGGCCTACACCGTTTTATGACTGCATTGTATCTATTAAAGTATAAGTTCAGGTCTTCAATATGGTTTAACTAAACAAAATAATGATTTACTTCTATATTGACACACAATTCTCCCAAGTGTAACAAAAGGGGGATTCAAGAAACTAATTTGGGAAATTTGTATTTGCTGGCCCAACATGGTCAGAAATATCAGCATTATCTAAAACAGATACATGCAAATCTTTAGCACTTATCAGGGAGACATATACAACCATTCAGATCTATTCCATAGTTATATGCAATTAAAGTGATCATCTCATTAGCCCCACAAGTGTACGGAATATTTTTGCAGCAAATCTACTACAATGGTAACAAAATGTGACGCTACCAAAGTGGAAGTGTGCCCAAGACACAAATCTATAGGGTGCTTCCCTCCTCCATGGTAATACGATTAAAATGGTAACAGCAAAATTTCGAACAGATTTATCTGGAAAATGCAAAAATATATGGGCCTTGAAGAGCCTTGACTCAAAATTGCAAGGCCCTGAACCCTCAAGGCCAAGGCCAAGGCCAAGGCTTTTGCCCTCAAGCCTCGAGGCCAAGGCCAAGGCCCAGCATCAAGGCACTACATCACTGTCAAAGACTAAATCTGCGTCTTTATGACTTTATAATGGTAATGTCCATGCCTCGTTTTATCATTATAAATCAACTCCTGCCCGATGTGGAAAACCCCAGCAAACACATAAGGCCCTCCTCCTTCAAAATTATGTCGGCTAATTAATGTTGCAGATGATGACGCGTCGATCCCCTCAAAACTCTCCCAAAAAATAATACTTAAGACTGAAGCTTGAGGTGACGTCAGTAAGGCCATAAGGCTTGATAATTCTACACCCAAATACGATCTCGACCGACACGAGCATTTTTCGGGGAATTTGGATATGGACAAAAATCAGAGAAAACGGTAACGTCAGACCATACAGCGACATCGACATGATCGCATCGTGCCTGTGCTATGCTACCAGGCCGGTCATTAGTCTGCTCCCTTACATATTGCATTCATTTAAAAGCGTTTACAGGTTCCAGATTCACGACCATCACTCCATACACACTGTCAGCAAACTATTCTGTGCAAAATATGTTGGAGCCCAGAAAGGTCACATAAAGCTTATACTCGATCGTAACCCCTTATAAAAACACGTTAAAATTGTGCAGCAGCAGGATTCCAGTAGAGCCAGCGAGTTTGGCGGTTTGAAACATCATCTTACATTGAACAAAAATAAAAATATTGATTTTCCATCCAATAAAAACATAACGAATGTCCAGTTCGGTAACGGCGGAATGCAGCTGCAGCCCGTATACAGTACCGCCTGTAAAGTATTTTTGTACAGTACTGCCCAGGCAGACACGCGAATCGTTGAAAGCAAGTTCGCATCTTCTGCCAATTTCAATTAATAAGGCACTTCCGGTTTTGACCGGAAGGAAGGATCACGTGAGTTTGCACTTAACACTAAAAATGAAGACCCTGCAATATTGTATCGATTGCCATAAAATACAAAATCAAATCTGTAGCAATTGATTTTATATTGATTTTCAAAGATTAAATATGGAATTATTTATTTGCCTGTAATATGACACTTTATGACGTCATTGTGACGTCATCGCCAGAAACCTCCAGAGCTATATTTACTCTGCTATATACATAGCCACATGTTGATTTCATCTCTCACGGTTGACTTTTAGCAATTGTTTAAGGTTTAAAGGTCTTTTCTTTATAACTTCCGGTCTGATGACGTCATCCATTTTTTTTTCGCGCACAGGTCTTTTCTGAATTACGTTCATCATGTATATTAAGTTTGAAGCGATGACCGCAAATTTCGCCACATACATCAAGTGATAATGCGTTTTCGACGTTTTTTAAACTGCCGCCTAGAGGGCGCTCTAACACTTGATGACGTCACCTGTAATATGTTTGTACAGTACTGCCTAGGCAGAAACTCACATCGTTGAAAGCAAGTTCGCATTTTCGGCTAATTTCAAATAATAAAACACTTCCGGTTTCGACCGGAAGGAAGGGTCACGTGAATTTTGCACTTAACACCAAAAATGAAGACCCTGCAATATTGTATCGATTGCCATAAAAAACAAAATCAAATCTGTAGCAGTTGATTTTGTATTGATTTTCAAAGATAAAATCTAGAAATCTTTGAGTGCCTGTAATATGATACTTGATGACGTCATTGTGACGTCATTACCAGAAACCTTAAGAGCTACATTTACTGTGCTGTATACAGGCAAATCTTGATTAGATCTATCACGGTATATTTTCTAACATTTTTGTAAGGTTTAAAGGTCTTTTTATTGTAACTTAAGGTCTGATGACGTAATCTTTTTCTTTTCGTGCACAGGTGTTGTCTGCATTTTGGTCATCATGCACATTAATTTTGAAGCGATTACCGCAAACTTCGCCAGAGACATCAAGTAAAAATGCGTTTTTGACTTTTTTAACCTGCCGCTAGAGGGCGCTCCAACACTTCATGGCGTCACCCATTATTTTTTGGAAGGTCAATCCAGGCAGACACTTAAATCGTTAAAAGCAAGTTCATATCTTTTTCCACTTTTAAATTATTAGGCACTTCCGGATTCGACCGGAAGGAAGGGTCACGTTATTTCACGCACACAATATAAAATAAAGATCATGTATTACCATGTCGATTCCCGCAAATTTCAGGTTCCGGTCACGCTTGATTTTATTAAACTTTCGAGTGACGTCACGTGACCCATGATGGCGTCATGGTTACGTAATTGCAGAAAAAAAAACCGCATCTGCGCTGGATTGGGCATTCATGTATTGACAAATGAAATTCATATATGTTTCCATTTTTCCAAATAGTTCTGGAGAAGGATTTGCTGAGAATATGCTGAGAAGAACAAAAACGGTAAATTCTTACAAAACCAATAGGTGGTGGGCTCAAGGCCCAACACCTAATTAGCTTGCTTGACAGACTTCGACACCAGATCACGCAGATTGGGCGCAGAGCCCTGCAAGCCGCCGCGCGCAGTGTGAAGCGGTTAAGCTGTCTGGGTCTTTATTGACAAGTATTCCTAGTATATTGCCACCTGTACGGCCCGTTATCACGCGTCCTACTGGAAGTTTGGGTGAGTCATTAATCCTTGTGTGTAGGATCCGTGATCCAACAAAACATGGTTCACCCCTCTGGCTGCCGGACTACCTTTCCTATTACGGATCTGCATGTTTTTAGGCTAACATTTTACGATCAATTTTTAAAGCCAACAATATTCAACATAATGTTTCAGTTGCAACGTCAGTAAAATGTTTAACTGCATAATGAGATAATACGAGGGTATATGTAAAATTGTACTATTTTGTAATGATGTTTATAGAACGTAAATAGATGTCATTTTGTAATTAACCTTATTCTATTTTCGGACTTATAAGCCCTTCGGACTATCGAACCTTCGGACTATCGAACCTTCGGACTAATGAACCTTCGGACTAATGAACCTTCGGACAATCGAACCTTCGAACAATCGGGCTGTCACCCTATTTTTGACCTGCTATAGTGGCCTACATATGATTCTATAGCTCAGAATAGCTGATTCAATGACTCCGAACTCGAAAATGATGTATAAAAGTACACGTTACAAAGGACCGGATCTAGTTGAGAGCTGAATTAAAATGATGTGATGTGCGTCACAGGGTCTTTACAATTGGTATTCGGTGAACTCGAACTGCGGTAAGGTACACTTGAGACCGACCGTACCCGCGTGATCCATGAACGGGCCTTAAATACGGGTGATCGTACCGGCTTGGAGTTAGGCAGTCATTGTGAGCCAATCAGCCGAACGGACTCGTGCAGAGAATTTGACGATTGTAAAGTCCGACTACCAGTGCTGCCAAATTGATAGGTAAGTTTTTAAAACTCGAGGCATTTATTACCAATTTTATATGGAAGCATACATTTGTATAATGCCAATGTCGTATGGATGTACATTAAGATACATGCTTTCATGTCCGAGTTAAACTGTGGTGGTCTTCACACAAAAATACTTGTTCTAATAAACTTTTTTTAAGCGGATTTCGATACTGAACTAAAGAACGGATTATCTATACTAGTTTCCTGAACCCATTTGTCGTTTGAAACACTAAGATCAAGCTGGATCATAACAGATGATAATGACTTCGTACCTTTTCTACTGAAACACGTTCTACAGGAAATTGTAATGATAAAAATCAATTATTCGGTAAAGCTGAAGGAATACAAAAGGGCTCCAGTCTAATTTTGTAGGCATATAGGTTGTGTTGACACATACTAACAGTAGTTAGTATGACTTGCAAGTCTTCTTGCCTCGACAAAAAAGTCAATAATTTAATTGACTTGGATCAATGCTTATCGGGACCTTTTCATTGTCTGTTGGGTGTGTGTTTGTAAATAATCTTGAATATCCCCAGATGACGACAATTTAGTACATGGAGAGTCTACCGATAGTATGTCTGTCTACTAGATAATAGTCTTTTCATTTAAGTTCACAAGTTTTATGAATATGAATTTCTGAGAGGATTGATCTGAAGACACAGTTTGCCTATAGATTTCAGTTGTTACAAAAATGTCATTTTTTATGCATTTGTCGCATTGTACTGATCATAGTCTGCCTTGAAAATAGCAGCCGCATCCAGAGTTGAGGATAATGCAACGTGCGCCTTGCTCATTACGAAACATTGTTGTATCTACGAAAAGATCAGTACAAACCTTACCTATTTCGCAACTTTACCTTAAACATATACCCTCCAAGCTCTTCAACAAATTAATTTTTTTCTTTAAAACATTTTTTGTTGGGTAGTTTGGTTGTCTGCAACCCTGTGAAAGTAACCTTCTTTTTTTTCATGTTCGATTGCTTTTACGCACAAATGTCCCTACCCACGGTTATCTATGCTACAAAATAGGGGAGGGCAAGGCAATCTACCTCACGAGAACTTAATTATGTAAGAACGTGAAACAAATTATATTATTAGTCTACAACTAGGGCTTGTTTTTTTTGGACCGATGTATCATTCAAAAGTGAATAACTTCAGAGTTTCTAGAAATAAAAGGAAATATAAAGAAAGTCTCTCTGAATTTATATAAAATATTGTTGCGGGTGTGCATAGGGAGTGACTAAACAAATACATGGTTACTACTCGACAAAGAAATAAATAGAGGCAAACTCAAAAATTATTCAAGCAAACTACCTAGCTTTTTCCAGAAATAACATTTCCTGTAAGCATAGTATGCAAGATTTGTGGGTCCAATCCGACCCCGGGCCGACTCGGTTGAGGGACCCGCAAATCGAGTTGCCCGGAGCCCAGTTTTTTTTATGTAATTCAAAGTAGAATAGTGTACGTGAGAAAAAATATATTTCATGGTTGGATAAATTGACGCCATGTTGGTGACGAATTGAAGTTTCGCGGACAATGCAGGTAGCGTCACAACAATAAAGCACAAGACGGCTTTTTATTTCTCTTCATATTTTGAAGGACACTAGCGGGTTGCCGCGGTAGCACCCGCTAGCTGGGTGGAGCCATATACTAATGTATTTATTTGACCTCAATTTGCACGTTGAACCCAAGTGGACGTGGTAAACCTTGGCGAAGCCATTCTGCCACAGTTTTCATCATCAACGTCATGTTTTGCGTAAAAGCTATATTTTTTTGGAGTGTTTTAATATAGAAAATGTAATATTTCACTATTCATAGTCTAAAAGAAACAAATTTGCCAAAAAAGCAAAATACAATAAATAAATCATTTTTTTCCACGTGCCAGCCGTGATGTCAGAGGAAAGTGATATCGGAGCACACATATACAAGTTAAGGACCTGCATACAATAACCAAGCGGCTCCATTAACCCTTGCAATTTGTGCTTGCGCAAGCTCTTTAGACATTTTACAAAAAAATGACACACAGACATCAGGCAGACGGACAGTCATTAGACAGACAGCGTAGGATGGTATACATTTAGGAGTAACTGATCTAAGATCCAAAAACTAAAAGCCTAATAGGTTGTGGATTTCTATGAAGTTAACCCCTCGTGGTCATTTTTTTATCAGTTACAGAAAAGTAGACAAGCTGATTCTGGATCACGTGGTACAAACATGGACGCGGGACTCTCTCGCCAAAACGAGAAAGTGGCCATAGTGGGCATAGGCTGTCGCTATGGCAACGGGATCGACAACGTCAAGAAGTTCTGGGAAATGTTGGCGAAGGGGCTGGACTGTACCACGTCGGTGCCTGCAGATCGCTTCGATGCCAGCTACTTCCTAAGTCCTGGAGAGAAGAGGGCGGGCAAGATGTACATCAAGAACGGTGGCTACATCTCTCAGGACCCGTACATGTTCGACAGACAGTTCTTCCATATGCCACCCGGTAAGTTAATTTGGTCATACAGTTCAGTATCAGTTGATAGTTATACTGAGATGAGACTTTTATCCAGTTTTACATAATGAAATAGTTTCGGTAAATTGTTTAACAACTTTACAAAACTGATGAAGGAATACAGCAGCTGAGCAGCTTTGTGCAAATGGATACATTATTTTTTAAGTAACTTCACAACGGACAGGACATTATGAAATCCTACTGTTATCTAGTTCGTCTAAATGTTGATTTTGTGTAAATGGGATTATTGATGAAACACCAAATATTTGAAATGTATTAATCTAAATCTCATATTAACTGCTTGTTTTTTTTAATTCATACAATGATCAAAACCAATCAGTTTTGGTAGGTAATATCACTTAGTACAGCGGATAAGTGTTGACATTTTTGGACAAAGGTAAAATGTTAAATTCAAATACTTTATGTTTTATCAACAATGCTATGTGTACCCTATGTTGGAGTTTTTCTATCTATGAATTGTGTTCTCTTGTACCTGCATGGGGCGCAATATTTATGTTAACAAATCAGGTTCACGAAGTAAGTAACATAGTTGTCAACATGTGACTGATCATCATGCGACCGTTTATGATGCCAGAACGGAATCTGGCAAAGCAGGTTTTACTTTTTGCTTGTCACGGTGGTTCAAAAGTGGACATCTTCTTTTCCGCTACCACAAGAGCAGATCGAACGTCTTGTCACGGGACATGGTTCAAAAGTGGCCATCTACTTTTCAGCTACAGAAACTGAGCAGACTTAACGTTCCCGAATGCAAAAATGTTACTCTAGTACCCACCAAAAAGGGACGGTTCCAAGTGACTCCGCCTCCGTCGTTACGTCATTACAGCTTATGCCCGAACCTTCGTCCAATCAGTAGACCGTTTTTCTAGTGTAGCCAGGCTATGAAAATTTTCTCACGCTTCACACTGGTGATTGACACCATTGAAGCTCAGGATACGGAACTCAGCGGAAAAAAAGTCAGGTCACAAAATGAACCAAATTGGAGGAACATTTTGATTAGAAAATGCCGACTGATTAGAAAAAACAATTCCTGGAGAAGGAACACCTTCTACAACCAAAACTCCGAGGGTTGTTACCAAGATGTAACTTAGCTGCTCTGCGGAAGGACGAGCTCAGAGCAGCTAAGTTACATCTGTTCCAAGTGTATGACAGGCTTAGGGACGGGGAGATTGACGAGAAGGTGAAGCAAATCGAGGAGGCTACTGAAGGGAAGCGACGCGGCGAGGCGTGGAAGATAGTGAATGATATCACCGGATGGAAGGAAGCTAAGTCGGGGCAGGTTAATGGCAACAGCCCACAGGACCGCATCAACACATGGCACACCCACTTCAAGTCCTTGCTTGGTCAACTTCCAACAGTCACGGACGACTACGAGGGTATCGAGACCGTCCTATATGACGTAGACATTGATGATGAAGAGTTCACTATGAAGGATCTTGAGGAGGCGATTGCACCGCTTAAACTTGGCAAGACTGCTGGTCCCGACGAAATCCCACCTGAGGTGCTGAAGTGTTGTGACCTCCGGGAAACAATACTGGGGTTTTGCAATGATGCGCTGATGGGTCGTGGAAAACCGGAACAATGGGCGTTGTCGCACATAATTCCTGTACCGAAGTCTGGCAGTTTAAACTCTCCTGACAACTATCGTGGCATAAGTCTTACATGTACCATCGCCAAAATCTACAATCGGCTCATACTCAACCGGATAAGAGGGGCCATTGATCCAAGACTAAGATAAAACCAGAACGGCTTCAGACCAAAAAGGTCGACAGTGGTTCAAGTCTTCGCTCTCCGAAGAATCATTGAGGAGGTGAAGAACTTCAACCTCTGTGCTGTCCTGACCTTCATATGGAGTTCCACCAAGGCTTTTGGCTGCCATTGAAGCTGTCTACTCAAAAACCACTGCCAGAGTTGTCACACCGGATGGTATCAGTGAAGAGTTTGAGCTGCTCGCCGGGGTGTTGCAGGGAGACACCTTAGCTCCCTTCCTTTTCATCATTGTCCTTGACTTTGCAATGGGGGGGGGGGGGTTCTCAAGGATAACGAACACCTGGGTTTCACTATCACTCCTAGGAAGTCACGGAGAATCGGACCGGTGACACTCTCAGACCTCGACTTTGCTGATGACATAGCTCTTCTGTCGGATGAGATTGAGGCAGCGCAAGAGCTTCTCAGCCGAGTGGAGTCAGAATGCCAGAAAGTGGGGCTTCATCTCAATGCCAAGAAGACGGAATACACGGCGTTCTCGATCGGAGATCATGAGCCTCTTAAGACCATCAACGGTACCACAAAAACAGCTAGTGACGGACTTTAAATACTTGGGATCAAAGATGGAAAGCTCTGAGAAGGACATCAAAGTAAGAAAGGCTCTGGCGTTGAGAGCACTAAACGACATGGGAAAGATATGGGCATCTTTAATGCCCAAGCCCTTAAAGCTCACATTCTTTCAAGCAACAGTGGAGACAATCCTCCTATTATGGCTGTGAGGCATGGACTCTGACAAAAACCATGGTTAAGAAACTGAATGGCACATACACCCGCATGTTGAGGAAGGTTCAGAACATTAGCTGGCAGGACCACGTCACCAATGTCCGGCTCTATGGAAAACTCCCTGCGCTCACGGAGAAGATCAAGGCGCGTAGGTTGCAGCTTGCTGGTCACTGCCACAGACACCCTGAGCTGCCTTCTACTAAGCTCGTGGCTTGGGAACCAACGCATGGCAGACGAGAGCCTGGACGCCCAAGGACAACTATGTTAATGACGCTGATGCAGGATGCAGGAGTCGAGACGAAGGAGGAGTTTGCCAGTTGCATGGAGTCAAGGGAGGTGTGGCGCGTCAGGCATCGTTCCCGCCTCAAGACGGCCTCACGGCAACGTCTCGAGCCGACTTGATAGATAGGCGGGGGGGGGGGTGGCTGTATGTAACAGTTGCAGCTTCAACTGCTCCTATTGGTTTTGTACTCAAATTCAAATTGCTCTCGATTTGACTGTGAAACTCAGCAGATGTGTCGACACAAACACACGTCAAAGACTTCAAATTTTCACCAAATTGTCTTTGATTAGTTAAAACTGGTTACACCTCATAACTTATTTATTTGTTCACCATGGCTAACAGGCTAACGAGCTCGGTATCTTGAGCTTTAATCGTGTTGTAGCGTTCCCTTTAAGTTTCATAATGCGCCTTTAACGCATCTTGTATATATGTTAGTTCAGAGGTCAACCATTGTGCATTCATCATTCATTCATGTCGTTTCATTGTCGTTCGTCTACAGTTTTCTGTCGCACACGCAATTTTTACAGTGCATTTTCCATACTTTCGCTTGGAAGTTACAAGCTAGAATCAACACTATATTTTACATGAGTTAATAAACATCGGAAGAGCTATTCCAATGAGCAATCCAAGCTTCTTTCGTGGACTTTTGTGAGTGTTTATTGACCGAACTTTGTGTGCGTATTCACCATGTGAGTTAAAACCAACTCGCCCCGCATTCACGGCGCGAGCAGTTGCCCCGTTGCGTTGTGCATGGACTCAGCCCAGTTTTGGCTGTTTGCATATACCACAACTTGGTCAGTCAATTAATTTTCAATAAACGCGGAGTTGAGTAGGACAGTATAACTAAAACCTGCAACATCAGCTGCAGTGACTTTAAAGTTGCCTCCATTCTGGCCCACCGACCCTGCGCTTTGGTTTGCGCAAGTTGGAGCGCAATTTCTCACCCGTAACATCACTCAACAACAAACCAAATTCGCGTACGTGGTTGGTTCCTTGGAGGACGAGTTTACAACCGAAGTGAGGGACATCCTCATTTCACCCCGGAGCACGATGCCTACGACAGCCTGAAGACCGCCCTTTTCCGTCGAACCACTCTATAACGCATCACATCGTGACTAAGTGTCCACCAGTGTCAGCACGCCCAAGACGCCTGGCACCCGACAAGTTCATCACAGCGAAAGATGAGTTCAATCATATGCTTGATCTTGACATCATCGAAGCTTCGGACAGTGCATGGTCATCGCCATTACATAAGGTGGCCAAGAAGTCAGGCTACAGGAGGCCGTGCGGAGATTACCGTGCCCTCAACCGAATTACAGTACCCGACCGTTATCCAATATCCCATTTGCTTGACTTCACAGCCAATCTAGACGGTAAACGCGTGTTCTCAAAAATAGACTTAGTACGCGCTTACCACCAAATTCCAGTCTTTCCTGACGACATCCACACGACCGCCATCACAACACCGTTTGGTCTGTTCCACTTCTATCGCATGCCTTTGGGCCTGCGGAACGCCGCTCAGACTTTCCAGGGATTTATTGACATGGTTACGCGAGACTTACCTTTCGTGTACACCTACATCGATGACATTCTGGTCACGAGTGAGACAGAGGAAGACCATCTTTAGCTCTTGCGTCTTCTCTTCAGCAGACTATCCGAAAATGGCATTATCATCAACCCATCCAAATGCTAGTTTGGGGTTCCCACCCTCGATTTCCTGGGACACAGAATCGACGCTGATGGTATCCGTACCATGAGAAACAGGGTTGACGCGATTTCAGAGTTCCCTCAGCCTACCTCCACCCGTCAACTGCACAGATTTTTGGGACATGTAAACTTTTACCGTCATTTTGTGCCAAACTGCGCAATCTTGATCTCCCCGCTGACTCGCTGACACAACACTTCTCGCTCACGCTTCTTCGGTACTACCAACTGCCGTGATGGTGGACGCTTCGGACATGGCAGTTGGCGGTGTGCTTCAGCAACTTTCCGAAGGAGTATGGCACCCCCTGGCTTTCTTCTCTCAGCATCTTAAGCCTGCAGAGAGTTGCTACAGCACCTTTGGTTGCAAACTACTGGCCATGTACTTGTCAGTCAGACACTTTCGACACTTCATCGAAGGACGAGAGTTCTGCATTTACACTGACCACAAACCGTTGGTGTATGCTCTCAACTCTCAAACCTGACCGGCATTTACCCAGAGCAGTTCGTCACCTGGACTATGTATCTCAGTTTACATCCGACATTCGTCACATCAAGGGAACAGAAAATGTCGTAGCGGATGCGCTGTCCTATCTCACATCAGTGCCTTGACAACATCGACCCAGATTGACTTCGAGCAGATGGACACGGATCAGACACACGACAAAGAACTGCACAGACTCCTGGAAGCACTCACATCCTTGGGCCTCAGGCAAGTTCCGATACCGACCTTAAATACATCCATCTGTTGCGACGGTCGACAGTCGAGTTAAAACCAACTCGCCCCGCATTCACGGCGCGAGCAGTTGCCCCGTTGTGTTGTGCATTGACTCAGCCCAGTTTTGGCTGTTTGTATATGCTTCAACTTGGTGAGTCATGTAACTTTCAATAAACTCGGAGTTGAGTAGGACAGTATAACTAAAACCTACAGTGTCAATCACCAGTGTGAAGCGTGAGAAAGTCTTCATTGCCTGGCTACGTGCATAAAACGGTCTGTTAATGTACAGAGGTTCGGGAAATAAGCTATGATGACCTAACGACGGAGGCGAAGTCACTTGGAACCGTCCACTTTTGGTGGGTATTACAGTGGCAATGTTGCGTCCGGGAACGTTCAATCTGCTCAGTTTCTGTAGCAGAAAAGCAGATTGCCTCTTCTGGTGCCACTTACACAGATCTCAAACCTATAAATTGTTTTAAGAAAGAGAAGTTAACGATTACCAAGTTATTAAGATGTTTAGCAATAGAGGAAGGGCACATGTTACCCAAGTGTTAAACTCAGGAATTCAGAAATCTTAAGAATTAAGAAGCGTTTAAGTGCGAATTCATTTTTCTGCTTATTTGATGCAGACGAAGCAGCTCATCTCGATCCACAAGTAAGACTCCTTCTTGAAGTCACATGGGAGGCGCTTGAGAATGCTGGGATACCTGCTTCCTCTATTCGAGGATCCAAGACTGGTGTCTACATGGGCGTGACGGCACAGGAGTACTCATCATTTGCCTGTACACCAGTCCACAACATGAATCAATACTCTAACTCGGGTACCAACTCCTGCATGGTGTCCAACCGCATCTCATACGAATTTGATCTTCGTGGACCCAGTTTCTCCGTGGACACTGCCTGTTCATCCTCCCTGTATTCAATCCATTTGGCGTGTGAGGCACTCAAGCAGAAATCTTGCACAATGGCTCTTGCTGGGGGAGTAAACCTGATTCTGACACCAGTTACATCCATTGGGTTCTGTCAGGCTGGTATGCTGTCACCAGACGGGAAATGTAAAAGCTTTGACCAATCAGCGGATGGATATTCACGCAGCGAAGGTGCCGGCGTTGTGGTTTTGAAACCATTATCTGAGGCTCTGAGGAATGGTGATCGTGTTTACGCTGTATTGCTAGGAGGTGCACTGAGTAATGATGGCCGCACACCGGGCATTGCAAATCCAAGTTTCGACGCGCAGGTGGATTTGGTGAAGAGCGCTTGTTGCAACGCCAGAGTGGACCCCCATCAAATTGTCTACGCAGAGGCTCATGGTACAGGAACACGGGTTGGGGATTCAACTGAGGCAGGTGCCTTGGGTGAGGCTATGGGACGAAGACGAGGACCCAAACATCCTCCATTCTACATTGGGTCTGTCAAATCGAACGTGGGTCACTCTGAAGGTGCGGCAGGAGTCGCTGGCATTATCAAGGTCGCCTTGTGTTTGCATCAAAGAAAGATCCCACCAGTCGTGCACTTTAAGACACCGAACGAAAACATCAACTTCAAAGAGCTGAAAATCAATGTCCCTACCGAGCTGATACATTGGCCAGACAGAGACGGCCGCCTCCTGGCTTGCTGCAGTTCTTTTGGCTTCGGTGGAGCGAATGCCAACCTTGTTCTTGAAGGTCCTACTAATCCCCACGGAAATGGCCAGTTTATAAAGATGGGTAAAAAACTAAGCTGCCTCCTCCTATCTGCATCCAGTTCCGATGCTCTTTATCAGAAACTCAAAGTTTGGCTCGATTTTCTTACCCGTGACACTCAGATGACAGACGCTACTTTCTACTCGTGTCTTTACACGGCTGCATGTCGTACACAGCACCACACATACCGTGTGGGTCTTGCTGTCAACTCCAAGGAAGATGCGATCCACCAACTTCGATTGAAGCTTGAAGCTGAAACTCAGCAGAACTCGGACAGGTCTGTCGAAGGTGTAGCGCCGTCAGCCACAGGCACCGAACGGCAGATTGTGTTTGTCTTCTCTGGCATGGGAACTCAGTGGTGTGGAATGGCGAGAGAGCTGATGCGTACACAGCCTGTATTTGCTTCAAAGATGAAGGTGAGCATGGTACATTAGCTTTACTGCTTAAATAAGAGTCTTCAAATTCGTAAGGAATCAACCGGAATGTGGGTTACCTACTTGCAACTGCAATAGAAAGAGTGAAAAAAGCAGAACTAAATACAATTAGACGAAAGACTGGGGTTTGTTTTGATATTTTTCTTAATTGATTTGGTAGGTTATTGACAAGCTGTTGCAGAACTGTGGATCCAAATGGTCATTGGTCAGCATGCTGTCTGGGGAAAAGGACCGAGAAAGAATTAATAAAACAGGTGAACATTATTATTGTGACGGTGCACAATTTTTTTATTTTTTTAAAGTTTTTTTTTAGCTTCAAAGGATGATATTAAAAACTAACCATCAAGTCTTACAAACATGCTTTCATGCGAGTGGGTCAAACTTAGCTTGTTGATTGTCTTTTTCTTACTTTCTTTTTTCCAACAGAAATCAGCCAGCCTTGTCTGTGTGCGGTTGCGATAGGTCTTCTCGATCTGTGGAAGTTGCATGGTGTGGTTCCAGACGCAGTGGTTGGTCATAGTGTAGGAGAGGTCGCGTCAGCTTACGCAGCAGGTCTCCTAAGTCTTGAGAACGCAGTGAGGTTGATCTATCGGAGAGGACGAGAACTACGTAAAACCAGCGGCTCTGGGAAGATGGTAGCTGTCTTACATCGCGTTGAGGACGCTCTTCAATTGGCAAGTCAAAACAATTTTGGGCAAGTGCTTGATGTTGCGGCCATCAATAGCCCTGGTCAAATCGTATTTTCAGGTGAGGCCTCTGCTGTTGAGGGTCTGGCTAACGAGCTGAAGTCAGATAGCATAAAATGTGTTGTTCTTAAGGTAAATAATGCTTTTCATAGCAAACAGCAGGAGGTTGTAAAGAACTCTTTCCACAAGAAAGTGGGTAAGTTTCTTAAGGTGCAAAACGCGGCAGAGAGGCGACACACAATTCCAATGATGTCAACTGTTACCGGGCGTTATTTGACGCCGGAGGAGGCCAACTCACCTGAGTACTGGTATCAGAATATCAGACAGAGGGTTTCCTTTATGGGTTCCATTCAGAATCTTGCAAAAGATGGCTACCGTGTGTTCGTGGAGATAGGTCCTCACTCCTCGCTTCTGCCGGCCCTCCGAGAAACACTTGCTGCCGTTCAGGCTGCAGATGATGCATTTATCACAACTGCATCTCTGCTACGGCCCCGAGACACCACCACAATGGCCAACGATTCTGAGAATCTCCTGTTGGCGCAAATGAGGCTTCATGTGAGTGGCATCCCCGTGAAGTTCCATAGCTTGTTCAGTTCAATGTTTCGCCGAGTCGTGTCGATCCCACACTACCCATGGCAGCGAGAAAAGTGCACAAATCTTTCAGATGAAGGAAAGGAAGCCTTTCTTTTTCCTTTGGTGGATGGTGATCACATTCTCCTGGGAGAGCCCAGGGGTGCATTTTATCTTCAAGAAAGTCCGGTGAAGATATGGCGAGCTGACCTGAATGCATCTCGGGTACCTTGGGTTCAGGATCACGTCCTGCAGGGGGCTGTAGTTGTCCCTGCTGCTGCTTACACGGAGACAGCTCTTGCTGCAGCTCGATCGATGACCTCTGATCCCTATCCACTGATTCTAAGTGGACTGACATTTGATCGATTCATGTTTGCCTCAAATTGCGAAGGTACCTTAGAGACGACAGTTGAGAAGAAGACGTCGGAGCAATTTCTATTCACGCTCCGGAGCCACGACACGTCCAGAGGAACATGGATCCAACATTGTCACCTGAAAATAATCCCTCCATCTGCAGTCAATCTTAGTGAGTTAATGACAGCTACAGTTGATGTAGAGAGCATCATCTCAAGGTGTGAAGAGATCCTACAAGGTAAGGAATTTTACACCAAGGCAAGCGGTTCTGGGTTCGAACTGGGATCGGCATTCAGAGGCGTTCAGAAGGTTTCAATGTCGAAAGATTTTCGAGAATGTATATTGTATGCTAATGCCCCTCCCAGTGTGCAGAGAGAATTTCATCGTTACGTCTACCATCCAGCTTTTATGGACTGTATCTTGCAAGCGTTTGCCGTGCTCCTAGCATTAGCGACAGAAGCAGAAATGGAGGCTTCCGGCAAAACATTGCAGCCTGTGTATCGGGTCCCAAAAAGCATCAAGACGTTTACTCTCTCTACACCAACCTCACCGCATGTTTGTATCCACGTGAAGATTGGCGGAAAGGACCAGCTATTTTGTGATATTGATGTGGCTGACTCAGACACAAAGAAAGTATTCTGTTCAGTGAGAGGACTTGTGTTTGAAACCATTCAAACTGATAAGTTCGAGCCGCAGGTATGGAGTCTATCATGGGAAAATATTAGGTCAGTGGTAGTTGCAAATGAGCCATCCGAATTCCCAAGTGCTAAAAAGAAGGTGGTCGTCTTCCCAGATGATACAGAAGTAAGTACTTCATTCGTTGATTCGCTAGTGAAGGCAAAAGCCTGGGATATTACTGTACTTGATACGAAAAAGGCCGATGTTGTGCAACAGGCAGTCGCCGTCGTTTCAGACAATACAGAATCTGAGGCGCTTCTGATCATGATGAAAACAGAAATGTCTGATGTTCATTTAAATTCGGCAACGGTCATGTCAATGAATGAGTTTGAGGAGTGTCAAAAGGGAATGTTGTTTTGCTACTCCGTCGTCAATGCCTTACTGGAGGAGGGGATAAAGGCCAAGTTGATCATCTTCACGAAAGGTTCGCAACGTGCCAGAGAAGAGGACGACGTCAACCCATTTGCAGCGATCCTGAATACCATTGGAGTCACAGTCAGCCATGAAGAGCCTTCAATTAGAGTGTTTACTGTTGACCTGCCCATGATGGCAAGCAGCCTTGAGTGCGCCAAGATTGCTCAGGAAATACTTAACAAGGCAGATTATTATCTGAATGACGAAGATGTTGTCGCCGCAAGGACATTAAACTCCACAAACGAAGACTATCAAGCTCCCATAGTGAATTTCTTTTTACCTCGCTTGAAAATGGAAAATCTCTCTAAAGCTTCTGGAGTAGTGCCAACAAGGTTCTGGTCAGTTGGTGATCACAAGGTGTCTGATCGTCATCGTATCTTCATTCAGAAAAGTCCTCCCAATAAGTTTGATGACACCAATTCAGACACTGTCCGGGTGAAGGTCGAAGCTTTCAGTGTTTGTAACAGGCAGAAGGTGGAAGGGGACAGCCATGTAGGACCAAACACATTCGTGTACGCTGGTCGAGTCGACCCATCGGAATCAAAAGATGTCAGTAAAACGTACTTGGGTCTTACTTCTTGTGATGAAGTCAAATCGTGTATGACCGCTTTGTCACAGGATTTAGTTGAGGTGCCTTCCCATCTCACGCCCAAAGAAGCAGTCAGTATCGTTAACGATTACTTTCCAACCGCCGTCTTCTTCGATCAGACTTTGCAAATATCTGCTGCTATGCGTCTCGGGTTCAAGTTCGACTCTCTTAATAGTTGTGGTATCGCAACGATTCACCTGTCAACTAAATTGGGAGCTGAAGCAGTCCTCTTAGCTGATTGCCCTGATGATCTCACTGAAACTAAAACAGAGATACCTGTGAGGTGTCTCAGAGAGATAGATGAAGCCTCATTTGATGTGCTGTTTCTGTCTCTCGGATCGTCATCCTTGGATCATACACTGCATTCGTTGTTGCCAAAGTTGAGAAGAAACGCCACTGTTGTGATAATGCAAAGACTGAGACAAGATGCAAGACTTCCGATGCTTCCTTCAAAGATGAAGATTGCTGCCTTCGATACTGATCTCCAGTCAGCAGTTGATGGATTATCCGGTGCTGAGATATCAGCTACTCTGTCGAATCTTTGGAACATGTTTGATCCTAATGTTAAAGGTAGCCATCTGACATGTAAAACCCACAATGTTAAGGAACTGTCTTCTCTGGCTGCACAAAATACTGAAATTCCCAAATGTGAGGTCATCGAGGTGGGATCAGCGGAGCTTATGTTGCCACCTTCTCTTGAGAAAGATGGTTTCGTTGCTGATGGAGAATCCACCTACTTCATCACAGGAGGAACTAAGGGGTTTGGTCTTAGACTTCTAGAGTGGCTTATTTCAAGAGGAGCTCGATACATCTACGCTGGTTCAAGAGGGGTAATTAATGATGAATTACAAGAGGTAATTTCAAGAGGAGAGGAAGTCGGTGCCATAGTACGACACATACAGTTGGATGTTTCTAATGCCACCGAAGTTGAAAGGGCACTAAAGGGAATGAAAGATGACAAGTGGCCAGCTTTGAAAGGCATATTCCACTGCGCTGCTGTCTTCGGCGATGGATTCATTCAAAATATCACAGCTGAGTCATGGAACAGTGTCATGGCTCCAAAGGCTTATGGGGCACTTCTCCTGCACCAGTTGACGCTTAAGCTTGGCATCGAACTCGATCATTTCATCATGACCTCTTCCATTGTGTCTCTGATTGGCAATGCGGGACAAGGCAGCTACTGTGCAGCCAATGTCTTCTTGAACGCCCTTGCCCAATTTCGACACATGCGTAATTTACCAGCGACTGCAGTGCAGCTTGGTTTGATAAATGACGTTGGGTTTGCAGTTCGTGGAGGTCTTGTTGACATGTGGGAGAAGACGGGCGTAGAAAGCATGAGTCCTGAGGAAGCTCTTGGTGTTATCGGTTGTGCTTTGTCGGTTAGTCAACCACAGCTGGGAATCTCAGGTTTCTTTAATAGAAAGCTGTACGCTGCGACGCATCGTGGTCTCATGATACAACACTTTAGAGAAAAACATGGAACCATATCCATGATGAAGGAGTTGTTTCAAGACAGAAATGTGTATCTAACTGACACTAATGATACCCTGCTGCAGTCAATATTGAAGCTTCCATTCGCCAAAGCCAGAGAGGTAGTTATCAAGACTTTGGCCAAACTTCTCAGTCAACACCTTGGGTTGTCTGATGAGCCTCCGCATGATGCCTCTCCCATGGCTCTTGGTTTGGATTCCCTCATGGCTTCAGAGGTCAGCCAGATGATCAGCCAACAGTTTCAGGTCACCGTGGGAGCTGTGGATCTGCTAAACGACAAGAACACGATCCAGGAGCTTTCGAAAAACATCACAAGACAAATACTGGCGAAGGTAGATTCAACCACCCAGAGTGGTTTTGTTAATGAAGTCTCCGAAGAGAAGACATTTGTTATCGAGGGTGAGGTACCATCAGCGCTGCGAGTGAAGCTTGTATGCTTTCCTTCCAACGGCGCAGGACCTTCGTTGTTTTCACAATGGATACAACATCTACTTCCATTTGGAATCCAAGTCTTGATGATACAGCTGCCTGGTTGGGAAGGGCGTGAAAGCGAGCAACCACTGACAGACATGAGCAATATTGTACGGCTTGTCCACGATGAGCTCGTACCACATCTATCAGATTTTCCCTTCGTATTTTTTGGTCACAGCATGGGCAGTCTGATCGCATTCGAAGTTTCTCATCTCCTTCTGAAGGAAGAAAGCATGTGCCCTCGCTACCTGTTCGTCAGTGCTTGGTACGCACCGACAACACCTTATCCTCATCCAGAAGAGCTTAATATCTCACCAGAAACTTTTGAAACGTTGAGAAAGACCCTGGAGAACCACCCAAAGCTCTTTGCAAATTTAGCAAAGATGAAACAAGTGAAGTTCAGTTTCATGGATGATGAAGCCTTCCTCAACCCTGCCCTCATGCGACGGTTGTTACCCTGCTTAGAGGCCGGCATTCAAATGGTGAAAAGCTACGTTGGAAAACACCAGAACCCGTTGCCATGTGACATCACAGCTTTTGGTGGGAAACAAGATGGCTTTGTTCAACCTAAACACCTTGACGGCTGGGAGTGGGAGAGGTCCAAAAAGCATAACTTTAAGAAGATCACCTTGCCCGGGAGGCACATGTACATTCTTACAAACGCGGCAGAGATTTTGAAGGAAATTTTTCTGACGTGCAAGAAAATAAGAACAAATTGAACTACTCAGGAATTTATTATTCCAGTCGTTTCTGCAAATTTAATGACAACAGGATGGCGTGCTTTCAGTACACATTCCACCCCCCCCCCTTCACTGATTACATTCTTCCTGCTTTAATTAAGGGAATAAATGTGTGCTACGGAGGTTTTTATCACTCTGTTTAATACCACTTAGAGTCTGGGTGCTGAAAATTACCCGAGCCGGAGGCGAGGGTAATTATCAGCACCCAGACTCTAAGTGGTATTAAACAGAGTGATAAATACCGACGGAGCACATATTTATTCCCATTCATAAATACCTTTTCGGTAAAAAAAAAATCATATAATTCGTTCAAAACATCCCGATTTTGTTCAACAAATTCACTTTATGCTTTTTGAAACATCCCTCCTGCAAAATAATGGAGTGTTCAGCTGGCGAGTAAGATGTAAACAACCCTTTTATGGAGATTGACGCGCGCGTATCATGTTCTGCCCGATGTCGCGCAGAACGCACCTGGTGCGTTGGGTTTTGAATTTAGAACTATAAAATTCTGACTCCCTGGTAGTGTTGCGCATGCCTACGTGAGGATTGTGAACGTTCAACCAATGAAACGATAAGAGGCACTGGATTTTTAGGAGTCCACATTTTATTGTGACACTTGAAAAGTGTTTAAGACCAGCTAGCCATGTCTTTATCATCCGTTTAAGACTGGCCACGTGATGGGCTCTCGACCAATAGGAATGCGTAAACTGTCTTAGGTATTTATGAATGTTATTTAAAACATTGCATTGTCTACATGAACAGGAACGTACCAATGTGCTTCTGCATTTGCATGGTAGGCCTATTATTTGATATTCTGTCAAGCTTACCGCACTGACGCTGGTGAATTGATGAAATATTGAACTGGCGCTCAGACAAAAGTATTGTCGTTTTCATTATTTGCGCGAAGCACAATCACATTCTTCGCATGTTTTGTGCCCAATGTTTATTTTATTTTGTTTATATCGATTGAAGTGCAGATTACTTACTGTTAGTAGAGATAAAATTGGTATTAGGAGAAAAGAAGTAAATAAATCGTATTATTTTTTTTATACTTGTCGTGTTCATATTTTTACCGACACAGTCATCATTCCTATATAGATTCAGCAGATAAAATGGATTTACACACATGTACTGTAGAACACTTTTAATGATGTTAGAAAATGTATGCACTAAACCATGAATGAGATAAGCGTGACATTTTTCCGAAAAAAAACAACATTGTTATGGCTCATTCGACATCTGTTGGTCAAATCAATGTACAGGGTGGTGCAAAAAAAAAAGGAAACCCCCTTTTGACAGGAATGTTAGCCTACTTACTAAACTTATTTGAGCTGTGTTTTTTATAATGTAGTGAGGTATAACTCTTTAACCATACCTGGTGAAAAAAAAATCTTTAAAATAATCGCAAGAATAGTGTTATCATGCTAATTTCAATACAAGTCACCAGAATCACTGTTGTCCATGTGTAAGTCTAGTGCCGTTTTTTTGTCTTTAAATCAAGCTCCGGAGCTCAGTAAAGCGGATGGAATAAAGCCGTCCGTGGACGAACAGGTTTGGCACATGAACTTTTTAAACTACCATATCTCAGAGACAAAATATGCATTTGCAATCATTGTTTTCATCACTTATGTTTAAAGATCAATATTTTAATACCATTTAATTGAATTTTTGAAATATCCTCAACAAGTAGAGGTGAATATTTTTGCACTACCCTGTATTGAGTCAATGGAACATCTGAGAGAGTAAAAAGCTAAGGGAAGTACTGCTGTTCATTTTTTAAGGAGTATAGTTGAACAATATAAATATACTTAGTATAGTGTGTCAGTATTCTAATGGAGTTATTTTGAAGATCAGCAGAAGATATTCTTCTGCATTTTCGCACACATGTGGATTCATGTTTAGATCGGTTTCAATTAACAAAATAGATCGTTCAATTTAAGTCTAAAAGCATACGATTGCACTTTTCAACTTTCAATTTCGAAAGGAATTCTTTCAAAGGAATTCCAAACCGGTTCATGTAATTAATTTGTTCGTCAAAATTCCATAAAGTGTCTTTGTTCTAAGTTGAAAATACTTAAAAACTGTTTACCACAAGATAAGGACACAAAGCAGCCACAAACTAATCATAGTGATCTCTTTTTTTTTGCATAAAAAGAGAGCAAATGTTACTAAAATGAAGCGTGTTTAAGATAAAGCTAATTGAGAAACCTGTTAGAGATAAAAAAAAAAAAAAAAACACACACACAGAGATCGCCATTTAAAACTAGAAGATAAAATAGCAAAAGGTAACAATTAAGAACATATATACATATGTTAACACCATAAAAAGAGGGCAAAGGATCTCTTAAGTTTACTGTTGAGATCCTTTACTGCTTAAGCTATTGTTAACATGTCGATCACAAGAAGGTTAGTGTTCTTTCAGCAAAATGAAAACAAATCACATAGGGATGTGTGTGAATTGTTTTTGTTTGGCTGAAAGAACGCACACCTGTTTTTGTGATCCGTGGACAGAACTTTGGTTGTGTTTAAAATTCCGAAACTTAAAAAAAAAATAAGTGATTTGAATGATTTCTGTACTAAAAAAAGCTTGTGAATTGGGCTTTCATATCCTAGATTTTGAAAGTGCGACATGCAGAACTTCACTTAAACAAAAGTCCCGACATTTGGGTTTCGCTTTTTGTGACTCGCCCTATATATCTATGTCTGAAGTCACTGAGCGACGCTATATACAGAAGTAAAGGATTGAGAAATAGTAATGCTGTTAATCCCAATCTTTGCAGGAGTTTGCAACAAGTAACGATTTTATAGAACAGGCACTTTTAAAACTTGCAAAATGATTTCACTTAAATCATATTGCACCCTTGTCGGAGATGAGACAACAAGTTTCTTGCCCAATTTTTTAAAGAAAGGTATGGGTAGTCGTTATAGGTTTTCAGTAAGTAGATAATTGTGTCATAGTAAGCTATTTTTAAAGTCATCACTTTGCCTCATACGACCGCTTAATAATGCACGATAACAGTGCACTTGATCATTTATTAATACATTGGTGGAGGTTTTTTAAGCAATGTTAATATCTAGTTGTCTGTGAAAGACAATCCCTATTCTATCTCAAAATTGAAAGAAACTATAACATATTGTTGTTTTTATACGGTGCTCCATTACTGTCCTTAACTCATGAAGCTTGCGAACGCAATTCATGGTTTCCTATTATGATTAGGAAAAGTGTAATATAGTCAAACATATCAATGTGAACTATGTTAACTTTGTATTTTAATCTCGGATTAGGCCCCCAAACAGTCTTCGGTTTCTGGTATGCGCGTGCGTCGCCGTAGCCATGCGCGTCGGCAAAATGAAAAATTATTTTTTTAATGAAAGATGATGTCTCAAAACCGCCAAACTCACTGGTTTGACTGGAATCCTGCTGCTGCACAATTTTAACGTGTTTTTAGATTGGGTTATGGTCGAGAATAATCTTTATGTGGCCTCTCTGGACTCCCTTATATTTGCACTAAGTTTAGTCGGGCACCATTTGCAGTCATCAGCCGACATTTCAGGCAAACAAATCAGGTAAAAAAAAAACAAAAAACGTGTCGGCCCACCACTTTTTGGGCAAGCTCCATACCAGAAACCGGAGACTTTTTTTGGCCTAAAGGATTCAGTTTGGTTAACCCCTCTTCCAACTCAACTTTTACACGAAACGGTCTTTGCCTGCGTAGGTTAAAATACGTGTTCTGATGTCGTACGATACATTGTACATACATGTACATGTACAGTCCATGTGCACATTTAGTCGGTGTACGATGCCTCAGGTCTCAACAACCACGCATCATTTGTTACCCGCACATGGTAGAATATGCTTTCACGCTTTCAAAAATAAAACTACTGCGGGATTTCAGGGGAATTTCCAGCAATATTCTGTTCGCACTGTGTTTCTTTGTCTCTTTTATAATCTAATAATACTTGCATAAATCTCTGCCCTGTAGCTTGTTGACAACATTTCCAAGAGTCCTTGACATTTAGAAAGGATATTGTCACAATCGGCTGGGATTTCGGAGAAAAAAAATCCCGTTCAGTTCTGTCCTTACAGTCTCTGTTTTCTTTTGTCAATCTAACAATAGTTTAAAAATATATCGTTGTGTGTGGGCAGAGCAAGCCTTTAAGTGGTCCTAGGCAAACACCGTAAATTTAGATTCTAAACATTAGCAGGGATTACATTTTGTGTGACGTTCCGTCGGAAAATGTCATGACGGCACCCCCAATCAAAATGGTCTAGCGACGCCCGTGTACTTTTATTCCCTCATTAAAAGTACAGCAAAAATCAATGTTCATTTCGAGTCTCTTCTTTTTTTCTTTTTTCCATTTCTTTTACATTCATGTGGGGTGCTGTGATCCAATGGTTACGGTGTTCGACTCGTGTGCCGGGCGGAATCCGCCCCCCCCCCCCCCAGGCGGAGAGATTGTCAAAATAACCCGGCCCTTTTAGGCTTAATAAAATACATCATTTCCAGCGCCTTGAGAATCTAATTGTTGATAGATACGTGCGCTATATACGACTCCGGTATAATTATTATTATTAATTTCCCCCTTTTTCTCGATATTTTTGGGGGGCAAGCCCGCGGGAACGGGGGGGGGGGGGGGGGGGGCTGTGGGTGCTGCAGCACCCCAACATTTTGGATTGGGGTGCTGGAATATGCTTCAGCACCCCTTACTCCCGGCAAATATGTCATTTCTACGTTCATTTCATCGTTCTACGACGATGAAATTGCGCCGCTACGCTATACATTATGCTTGCTCCACAAATATCTCCTTCGTTTTGTTCGTTTCTAGTTTTGCCGCGGCTAAGCGCGGCGCTTCAAATGTCTTGCACAAACACTGTAAAATATCCAGAGCAGGTATTTTCTAAATCTTCAGGCAGTGCGGAATCGATTTTTCTCTCAATGTATCTAAAATCATGACATGTCTATGATATTTCCGCAATGGTGGAAGCTTTGACCCGAAAGCAATAACCTCGGCGATGACAATGGGGCAAAGTTGATTGTGCTTGTCAGGATTTTTTTCATTCGATCTTCCAATAGGGGCAAAAGTTCAAACCTTTCCCCTGAAGGTTTTTCTTTTCATTGAAAAGTTTCATTGACGTTGCTAGCATTCTGTACTCAACATTAACAAATAGCAAGGTTCACACACACATCCCCAACGTAATAGGAGTGGGACGGGCTATCATTGAAACTAGTCATGCTTTGCTCTAATTACCCTCAGCAAGTTTTTCCTCATAAAAACTCAGTAGACCGATCAATCATAATCTTTTTTTCGGGAAGGCATATGATGAGAAATACTGTCATTTGCAAAACTTTTCGAAATACAATATACACACGTAGTCAAATATATAAATGAGTTTAACGACTTTATATTTTAACCTCGGTTTATTCTACACAACATGGTTTGGAGAATAGGACACGTGATAGTGGCCAGATGTATAGCCTATGTGTTCGCTCATACCCCCCGCCTTGCAAACAGGACGCTGGGATACTCTGATAAATTTACGCTCTGATTGGTTAGATTTTGCGTGACCAGTGACCTGCGCGTCATCAACGTCATGACTCTGCAAGGTTTGAAACGGCCGTTAAGACTGATTCATTACTGTTTTATTCAAGTTTAGAGCTGTTTTTTTTTTTTCTCGTTGAAAAGCGTGATAATGTAGGAAATTCTGTAAAACTCATGTGTTGTAGATTTACAATTCCCGTCACTCGCCCAGGCTCCGTATCGAATCACGAACGGTCGGATTGCATTATGCGACGCTCAAAATTGTGTCCACAAGGTCCGCATGTGAAACAGAAATCACATCTGGTGTGGAATGTGCGCAATGCTATGGGAAGTTTCGGATAGCATTGGCGCACATTGTCTAAATGCGGTCTCGAACAGCTGCAGCCAGATGCTCTATACATAGGTCATAGGCCACTTCCTTCACAAGATTCTGTGAAGCTCATCAGAGTATCCCAGCGTCCTGTTTGTAGGGCGGGGGGGGGGGGGGGGTACGAGCGAAAGCCTATGTGTTGGGATGTAGTGTGTTCGAATGTAATTACAGAGTTTTTAACAAAAAAGTCTGCATCTTTAAAAACACGACTGTTCCTAAAATTGTTTGTTAAAGAAGTGTTTAATCAATGTTTAAGAAGTGGATTACAAATTATGAGTTCCACCGTTAAGAAAACTAGCATTTGCGGAGTATACTTTCTATTAAAAAACGGTGAAAATTCACTCGTTCAGTCAAGTGAATATTCTCTCCGTCCGACTGAAACTAGGGACCAGACGATTCACGGGCGTCGTCCCCCCGCCCCTCCCCCAATTAGTCATTTTTGTCGGCCAAATCATGGTGCTGTCGGCAAAATGGAAAATGAAGAGTGGAGAAGGAAGGGGAGAGTAGGAGGGAACAAGAGAGAATGGAGAATGTAAAAAATAAACGCCGTTGCTCAAAACCCCGCGAAGCTAAAATACGGGTCTGCAAGATCCATGGCAAAAGATAGTACATTCTGTCATGTCGGCACGAGCTGCCGCGCGAGGTCGCTTCATATACGGTGGTTGACAGCTACAGCTGTGCAAAACAGGCAGTTATGAATTGAGCTGATTCTTGGTGACGACTCAAAATCATGGATCAAGCCAAATAGGGCAAATCTCGAAAAAGAGTCAAGCTACAGTTTTGATGTGAAGTTTGTGATATAATATACCACCTTTGATGACCCACCCCCATCTCCCTAAACACGAGCACATTTCATTCAAAAAGTCAGAAAGTGGCCAATATTGCACCACAGAGCATCTAGAATCGAAACATTTACCGGGGCCCTTAAGCGGGCCCCGGACCCCACGCCTTCAGGGCTACCCGCTCCGCGCTCGCATATGAAAAGTTCCACTTCAGAATTTAAAGACATCCCCCAGTCTGGGATCAAGCAACGGACCTGAAACAAGGTATGCGCAAACGTACTGAGTATGTACACGCAGTTTTGCGACAAGCAAATGTCCAAAACTGTTTAATATGATAGGGCCAAATTTTGACGATTTACATTTGAAGTTGAACTTATTCCACTGAGAAATTAAATCCATTCAAAGTAATCAACATATATTTGTGGAGGAAATTAGAAATGGAGTTAAAGGGATTATTTTGGGCGGGAATTATCAATTACACGCATTTTGCGTGACGGTCCGTCGGCAAATTTCATGATGGCACCCCCAATGGTCTAGCGACGCCCGTGTGACGATTCAGAGTGAAATTCAGTCATGACAATCGAATAGATCGAGATTTCACTGAGTTTCGACCGTTTGAATCTTCTCCAATGTATTCCACTTTACAATTTGAGTGATTTTAGATTGGCGGGGGGTCCAAGACATGCCTCCAGGAAAATTGTGAAATCTACGATGATTTCTGCTGTATTCTTCTCAGTGAGGCAATTTGATATCAAATGTTTGAGCTTAGCATTCAATTTATTATTTTCGGTTCCATTATACTATTACATTAATCAGCGGCTGGGCATGTCGTTTAAGAAACAGAAGTTGGCCCAAAACGAACCATGTTTTGGCACACCTGAAACAACCGGCAGCCAATCGGAGATACACCCTTCGATGTTAAAGTTGCATACCCCTGCTCTTAAAACAAAATCGATTTGTATGTTTCGTTTTAACGAAAAAACTACTTTGTTCCGATTTAGGGCGACTGCTATTTTGAGCACATAAATATGTATTGCAAACTACCATTGAGAATTGTTTTATCTCCTGGTTACGTAGTGTATTTTATTGTAATTTAAGAGTTTTTAATATGCTTTGGCTTCGTGTTAAAGGAAGTTCTTAAGACTGTTGCGTTTCCTACTATTTACTTCAAACCTTTCTATCAGAGTCCACAATCGTTATGAAGTTTGTGGGAAACTTGACTTGGGGTGACAGTCAGACAGTCACAATACTGGTTCAATCTCTTTACTTCGTGATGACTTAGTGAGGGATCTTTCATGTGAGCTTAGGTTAATTAGGTTTGATTGGTCTGTGTTACTCGTCTAATACTCGCCACCACATTAACCGGCGGAACCAAATCAACCAACACAAGCCCGCTGGAACAAATTTTTACTTGGGGGGGGGGGGGGGTTGCTGAAATTTCTAATGTAGGACAAAATGACTACGGAGCGCGGAGCGACGTGGGTTTCGGGGCCGGCTAAAGGGCCCCCGGAAAATGTTGGATTCTGGATGCTCTGTGGTGCAATCTGAGGCGATTCCTGGCCACTTTCACCTGTTATTTTTTTTGGCAAATCTTGTTAACCCTAGAGAGGCCGGGTTATTTTGACCATCTCTCAGCTGGGAGGGGAGGGGCGGATTCCGCCCCCCCCCCTAAGATCTCGGCCATCGAGTGACGACAAATTTTGAAACTCAGCACATGCATAGAGCAACTCTTCCTAAACATACCCAAGAAATTTCATGACTATAGGTCAAAGGGTTTTGGAATAATGGCTAATTAATTATTCATATGTACGAAAAATGTTCGCTACGCGGCAACCTGTGGTCTGATTTTTATTATTTGGGTATCAAAAGATGCGCAAAGCTCGAGGCTAAAAAGTCATAACAGCTCGAGTTGCGAAAAAAAATATTTTAGAGGCTATCGCGGAAAATGTTGAGGAGGGGGGCGGATTCCGCCACCCCCTCCCCCCCCCGGCCCCTTTAGGGTTAAGAAGCTTGAACACATTTTTTTCCCCGGGAGTTGGTGGTGCTTCAGTATATTCCAGCACCCCATTCCAAAAGTTGGGGGTGCTGCATTACCCACAGCACCCCCGTTCCCGCGGGCTTGAACCAACAATAGTACTAGCTGAACAGAGTGAGCACGGTACAGGTTATCGCTTCGAGGAGACGGCCGGACCGAAGCGGGAGCGGACCGCTATACGGTGATGGGTGAGACAACACAGCTGGGCGGGGGCCATGGAGTGTACCGAACCACACTACAGTTCGAGCCAGTGTATGTGGCGCATCCCAGGGCATTTTGATTGGGGGGGGGGGGAAGGATTGCTTAAAAAGGGCACTCGCACTTCTGTGCTAAAATGTAGACATGGTTTTTTTTTCTTCGGACACTTGGGGCTTCCATCTTTCGATGAGGGTGATTTTCAAACCGGACTATTCACACTATCGGACAATATACGATGATTTTCAGGGAGGCACATGCGCGAAATTCCAAAAAAGGCACTTGTTACAGCTGCTATACCATAAAACACACTCATTGTTTGTAAAAAGAGCACCTTTATAAAAAAAATTTAAAAAAACAAAAAACAAAAAACACTTGCATTAAACAAAGAGTGCTCTTGAAAAATATTGGGGGTAAAAACTTGCGCCAAAAAAGGCACTTGAATAAAAAAAATTACAGTCTTTTCAAAAAATATTGGGTGGGGTGGGTAAATACATAACTACCCCCAGCCCCATCTGCCACGCTTGCTACGCCACTGAAGGGGCACACTGTGCACCATTGGTTAAAATGTTCACGACATGACTGTGGATGTAAGCTGAACCGATACGGGGGTATGGCTCTCGTGAGCCAGGCGGGCCGTAGCAGGGACGGACCGCGACGGTGTCGGGTGGGTACTGCCTCTGGGCAGGGCTAGCCACCAAGCAACCGCACCATAGGTTAAATCTAAGCCAAGTGGGGCGTTCAATTGTCAATCAACGCACCGCAATAAGTGGGTGTATAACTTATCTGAGCCTACAATCTCCTTGCATTTAACTGAATCGATGTTGATGGACGAATTTGAATATTAGAAACGGTGAATTCGAATAAAAAAAACGTTTAAAAATAGCCGGGAAAACCTATGCTTTATATATAATTTGAGCAAGTTCATTTTTTTTAAATTAAATTGAGCTTTCCTTGGTTCGTAAATAAAATAAAAATCAAAACAAAATATGGGTTATCCCATAATAAAAAATGCATTGGAAAACATGCATTGGATGGACCTAGAACCAAACTAAAAAAGTTTGCCTATTCCATGTTAAACGCCACAGACCCCCCCCCAAAAAAAAACAATAATGATATAATTGAAAATACAAGGTTACGCAACGTATGTTCCTACACATGTATGTTCTGACTACTCAGCCTATGTTCCGACTGCTCACCCTACGTTCCGACTGCTCAACCGATGTTCCGACACCCCTATATGTTCCGACACCTCTTTGTTTCGACACCCCTACAAACGTAAACACATACTGGTCTCTTGCTCCAACACCCAAGTCTAACGGGCTAACACAATATTATGTGCGGGTTGTCGAAACAAACTGGTGTCGGAACATAGGTGTGTCGGGAGATAGGTTTGTCGAAACATAAATTCCGACAATTTGAAATCTGAAATTGCCTGACAAAAGACGAAATTAACGACGAATTGGAATATAAGAATCGGTGAATTCGAACGAAAAATGTTGAAAATAGCCGGGAAAACCTATAGTACTTTAATACATAAACGGCCGGTTGCGTACAGGCTAAGCTTTCACATCGTCAAATACTACTGCGGGATTTCAGGGAATTTCCAGAAATGTTCTGCTCTTATTGTGTCTCTTTGTCTCTTTATAATCGAACAATGGCCTACTTGCAAAAATGTCTGCTCTGTATAGCTTGTTAACAACGTTTCCAAGAGTCCTTGAGTAAGTAATTCAGAACGAATGTCGCAACGAGCGGCCGGGATTTCGGGGGAAATTCCAGTTAAGCTCTGCCCTTACAGTCTCTGTTCTGTCTTTTGTAGATCAAACAGTAGGTAAAAAAAAAAAAATTTCGACTGTGTGCCCAGCAAGCTTTCAAGTGGTCCTGGGCAAACACCATAAATTTAGATTAAAAACACTCACAGGAATTTAACGGGATTTCCCAGTAACATTCCGTCGAAAAACTGACGCTTAAGAAAAGGCCGAACTGGGATCTTGAAGAAATTGAGTCTACAGTTAAACGTCTGTCTTTTTGTGATATGGAACTTGGAGACTGAACGCATGCAATGAAGAAAAAGATTTTTTTTATATACATTTCAGTAATGGGGGCATCAATGGATAGAAGGTTTTTTGGGTTTTTTTAATATAATTTTTTGTGATTTGGTATTCTTATCCCCCAAATATAACAAGTACTTCTAATTCTTATACCTTGTTGATAAAATCGTCAATCTTCAGTAAGAGTTAATGTTGTAAGCGTAACTGATTGCATACATACACATGTACTTGTCTTCCTCGTATGATATTTGTTCAAGTTGTTATATGTTCAAGTTAGCGGCGTAACTAAAGGGGGCGGCATGGGAGGGGGCGTGGGGGAGCACCCCCCCCCCCACTCCCTATTAAAATATATTATCGCTTCCCCAGGCACCACCTGGATATTTGCCCGTACTTTTTCACGAGCTGCCATTTTTTTCACGAGTGTTCCTTGTTAACGTTTTGGTAACGTCTTTAATTATGCCTCCATAAAGAACACCTGTTGTCCGATAGTGTCCGCTATGAAGGGCGCCTCAATACATACAATATGGTGCCTAGTTGTAATGTGTTGTAATGTAATGTGTTTGAAATTCAATTTGTAATTGAAGAGGTTTTACTGTCTTTTTGAATTAAGCTCAAAATGTCTGTTCCTAAAACGTGTAATAATGAAGATTTTAACTCAATATTTCGGAACAGTTCGGATAGTTAATAACAAAACGTGAATTGTCCCGCAAAGAAATATGTATGTTTTTGGAAAGTATAGTCTCGTTTCCATTGATTACATTTCCTCTCCATGCCACTAAATTTAGAGTCAAGGCGACTACGAGTGAATCTCATTCAGTCAACCTCACACAGAAACTCAGAATTTCATGGCACCTTGCCGCGTCGTCCTGCAATTTGACATCTCACAAGACTGCGCGTCTGAATGTGTCACGAAAGAAAATGTGTGACAAACCTTCGTAAAGAATTCCGGCTGGGTTAGATTCCTTGCCGGCCTTGTTAGGGTTTTCCCCTTACAATCTCACTTTGTGAAATAGTGCTTAATGGAAGCTAGCACCCACATCCAATAGTTATAACCCCTGCCTACAATTTTTATATTTCATGCCCTTTTTATAAAAAAAAAAAAAATCAGTTTGCAGCCCCACACCCCAAGCCCGATTTTTTTATTTTTTAAGCGTTGCTTATATTCATCGAAGTGCCCTTTTCATTTGAAATTCGATTGTTTTATTTTGCAATTTCTGCGTTTTATTCCAACCAAACCACTCTAAAATAAGAAACAAACTTTATTCCAACAAAAAAATTAAGCCAAGCAAACTTAGCAAAGTAATGAGTCAGTAAGGGAGCCTAAAATGAATTTTGGGAAATATACCGACAGCCTCGCATTCCGAGTGGTCACGATCTAAGACTAGGGGGCGCTGTTGAAGGTAGGCGGGACTGAATAGCATCTGATATTTTAGGTGGCGCTGTTCATCGGCTGCATTGAGCTTACACTTGCTCGCTGTCAGCGACTAGACGGATGAATACGTAGGACCGATGAGATAAAACGGGGATGTCGACCGCCATCTCTGCCCTTTGTAGTGACGACCCTTGCTGTGAACTCAAAATGTTTGTGTTCTGCATCCTGTAGGGCATATTGTATCCATTTTTATAGTTTGGTTCCTAGTTCCCCCCCCCCCGAAAAAAAATACAAAAAATTGTCTGGTTCAAATGAAAGATTGAAAAGATGAGTCTCGAGATGGCGTTTTAATGATGACAGATAAGGTGTGTCCCTTAACTGTCTGGCAAGGAGTTCCACAGAGACGCGGTGCACAGCTGGAAAAGGCCCCGTCCCCGTAGCTTGCCAGGTGAGTTTGGGAACAGAAAGTATCTGTGATGAAGAATATCCGAGGCCTGGTCGGAGGTTGCGAAGTTGTAACAGGTCTCGTTTGTAGGATGGAGCTAATCCGTGAAGGGCTTTGAATGTATGGAGCAGGATTTTGAATTGTATTCTGTATTTAACAGGCAACCAATGAAGATTGTATAAAATATGTTGCGATACGTTGGTTGAATTTCGAGATGTTCCCCTTGAAAACTGCAATTTCTAACCGTTACTTTCAGCTGACGCTTCGTTTTTAGTCCGTAAGAGCTCCAAAACTACTTGCTTTCAGGTTCGTTCTCTTTGTATTTCCAATATATCGGTATGGTCATCCAATTTTTAGATGTATTAAGGCCACGACATTGAAAAGTTGTCTCCAACAATCAAGTGATCTTTAATTGAAAGTGTTCCCTACGTGTTTTAATGAAAAAAGTCTTTCTTGGTAAAAAAGAAAAAGAAAAATAAACGTCGCTAACCGCTTTAAAATGCACACTCCGTTAGCACGAACACTTGACATTAATGCTCCATAATTTAAAAGATATCCCGCTTTGATCGATCTTCAGCGCGAAGTTGATGAACATAAAGGGTTTCGATCACCGTAAATGCGATGACAGATTAGAAAGATTTACTTCAACTCTCTTATTTCTCTTGGATAAAAATGTACCCTGTTAGAAAGAAAAGGAAAAAAAATCCCCAAACTAGTGACAAGATGATTTTGTGAAGTTAATTCAATCGAAAAGATCGAGTTTTTTCAACCGAATTTCCACTGGAGTGATTTTTGTCCAAAGTAAAATTGTCTGGTTTTTAGTTCCACGTTCACGGCACCTGTCGGATCGTGCAATGATTAGCTTTATCACTGCGATAAGGTAATTTCACGTGTCATGTTTATTTTGGCGCAGCGGTTATATTTCTGGACTCACACCTGAGTGACCCGGGTTCGAATCCTGACCAAATATGACTTGTTAGTTTGGATTTCAGATCGACATGCCTGATATGTTTAGATAATATCGAAGTGGATTTCAGGAGGGAAATAGTTGGTGTTTTAAAAAAATGTTACGTTGTATTTACCAACAAAATGCCCGCCATTTGCATCATCAATCCTGAACATTTCGAATTTAATCGAAGCTCGCAAAGCTGGCCAAAATGATGCCGAGCGTAATCGAGTTTCCACTCGGGACAGGGGGCAGGGCTTTCCAGTGTAATGTTCTATTGTCAGGGTATGAGAGGCTAACATTGGTACAAACATGTCGCAGTGAGAAGGTGTTTATCATCCATGAAATCCTGGACCTTTGTCATGCTTGTCAAGTTTTGTTTTTCCAATTTGAACTTTATGACCCGCCAAGCTTGGACAAACAAAATTTCGTCAGTATCTGAAGGGGCACAATATTGGAGCTTATAATGTGCCTAGTTCCACGCGCGTGTTTGTTGTGTTGATATTCAAACTTTGCAATCTCAAAAAATCAATTTGAATTACTGCACTCAGAGATAAGTCATTCCCAAACAATCGTTTGAATGCACTTGACAGCATCAACGTATATTGAACTCAAGTTCGTTACTATTAATAAGTTCATATCAGTTCGCAATTTGTTTACTGTTCAGGCTAGTCTAGTGTCAACTGTTTTGACACGACGCAACTTTGCTACTTGTCGCAAAGTTCGTTCGCCAAACAAACTTTCCGATGCGTGAACCTTTTCGATAAATCTTTTCAGTGCGGGTAAGGCCAAAAAAGGCAATTTACAACCCGATTCAGTATATCAGAGCTTTCTTTTTTAATTGATTGTTTGAAAAAAAGTTTATCTGGTAGACAAACATTTGCTTAATCACAACGGAGACGTTTAGATTGTGCTGGCTTCAAATTCCAGCATTGTTAGAAAAACACCCAGTCTTTGAAGCAGTCACAGGTGAGTCAAATGTTTGGAGGTTTTTCCTGATTTTGTTTTAATAAGTGGGGATATTGGGTAAACTGGATGGTTGTGTGCGAGGGGACAGAATACGTGTGCTGGATGAAAGAGTCGAAGATGTTACGAATCATTTAGTTGAAGAAAGGAAGCCGGTTTGGGGCTATTGATAAGCTGCAGATTTGACGATATTGTTTTTTGTTCTGTTTTCTTTGTTGTATTTCTACGTCTACGTATTTCTACGACGTAAATATTGGTATAAACTCTTTGCCTTCACATCTAAGCGTAACATTTCCTCTTATAAGTGCAGTAGCTGGAAAGCCACATATCAAGGGTCGCCTCGTCGGCAGGCCTCGCCGTTGTTTTATTCAACAGATGACATGACAAGCTTCAGATCTATCTCTTATCTAGCTTTATTATCCCGAAGAAGACAAGACTTCTTTCAGCAGAAGTAAAAACCCTGAACAATTACAATAAGTGAGGTGACAATTAAGTTTCTAACAAAGTAATCGGTCTGATTTATAAATATTATTAAATAATAAATTATACAGATAAACCTACCCCAGTGCCTTTGGCTTCGGTTATTTAAGGATACACAAAACAGCACAGCTCACAGCTTGGAGAGAAAGCCCTCGAACTGATCTACACGTCGCAGACTAGGTATGTCTGGCTATGCCAAGCTCAGCCAAAAGAAAAGTTATCGTCTAGCACTTCAATAATCGTACGCGAAAACAGCGTTATCTCCCTGCGTCTGCAGCATGCACTGGCTTTTCTGCGCTGTGTCATATAGGCCCCCAATGTATACATTTGCCACGCAATGTATACATTTGCATCCAAAAAGTATGGCGTGCCTAAGCACGGGGTGACAAAATACGTTTTGATGATTTTCAAATTATTATGAATCGCCACATTAGTTAACTAACTAATGCTGCATGTAGTAATTATACCTGTAATAGTTAACACCTACCAAATATGCAGTGGTTACCGTCATATTCGTAATTTACTATAAGTTTACCGATCGGTTACAAACCACATTTGTCTTTCATATCTTTCCAGTCAGGAAAGAGCTGTGGCTTAGGAAAGCAACACTGCCTCGCGAGGAACGATACTTGATTCTGTCTCTTGCACCGAAAGTGGGCATATCTTGCATCACACTATGGATTTCGTCTTGGGTGTAGCAGACAGATACGTCTTTACAAAGTACCAGGTTTATCCTGACGCCTGGACCGAAGATTACTGGCTACGACAGTTCCTGAGTCTCTATGTTATCGTAAACGTCTTGTTTGTCATCAGCTATTTCTTTGCGGCATCGCTGTGCTACATATTTTTGTTTGATAAACGACTCAAGAGGCACCCGTTCTTCTTAAAGGTAAAAAAAAGAACACCAAAAATGCCGTTTTTGCTTGAAATAAACATGCACATCAAAATATAGAGATTTCTCGAGGTCCACTACCGTCAAAAGTTTGACAGAACGCTGAAGGTATTTAATAATCTTACATTAGTTCCAAACTTTAGCTTAGACACATCATATACATTTGGTCATATGACTTTAGGGGTAAATAGGCCAAAACCCATCTGCCGAGTCATTACACCCTAAAAATAGTCTATATTAGAGAGATCTGAGAGCCATACAATTGGGGAATTGAAGAAATATGGTAATTAACCTCTGGCCCGGACTTTGGGCTTCCAATTCTGAGCATTTGGGATGCAATAATTTGGGCTTGAAAGTAGCGCTATTTTACCATGTTTTGTGGAGGGATCGTTTTTCAAGATGGCTTCTTTTCCGCTTTGGGAAAAATAGGGGTCCTATTTTTTGGGTTGAGAATTTCTCGAAAAGTCAATGGTCAACCCACCAAAACATGAAAAGAAAATGAGAGATAACATGTTGATCATCATTTTTCTGTGCAGCTTACATACCTGTGAGAATTCTGAGTATTTGTTTAAGAATTTTGAAGTATAGGCATTGAGCACTGTTGTCTATGGGAATTTTTATGCAGGGTTGCACCCTTAAGGGTTGTCAAGACGGCTTTAGAACTAATAATGCATGACCAAAGCGTCCGAGTTCACAGAGTACTAGATGGGGGTTACTCCTGGTCGCGATATTGTCGGATTTCGTTTGGGAAAAAATAATTCGCCTTTGAGGTCAAATCTATTGGGGATTTTCGGTTTAATGTTTTGTTTTTCAGGGGCGATGGATGACATTATTATATTCTTATTTTGCTAATGAGCTTCCCGTGATCAAAATGCTGCTTTTAAAGGAACTGACACCTTGATTAATCATATGTAGGAAATACGTGAAACAACTAATAGACATCATGGATTCCCCTCACTTGAAATAAAACTGTATAGGTGTGACTGGAATTATGCACATATTTTGCCCCAAGTAGGGTGAAAGTTTAAATTTTCCCACTTATGCCTATCACAAAATATTTATGAAGGAAACTTTCAGGGGTGCAGGCCAGTAAATCGGCCCAAAATTGCTGACACGATTTGCATGCTTTCAAGCTCTTCAGTATTTGAGCATTATTGTGGGCCATGAACTTGAGGATTTGTAAAATACAAAAAAAATAAGCTGAAAGCCGTGCACAGGACCGTGAGCTTGAACTTAATTAATTGGGACCCTAAAAGCGCTCTCGTGCGTAATGCGACGAGCAAATGAAACCTTTGGGGGGTGGTGGGGTGGGGGGTTATCTGATAACTTTTGGGAGACATTGCCGGCCGAAGATGACCATCCCCTAAAAGTAGTGGTGAAGCCAATCGCCATCTGATGATGCCTACACTTCATTGCAAAAAATAGAGCGATTTTACGGCCAAATTCCATCTAAATAATTATTACAAGGTTGCAGTCACGTGCACGCCTTCTGTTCTTCTTTTCTACAAACCATCAAGTTCGTGACCCACAAAATGCTCTAATTGGCATAAAGTATTTGAGGGCACACAAATTGTGATTTGGCTCGCGTAGGCAGGTTTGGGCCAATTTACAGGTCTGCAGCCCTAGGGGGTGCAGGCCAATTAATCGGTCCAAAATTGCCTTCGTCGGCCAAAGCACGATTTGTAAGCCCTCAAATTCTACAGTATTTATTGTGGGCCATGAACTTGAGAGTTTGTAAACAAAAATATGGAAGGAAGCCGTGCACACGACCGTGAGATTGTATTTCTGTGAAATTTTGATAAAATTGGGGCCCTAAAAGTGCTCTATTTTGCAATGGAGTGCAGCCACCGTTTTTTTTTCAAAATGGCGATGGGCTTCAGGGCTATTTTAAGGGGTGATCATCTTCGGATGAAAATTTCTCTCAAAAGTTATTAGATTACCCCAAAAAATTGAAATGAAAATGAAAGATAATGAGATAAGCTTTAATCTGATGTGTGTCTCGAGCACCTTGGAGAGTTGTGCGCACACGGAAGTGTTGACCTCGGGTCACTGGCTATACAAAATGTAGTCCCATCCAAAGAGACCTTAAAGAAATTAGAGCTGACCAGCGTCAACTCTAAGTAACAGTTGTTACGCGAGAATGATTTTCGAAAGATATCTCTGCTTATTGACACAGAATCAGATCCGCCATGAAATCACGATGAGTCTACTCAGTTGTATTCAGCAGGCTGTTCTCTTCGCCGCCATCATGTTGTTGGAGGTCCGTGGCTTCAGCAAACTGTACATGTATGAGGATAGCGACACAATTGGATACACAAGTAAGTGATGTTAGCCATTTCTCCCCCATTTTTGGGATGTTAAAAAGACGCCATTTTGCGGTACAAGCGGATGTAAATCACATGTATTGACGTAAGTCTACATGTCGTTGCAATGCCAACAAAATGGCATGCTATGCTCATCAAATTCGGATCTTAACAAGATCTTCTTCAGAGGCAAAGTGACAGAGGTACAACAAAAAACATGTAGGGACTCACAAACATGCATGGTTGGGAGGAGAAACACAAATGATGTATTAAAATTATGGTAACAGACCAAATGACGGATAAATAGGGGGCAGACCAGGGGATTAATGGGGGGACACTCATTTGTTAGATTTGTCTATTTCTGGTCAACCCATACGGAAAGCAGTTTGCAGCAGTCTTATTCATTTTCTGCAAATTAGACTGAAGTAAAGTTAATAGGAATATTGCTTCAATGAACCTGACGATTCTCCTGTCTGCAACTAGAAAACCGCTTCTCTACATCGTCCTCTTTCGCTCACAAATATGGAATACAGACCTTATGCTTAGCAGCCATCTTGAAGGACAATGCCTTTTGTTTGCTGTGATATATGCACGAGTGAGCCTTGTGTGCAATCATTGTTACGGAGCAGATGCCCTCTAAGATGGCCGCTGCGCTTCAGGTCTGTTGTCACAGTACGGGAAAAGTAATTGGGAGAGTCCTGACTCGGGGTCATGGGGACAGTTCAGTGCATTGACAAACTACCCAAAATTCATTCATGAAAGGAATCGAACATGATAAATTTGGCTAAATTTCTTGAAAACGTAGATATCACATAACAATATTCTGACAGTTTTTGTTAATGGTACATGAACACGACGCAAACGGGACACGTTCTTATACGGCAAAGAGTATGCTGGTGAACCGCGAGTCTAATGGATGAATGTGTTATTCTTCAGATTTTTAATAACCCTCTGTATTAATGACGTCACACTTTGTTTACACGTGCACTTTCCTGTGGAGCCAGTGGGGGCCCACGGTCCACTGAGCACTGTAGGAAAGCACACACGTAAACAAAGTGTGACGTCATTAGTCCGAGGCTTATTGGTGGTTTGCTTCCGTGTTTTCCAGCTTGGTTCTTGGTCGCCCGTGACGTCATAGGCATGGTGGCTTTCTCCGATTCCGCCATCTACTGGATCCACCGCTGGCTCCACCACCGCCTTGTCTACAAACACATCCATAAGCAGCATCACATGTACAAGATCACCTCCCCCTTCGCTAGCCACGCCTTCCATCCTCTGGACGGGTTTGCCCAGAGCCTGCCCTACCACGTCTACCCGTTTCTGTTCCCCATACACAAGTACGTCTATCTGGTACTCCTCTTCCTAGTGAACATGTGGACAATCAGCGTGCATGACGGAGACACGCGGGTGCCAGGCCCACTGAAGGCCTACATCAACGGGACGGCTCACCATACCGACCACCACCTGTACTATAACTACAACTACGGCCAGTACTTCACCCTGTGGGACCGCATTGGCAATTCCTACCGCACCCCAATGGTCTTCCAGGGGAAATCCCCGCTTGATGACTTGGTGGATGAAAACTGTAAAGAGGTAGATGGCAAGGAAGAAGCAACCGTGTCCAAGGGAAAGTTGCACGGCAGTTAGGGGTGCAGACCAGTAAATAGGCCAAAAATGACCCATGCCGACCAAATCACGATTTGAATGCCCTCAGATTCTTCGGTATTGGATCATTTGTGGGCCGTAAACATGATGGCTTGTAAACAAAAAAAAGAAGGGTGGTACCTGCACAGGACTGTCAGATTGTATTTCTGCAAAATGTTAATGGAATTATGCCCTAATAGGGCTTTATTTTGCAATGGAGCGTATAATTATAGGCATCGTTTTAAAAATGGCGGTGGCCTTCAGGACTATTTTTAAAGGTGATCAACTTCAGATAGAAATTTCTTCCAAAAGTGGTAAGATACCCCCCCCCCCCCAAAGGAAATGAACACAAAATGAAAGATTATGAAATGGGCTTTAAGTTGATGCGAGAACAGCTTGGAGAATTTTTTTTTAAATAATTTTTGGAACTGCGCATAATTACAACTGAGGTCTAACTGGTCTGGAACCTTCGAGCTGAGACTGGAGAGCGCCCTCTGCCTTTGATGTGGAGCAAGGCGCAAATTTCCATATTGATGTGCTAGAATTACACGGACTAGTGTTCCCTTCAGCAAACATGCGGTGTGCGGCAAACAAATAAAACAATTACAACAAAATGCCTCTCAAATCCTGATGGATGTAGGGACATGTATTATGGTTCCGATTTACAAAAACAATGTTAAATATGCAACAGTGTTTTGGAAAAGGACAACAATCGCAGTAAATTGTCTTCGAATAAGACAACCAAACACGATTCTTTTTGTATCGTGTTAAAGTCAAGGTTATCCTAACAATACCGCCCAGACATGAACTTTCGAGGGGGTATAATTCCTTTTGTTCTTAAAAATAAATTATGCCAAATTTGTCATATGTATGTACCTATTGCTGGGAGGGTAACTTGTAAATAAATGTATAAACACCTCAAAACAATACCTTTCCCTTTCAAAGAGGTTTTGTTGAAAAACGTTACATTCTGGCAGTCATATTCTTTTGCTTAGAGAATGGATGTACACCGATGGAAAAGCGAATTGTAACTTTTCTTATTTGTTACAACAAATAGTTGCAAATTAAAAGAGATAAACTGTATTATTGTTATTTTTTTAAATTGTTTTCAATCATATTTTGATAAATTAAACTCTATACAATCTCCAATAAAACATCAGGTAATAGAAGGTTGTGCCAATTATGCAAATTGTATTTATTAATATAATAATCGTACTGACGGTTCTTATATAGCGGTATGATTATACGATCAAAGCGCTTTACATGCTTTCTGCTCATTGGGTCATTTAAACATGCCAAATACCATCTTAGCTCCCTGGGAGGTATACAGCTCGATGTTGCCATTTCGGCACAAAGCAGCCATACAATCAATCACAATAACCATCTCTGCCCTCACAGGTACCCATTCACTCGTCGGTGGAGAGAAGCAATGAGTGACAAAGACCTTTGCCCAAGGGCACACGCACCATAACCCCAGGCTGGACTCGAACCCACCACCTGCAGAATTACTCGCAGACCATGAATTCAATGCCCACGCGGCCACGGCACTCCACCGTTTATTTGTATGTACATTGTATCGGTGTTGGAGTCGAGTCCTCAAAGCCGAGTACCGAGTTCTCCGAGTACTTTAGGGGCCGAGTCCAGGGCCGAGTCAAAGTACACTGTGACGAGTCGAGTCCAAAGCACCGAGTACGAGTAAATAAAATTAAATTAAATTAAACAAACACAACACGCAATTCAATTCTTGTGTTTTTTTAACAAAATGGTTAACACCAACAAACGTCTGTTAAGGTTGACACCAACAAAATTAGGTGAAAGGAATGACACCTTCAATCGTTCAGCCATACAGACAGCATACTATTTATTTATTTAAATTTTTTTTCGGGGGGGGGAAGCAACTTTGCACACAGTGCAAATATTCCTGGCCACACTAGTCACAAAGTGACCATAAATGTTCAGTAATAGTACACTTACACATGACACGCACGTGAAAAGGCAAGGCGTGCCGATCACGCAAAATATTATTTGTGTAAATTCCCAAGATTTCCCTAGGTAACGGACAATACATGCACTTTTTGTAGCACTGTGGAATCGTGAACCGGGGGCCAGCCAAGTTCATGCTTCTTATTTTCACTACCCGCTGCACGGTTACCAGCGAGACCAAGCAAAATCCTAACTCAGAACAAATCCCGAATTGGTCTCACTGGTAACCGCGTAGCGCCGAGCGAACATAAGAAGCATAGGCTTGGCTGGCTCCCATTCACATGCTCAACACAGATCCAATAGGATCGTTGGTGCTCAAGAAGCGCAAACCTGAAATTGTCTCACTGGTAACGACTTGAGTTCCAGATTGCAATGGAATCGATAAAAAAAATTGTAATAAAATGCCGTTTCAGTACAATACATACAGGCTTTTGACAGCACACAGGCTGTTTTCAGTCAAATAACCGATTTTATAGGAGATGAATCATCCACGAATTCCAAACAACCAACTTCATTTGATAATAACAGCAGCATATAAGGCTGTAAAGCTTGAAATTGCCACTGAATTTTAAGCTTGTCTACGAATGTCATCAAAGGCCATCATCTCCAAAATTCGTTATGCTTATTGCTTGTGGTTCGTTGCCAATATCCGTCTGACGTTTGTAATTGCCAATCAACTGCAATATCAAGCTGCAACTTTAATCATGGCTACCTGAGCCTATCCATATCAGAATGTCGGAAACACGCTATTAACACATGTGCAGGAATTTTGAATTTAAAATAGATTGAGCGTTGTTTTGTTTCACAGAATTGTGGGAATGTTTCGAAAGTTTAGGGGCTTGCGTATCACGGGTCGCCCAGCAGCAATAATACTTTTTTGCAACCAAGAAAAAGTCACTGACCATAACGCGCATGCATCTTTCGTTAATGGAATGGTTCTCGGACTTTACCTCTTTGATAAGAAAAAAATCCTCTAGTAGTCATCAATTATATTATTTTATCGATAAGTAGGGCTTCGGTAAACACAACAGTAGACAGAAAATTCCTTTCGGGAAAATACAAACACTAGTGTAGCTCACCATGCTACCAATGACACTTGGAATCTCTCGTAAAATCTAAACCGTAAAGCAAAATTTCTTAAATGACAATATAACGGTTCATTCACGTGATGTGTTTCACGCATGCGTATTAAGGACAATTACTTTAATTGGTTTCAGAAGAAAAAATCCCACCCCGGCAGAGTTGTAATGACTCGACTCAAGTCACAATTGTTGGGGACTCGACTCGACTCCAGTCGAGTCCCTAAGGGCAAATGACTCGACTCGAGTCACTGCGAGCAAAGGACTCGTCTCGACTCGACTCGAGTCCCTCACCAGAATGACTCGACTCGACTCGAGGAAGGCTAATAAGACTCAAGTCCCCCTAAAAAAGCAAAACTTTGCGAAAAAAATATTTGCAATGCCTTACACCGGTGCCGTTTTTTGTTCACGTTCGGTTAGAATGTGGCGATTAGCTGAATGGGCGATCAGATGGCACGCCCTTTTTATTTTCATTAAGGGTCGAATGTGGTGTCACCACATGTAGTAGCCCGAATGTAAAATTATAAAGGCCAAGACATGACTTTCACTCTAGTGTTTATTTAATGTATGGTGCTCAAATAATTGAGACTTGACTCGACCTTCTTGACTTAATGACTCGACTCGACTGAGTCACTTCTTTGAAATGAAATGACTCGATTCGACTCGAGTCTCAAAAATCAGTGATTCGTTACAACTCTGCCCCCGGCGAGTTATTGCAAGCAAGTCTGGTTCCCTGACCTGACAATTATCTGACTAGATCGTAGGTTAGATAGCCGGAATTGAAATCACAACACAACGCAGCAACATCAACGTTTAAATTAAATAAATTATCGATTTTTTGATTTATTATTATCAAAACAACTTCAAATGGAAAGTGTTCCAGATGATTTCTTTTATCAGTAAAATATAAGTGATTATTGCAATACATGTACATGTACATAATAATCAACGGACCGACGAAGCGGTAAAAAAATAATGGCCATTACTGTTATCCTCTGTTGTTTAGGAAAGAGTTATTTTATCATCACAGACAATAAACACACCGGCCATAAGATCAATAAAATATGAGCGCCGTTCCGCCAGGCGAATTTGCCCCAGGGTCATGCACAGCCAATATTTGTTTGAATGTACTGTTTTGCATTAAGCAACGTGTAGTTGATTCGCTCGCTGCACGTTCGAGAAAATGATAGATTATCTTTTATGTGGGTTTCGAATAGGGCAAAGTAAATCACGGATGATTTAGTTCATGCTTCATTAAGCTATAAGCCACAGTTCCACCTTAACACTAAGGCCAAATAAAAAAAAAACATGTTTAGCGTCTCCGCCCGTTTCCTTTTTGGAGGCCGCCTCCTTTTTTGTTTTCCTTTTTTTTTACGAAACAAATTTTGATTTTTTTTTTTTTGGCCTATTTGTCCGTTGCATGAAGCCCATATAAAGCTGGTATGTCATTTCCTGAGTCCTAGTGGCCGCCATTAAAAAAAAAAAGCTGGCGGCCATCTTGAAAAATAGCCCGGTCGGGCGGCGATTTTTTGGGTTAAAAAAAGGCCTCCTCCTTCATTTTTTTTTCAAAAAGGCAGGACGCTAAACATGGGTTTTTTTTGCCTTAATTGGGTTGTGTGTTGGCATAATAAAAGGAATCGAAGATCCTAATGCGTTACATGTATTTATTGTCTTGTTTGTTTGTTTGTTTATTTGTTTAGGGGTGTTTTGTTGCTTTCTTTGTTTGTTTATAATTATTGTCTTGTTTTAATTGTCGGCACTGCAGGTTGAAATTAACTCGGGAAAGCATCTCTGTTAATTACGCTGACAGGCAGAATTGCTTGACTTAAGAAAAGCAGACAGGTGTTTCTGGGGCTGATGTGAAAAAAACCTAAACATTATTAGCCCGTGGCATCCATGTGCTTACAAAGTCACTATTTACCTAAAATATACTAGTTCTAATTTGAATATTACCTAAAATATATACACCGCTAATTTTAAGTGGAATATTACCTCAAGTATACACCCCTCACTCTAACTGGAAGATAACATAAACATTTAATATAACCACTAAGATTTCTTTAGTATGGGTTTTCTCGGTTATTTTAGCCCTTGTGCCACACGAATTCCCTATATCAATACTTTAATTTCGTCCCCAAACATCGCACAGCTCAATTCTCAATTTGAATTTCCAAAAAAAGCCAGCACTACATTTCATTTAAGGTTCAGTATAATTCAATTTTTTAGCATATCAATTCGTCCTAAATTCGACTTGTGTTGCATTCGGCGTTAAACTGAAAATGCATTTCGGTTTTCTGGGGGTTTTTTTTGGTCATTCCTTTTAATGTTGTTGTCATTAAATTTCGTTTCTGGTGACTGAAAACGTTGCGATTAGAAAATGTGCCTAATCTTTGGACTTATTTGAAGAATTGTGCGCATTTATAAAATTATAACTTTAACATATGTCTCAAGTAGCAATCTGCGCTGAGTTGAAAAAATAAAAGTAGCTGGCTGTACAATTTGAATCTTCTTTTCTGTGTTTCACGATTAAAATTAAAATCAGGAATGGACCTTTCACAATAGGCTCTTAACTTTTTAACATGGAAATTAAGCAATTATGCTGCCAAGGTATACAGTCGACTACTTCTGAATCGCATTCGTCCGGAAGTTGAGAAGATACTCTGTCCCAATCAAAGTGGCTTTCGGTCTCTACGTTCAACCTCATCTCAAATCCTTGCTCTCAGGCGCCTTATTGAGGAAATTCGTAACCAACAGAAGGAAGCCGCCATTTGACTCTGTTGACAGACCAACAATGTTTAAGATCCTGCATGCTTACGGCATTCCGGAGGAGGCCATTCATGCCATCAAAATTATGTATGAAGATACAAGTGCTGTTGTTCTTACCCCCGAAGGTGAATCTGATTCGTTCTCCGTCAACACTGGAGTTCTTCAGGGTGATCCTCTCGCCCACTACCTATTCATCATAGTTCTGGATTATGCCTTGCGGACAGCATTAAATGTCACTGATGGTCTCACTCTCTCCCGCCGTAGGAGTAGTAGACACCCTGCCCAATGCCTATCCAAACTAGATTATGCAGATGACATTAGTCTGCTTGCTGACACCCTCCTTGATGCCGAATCTCTCCTCCATAAAGTAGAAGCTTGCTGCAAGTCCGTTGGTCTCTCTCTTAATGCAAAGAAGACTAAGTACATGGTCATCAACTCATCTACCTCTGATGACGTCACTGCACTGGATGGCAGTAAGCTCGATAAAGTTGATGACTTCAAGTATCTGAGCTCCTACACCAACACAGTTCATGACGTCGATCTTGTAGAAAAGCTCAAGCTTGGTCTTCTCTGTTCTCACTGACAAAAGTCTGGAGATCCTCCATCTCCAAGACCACCAAACTTTAGATCTTCAAGACCTCAATAGAAGTCATCCTCCTCTACGGTTGCGAGTCCTGGACCCTGACCAAACAGATCTCTGCATCCAGTGATGGCACCTATACACGGATGTTGCGGGCAGTTCAGAACGTTTCTTGGCAACAACATCTCCCTAACTCTGTTTTGTATGGTGCCCTTCCCCTATCTCCACCATCATCAGACAGCGTCGCCTTCGGCTAGCCGGTCACGTTTATCGACATAATGAGCCAGCTAGTCAAGTTCTCCTTTGGAATCCTGAAGCCCCTTGACGAAAAGGTCTTCCCAACATGACCCTGAAAACATCAATCGAGCTAGAAACTGGTCCATCTCTTTCCAACACTATGCCCGACAGGGACACTTGGGCCCAACTCATCAAGTCATCATGAAAATAAATGAATGAAGAAGAAGAGAAGCATTAAGATCCAACACGTTCGTAGTTTTGCGCTTTGATTATATATAAATGTATATGAACAAAACCACAGAAGTTAGGTCTGTCTATCAAAGAGCAATATTACGAAGGTGTTCATAAGTAAAGAGGATATTGTGAAAAGGATATTCCTGATTCAAATGTAAAATTTTGAAACGCAGAAAAAAAAAAGATTCAAAACTTACAGCTAACTACTGTTATTTATACATATAAGGAAATCTATGTTGGAATTATAATTGTATTAATGCGCACCATTCTTTAAATAAGTCCAAAGATTGGGCACATTTTCTAATCGTAACGTTTTCAGTCACCAGAAACAAAATGTAATGACAACAACATGGAATGACAAAAAAAAACAACGAATTTGCTTTTTCAACTCAGCGCCGATTGCTACATGAGGCGAATTTCATAAATTAAAGACGAATCTGTATGCTGAAAAAATGAATTATACTGAACCTTAAATGAAATCTAGTGGTGTTTTGTAAAATTTAAATTGCGAATTGAGCTTGGCGATGTTCGTGGATGAAATTAAAGTATCGATGTAGGGAATTCGTGTGATATAAGTGTTAAAATAACTGGGAATACCTATACATTTTGAGGGTGCACTTATCAGGTAAAAGTGCTTGAAATTGTTTAGAAAATTCTAACTATCTTGATCATGCTTTATTTCATTAATTTTACGATTTGAAGCACTTCATTTCTTGAAAATTATCATTAAATACGGTTATTTTCTAATTACTGTACACCAAAATCTTCATACAGTGAAATATGTATAAACCTCTTCAATGGAACGTGACCGACGCCGTCTTGGCACTGAGGTCACATTTGAAATGTCAAGAACGTACGTATAGTAATAGGAGTTGGGCTTTAGCTTGAAAATAGCATGATCTACTCGTTCGAAAACATCGTCATTTCCACCCGAGTTCAGCCCTATTAATTATCATCGGTGCATACGTAACCAGAGCACGAGCTCGTTAGCCCGACATTGGGGAAATGTGGAATAACTTTATAATTGTTTCTTTTTTTTTTTAACGATTCACACTTCACTAACCACAAAGGTTAAGAAAATCTCCGTATTTTTATTTTTTATTTTTCTTTTTTGTTGGCAGTGAATTCATAGTCTACGATCAATTTCTGCATGGCAAGAAAATCATGCATGTCACGGCATCTGTAAAGACAGGGAACCCGCGCCTATTTTGGGACGCATACAATTAGAAAACGGCCTTTACCGTCAGCGCACGCAATTATCATTATCCCGCTCTCCCCGCTCTCGGCAGTACTGTACCGTAATGCCGTCAGACACCGAGCACCATTAACCTACATCAGTGTTACCCCAGGCTACACGTGTACCATTCTGCGATTGTTCCAAATGTTGTCTACAACCGCAGGCATTGGCATTAAGTGGGTTCAATTCAGAGAGCTCGACTATCTGGGACTGTTGTGTACACACGGTTGCATTGTGGAGTGTTTTACGTAGGGGCCAGTCATGGCAGTGAAGGTGATCTTGCAGTTTTATCCTGATGAAGGAGGAAAGAGCGATATTTGATGATCGTTATATCACCACCAACCGTTGGTATTGAACCGACTGAGCTGTTCATTCATTAAGGCGATGGCTTCGAGGCAATCAACCTTGAGTGCAGTGTATTGTCGACTCGATGCTTTTCGTCATTAGGTGATCTTCTCAGTGATGTAATTTGTTTGTGAGACAGGTCGTTTCTGTCGCTAGTGACGCCGTGATAGACATTGTTGCGTGCGTTAGGGAGTGCATCAGACGGGAATTGAGCGCGCGCTGCATCAGTCTCATCATGGCGGCCGGACTGAGCAAGCTGCTACGGCAGAGCAACCGCGCACCGCCCAGCGCCCGACGGAAGAGACACTCCTTCAGTCGGGTCAGGAAGCTCCGTATAGGGAACCAGGACAGCACCACATCCACGGAAAACTCTATCACCTTACCTGCCTACAGTGGCGGTGTGGGTGGGGGTGGTGGTACGGGCGGTGGAGGGGGAAGTGGCGAAGGGGGAGGAGATGGTGGCGCACGGGAGAGAATTGTCGCACGCGATGAACCCGATATACGACGGGAAATGAACAGCGTGCGATTCCGTGATGACTCGCACGGCACTACGGATGATCAACATATGACTCTGCCAGGTATGATACCAGCCGATCACCCATCACCACCTCAACCCTCAGTCAAGGCCAAAGTCGCGCCAATCCTTAAGCAGAAATCATCGGCTAGCACGTCAAAGTTCAAGCCCGCCGGGCAGGATATCTCCTCATCCGATCTAGAGGACATCCCACAACCCACCAGAAAGTACGTCTCAAACGTGCGCACCCGACGCGTCATGAAGGAGTTCGAAGCTGCTAACCGAATGAGCCAGTCAGAGGACGCTTTATTTGAGATCAGTCTAGTATCTGATAACCTCTACGAATGGTGCATAAAGCTCCTCAAAGTAGACCCCATGTCGGAACTTCACAGCGACATGAAGGCGACGAACACTGCATCCATCGACTTCAACATGACTTTCCCGGATAATTTCCCCTTCTCGCCTCCCTTCGTCCGTGTGACTACACCTCGGGTGGAGAACGGGTACGTCTTAGACGGAGGAGCCATCTGTATGGAGCTCTTGACACCTCAAGGGTGGTCGAGCTCTTACACCATCGAGGCAGTCATCATGCAACTGGGAGCAACCTTGGTCGCCGGCCACGCCCGCATCTCTCAGAACAAGAAGAAACCTTTCGGGGAGATTCCGTTCAACAAGCAAGAAGCCCTCGAGAGTTTCAATAACATCGTGGAGACTCACAAGCGGTACGGCTGGCTGGATCCACCTGGAGAGTTCAGCTGATTAACCTCGCAGTCAGATTTTGCGTTAGATGTTGTCATTGGCAGAATTTTGTGAAGATTTTGTCACCGGAGACATCGATTACAAGGGATCACGTGGCGCAATCTTGCAAGCTGTGTCAGTTAAAAACACCTCAAACCCAGTGCCTATAAACATTTCTTTATTGGGGTCAGAATTAAACGGTGAATCAAGATGGTGGTTATACAGTCACCACGTCCATTCTACACATGCAGAATTTATCTCGGGATGATTAATTAACTCTCTGACTAATTACAATCTGACTTAACGAGGAAAACGCCAGAACAAAAACAAATGAGCAGTAGGCTCGATTGCAAAGGCCGTGTTGATTGCTGCGTTGAATCAGGATCTGCCATGGCTCATCTCGCCCGAGTGCCTTTATTACCACCAATGTCTAGAAACGTGCCTCTTTTTTGTTTTGTTTGTTTGTTTGATTTTAAACAAACAAACATATCGTAGTGTGGAATTGTCGGGGTAATCAAATTTTGTAAATTCTAAAACTGCACACCCGCTTGTCGTTTGGGGTTTCCTAAATGAATATGCATGCGATACAATGTGATATCGAATGGATCTGCTTCATCATCAACAGGTATGGTTTCCGCTGTTATAATATTAACAGAGCCCACGTTTGTGAGGAAGAGATTACGGGTGTTTTATTGTATATCATGTGATAACGCACGTTAGAAAATATTTGGAACAAGTATTTTCAGTTCAAACTTTATATTCGTATGGCACTTAATCTAAGCAACAGTTTGTATACATTTTCGCTGACTTCTTAAAATTGCCGACGTATCGTGATAAAAACTATCATATGTTTCTTTCACTGTAGGCCCTAACACAATTCAATGATAAGTAAGGCTTCAAATAATACCTCAATTTGGAATCCAATTCCTGTGTTTTTAGACAACAACGCGGACAAAAAAAGCACATGAAAATTTCACTCTTATATGCCATGACATTTTGTATTCAACCAGACAAGCTATTCGTTTTTACGATCAATAACTCTATAACCAAGGGCATTTCACGACCGTGGATTGTATTGTGGTTGATTATTTTGTATACGGAAACGGCCTTTGACATCAAGTCATCTGTCGATATGAACAGCCGTTGGGTTTAGGAGCAATCAGACTGTACTGGCAAATTTGGCTGCTTGATTTCTTACGTAACATTGCAGCTGCATAGTAATGGCGACAGCGTGCTTGCATGCGCAGCCCCATTTTTGCTCCAGTATAGCATTTCCGTAAAGATCAAAAACCAACACCCACACCCATCAAATGGATTTTTTCTTAATATCCAACTGCAAAAACATCATCTGTGAATGTTTGAAAGCGGTAAACTGTCCTTAAAACACCTGTCCATATCTGTATTCACCACGGCATTGTTCATCAAATGCATTAGGCCGCGCGCTCTGAACATTCGTGTGTTTCCAAGTAACTGTAAGCGTTTGGGGAATTATTTTTCCCTTCGTTGTATCAAACGTGGTCGACTACTTATGATAATGCATCTTGCATTACTGCAGCCGAAATGTGTGAGTTAATATATATCCACTCATACGTGGACTTTGGTCCATAGTGCTTGTGTGGACAATAATGGTCGCCTTTTCACTTGAAAGGAAAACTTACTGCTAAAACATCCTGGCGATTTGTTTTCTTGAGCTCTATACTTTTGAAGGATAAAATTATTGAGAATGAAATGCATATAGATTTAACCGATTTTGCACATGGTTTTAATGCGTCATTCCCGCTAGGAATCCAATCGAAAATTGTGCCTTACAATTGTGTTTATATCCATTATGTTTATATCCCAATACCTTTACAAAGAGTATACATTATTATCAATTAAGTACTTCACCCAATTGGAGTTTAAACACTAACCAATTTATTTGATTTTATTCCCAATTTCTGAATTGCCAAATATGTTCTCTTAAATCTGATGGAATTCAGTTAAATCAGTTCAGTTTAATCTGTATTCATATTAATACAACGCGGTTAATCATATTCAAACGGGTTTTCCCAATTGATTTTCTTTCACAAAGAAAACAGTTTTTAGCGCACGTCAATTTGCATGGACAACTGAACGAACAGCGTCCGGTCGGTAAAATGAGAGAGACAAAAAATGGTAAACCGGTTCTAGAAATAGTGCGAGCTTGAAACAGACATGAAAACAGATATCATAAGCCTTGCAACATGGATTATTACTGGTTTGTACACTCAGAACACAATCTAGCTAAATTTGACTAGAACAGTTAAACTTGCACACAGCTGTGCCTATACACGTTGCTGTAGTATGGCAGGCTGCAAATTTGGCTGTTTGCTAGTCGATTTTAACCATATGTTTTTACAGTGTATTATTTGTCCGACTGAAAGCGTTACAGAAGATAACAAAATGCACCTAGTCCTAATTATAGAAATGTTCCACGGTACTGCCTTGTTCTGTCTACGCTTCTGCCGTTAAAAGGCAAGCCAATTAGTACTGTTGTTGGATTTTCTACAAAGCAAAACACAATGCACCCTAATGCAGCCTTCATTAAGCTATAAGCTAAACATAATGAGGGCCGACTGATGCGTCACATATGCCCTATAATCATAGCACGCACACGTCGCGTAAAACCTTGCTCCCGGCACTGCCCTTAATTTATTTCAAAACAGCGTTCCGTTCTTTTATAATACGAACTCATATTTTAGAATTCAATGATTGATTTTATGTTTCGAAAATTACCCATAATTTTGCTGAAGAGCGATTCTTAATTTTGGACTGATCGATAAACATTTAGCCTATCAAATTTTCCTCATAATTTGTGACTGTTGTTTGTAGTTGCTTCATGAGGTCATCATAAAAAAGAAATTCGGATGACCGCATGTGCAATTTATTTAATGGAGAAATTTGCTTGCATTTGCTAAATTACTCTACGTTGTTGTTGCTGTCATCGTACTGGAATTGACATTTGCAATTCCTTTTGAAGTCCCTTCTCATTTGATTCCAATAATCTTGTTTTCTTGACAGAACGTATCCATTTCCAAGGTTGTCTGGCATTATCTCATAGTATTTCTCTTTGTGCTCCGTTTCTTCTACATTGAAAGTCTCTTCTTCATACAGTATTCATGGTTTTTTTTCATGAATATTTCAAGTGCTCCCCTAAAATTTTCTTCATGTCTATGGTTATCATATGCGGCTCGAAAAAAAATATGATACAATTTACCTACTATCATTGCGAGATCTTTTGGGGGATATTATCGCAGTTATTTATTATTATTTTTTTAATCTGTGACATTTATCAAGAGTTAAATTTTTTTCTGGAACTGTTTTATATCAATCGAATGTTTAAGGGCTCAGGAAATAAGACTTTAATTCCTCAAATACTTCTTAATTCTAATGAATACTTAATTAAAGGGAATATACATCATTTGCTTTTGCTGTTATTTTCAGAAATCGATGGAATTGGGGGGTTGGAAATATACAGCAAATATAGTTACACTGACTTTTTTGAGGTTTTGGGTTCAAAAATGCTATAAAAACCAAGAAAAAACAATCATTTTCCTGTAGTCTGGTTCCCTAATTCCATTTAAGAAGAAACAGAGCAGTTTACATACATTGGGGAATTGTAAGGTCAGGGAACCAGTCTAGCTGGCTTGTACCCGTTCATAGGTGTGTAGTCGATTGCAAACAAGTGCGATGGTCAACTGGGCCTAGTATTTGGAAAAAAAGCCAGTTTTTTCCAACGCTGACCGGCCGATCAGCGTTGGAAATTGATACAAAAATACTACTTTTCTTGAAAATGACAGTATACCAGGTGCCATGATTTTACAGGATGCTTTACACTGTCATTCACTAACAGTCCAGCAAGGTACTTCAAAATGATTTTGGTAGTTTTATTTTTTGATGTTTGCAAATGTTGTATTTTCCCTTTAATTGAAATGGCTAACCGTACCGTGATCTTCTCGAACAATTTTTTTTTCTTTTTTTTTTGATCGGTGACATTAATAAAGATTGTCTTTTTCTCTGGAACCGTTTCATCTCGGTCGAATGTTTAAGGGCTCAGGAAATTAGACTTTAATTCCTCAAACACCTCTTAATTCTACTGAATATTTAATTAACTTAATGGCTAACTGAGATCGCCTCTAACAAATCTTAGACCATAAGCGATATTTCCCAACATTTATGAAAACAATATTGTTTTAAACAAATCCCTTTGATTTTGGATTTGTCGTCAACCGTGTTTATAAAAAATAAACTACCCAGTACTGCTCAAGTATCAGATTAACGAAGCATACTGTATTTGTCGCATGCCTAGCCTACATCAGCAAGAGATTACGCTTAATTAGACTGCGTCTGCTCCATTTCGGGAATTGCCTCGAGGACCGAGTTGTTGAGATAACCTTGGAGAAACATCAAGTCAATTAGAATGAAACCATTTATGTCAACACAAGAAGTAAATTGCATTTTGACTGTGTGTAGACCTATTTATGCTGATGTGCCTGTGCGCTGTGCGTCACAGAGCCTCTTTTGCTTTTCTAAAGCGTTCCGAATCAACCGTTCAAGTTGTACGAAGGAGAAGCGACAGAAACATATATCGAATGAATATAGGTTTTCCCGGCTATTGTAAACCATTTTTCATTCAGATTCACCAGCTCTAACATTCAATTTCGTCCGAGAAAAATTTCACGTGCTCTTAACAAAACCAATTTAGTCATTTACCATTCAGTTTCAAAGTTTAGTCACCCTTTTTCGTCACTGGGTCGAGAATATTCGTCATTACAGATCAAATCCGTCTAAGCTGTTGCCGAATGGCAGCATTCAGAGATCAAATTCGTCTTATATAAATCAATTAGACGAATTTGATTTCTGAATCACACGATTCGGCGTAGACGAGACGAAATCGAATACACCGGGTCGAAAACGTGTGCTCATTGTTTGAATTTGTTTGGACTAACTTTGAAATTGTCTGACAAAAGACGAAATTAAACATTGAAAGTGCGCTAAAAATCGATGTTGCTGGACGAAATTGAATATAAGAATCAGTGAATTCGAGCGAAAAATGTTTTAAAATAGCCGGGAAAACCTATATTATGGACCAAGGACAAATCAGATAATCATAGGTTTTCCCGGCTATTTTAAAAAAGAATTCGTTCGAATTCACCGATTCTTATATTCAATTGTGTCCAAACTAAAAAAGGGTGACCCAACTTTGAAATTGAATGGTGCATGACTAAATTGGTTTTGTTAAAAGCATGTAACATTTTTCTCGGACGAAATTGAATGTTAGAATTTGTGAATCTGAATGAAAAATGTTTTAAAATAGCCGGGAAAACCTATATTACTTACAGTAATCGGGTGTTGATTTGTACCATGTAATTCTCGAATACATAACCAAAAGGCATTCCCAGTTATGTATAATTAGAATCATACGGTTTCACCGATTTGTGTTTTTTCCCCATTGGTATTCCACAGGGTGAGTCAAAAAAGGAAACCCACATAATGCCCCCTTTTTTAAGGGTTTCTGCAGTAGCGCGTTCAAGATAAAGGATGTGTAAGCCTTGCAAGTAATGTGCTTTTTTTTTGTAAAAGAAACATTCAAATCGCTCATGTACTTTTCCACGTATAGATTTTTAAAACACAAACACCGTTTTATATGTTTTATAGTTTGTCCAACAATCACCATTTTAAGGTACATAATATTTCAGTAAAACGAAGACAATTCACATATTAAAAAAAGCCCAAAAACATTAGGACACTCTCATAATCACGATAACTGGCTCCTATCATAGCATTAATTTATTTAAACACCTACTTCAAATGTTAAAACAACATGCTTGATAAAAATGTGAAGAGTTTAGTTCTTGCGTCTTGCCCTGGATTCTCCTTGCCTACCCCGGAGACTTCTGGGATTATTCTGATGTTGTTTGCACGATACGGGGACATAGTTTCATTTTACTGAAATATCACGTACCTTAAAATGTGATCCGTGGAAAAAAACTTATGAAACGGTGTTAGTGTTCAAAATTGCATAACTTAAAAAGTATATAAGTGATTTGAATGATTCTTGTGCTGAAGGAAAGCTCAATAATTAGGTTTTAATATCCTAGATCTGGAAAGCGCTAAATGCAGAACTTCTTTAAAATAAAGGGGGCAACATTTAAGTTTCCTATTTTGACTCGCCCTGTAAATTATGATTTGTGTTTATTATTCCAAGGAAAAAAAAATTAATTTAGATTTGGAATATTTGTTGCTTTTGCGTGCTCTCAAGCTGTAATACCAACAGTTAACATGATAATCAAACTTGAAAACGAACAGCTGGAAGATAAGCGGATGATTTTGTGATTGATAGCCTGGGTATTGACAAGTTATCCTGAGTCGCTTCTCATACGAAAAGCTTTGTTGACAAGACCCGCAAGACACAATTCAAGTAAAAAAATAAGCCCATTGCGCGCGATGAAAATGGCATTACTAACGTGCAGTTTCGACCAACCAGTAAATATATTTTAGGGCTGGGTAATATAATAATAATAATCGCCTCGCATACGAGAATATCGTTATATTTGTTTTTGGAGCGTGCGAAATGAAATGCCCGATATTGCGAGAAAACGTGACTTTTAGAAAACCATGAAGGTGGCAAAAAAATTTAAGCAAAAGTTAGCTCAACTTTTAGGCATGTCAGTAAAGGCTAGTCAGTGTTTGACACCCAGACGTTCTCATCAGTAAATGAACGCAATACCTGTCTCAATACTTACACGCTCCATTGGGTGGAAGTTCTCACGGCATTCAACAGGATATGCCGGCAAGTTGTCATCGTTATTAGCGCCTGAATGAGGATATTGGTTAGTGATGAGGGAAAGGCAAATACATATTGCATTTGACGTCAATTGCGTGGGCATCCATCATTGTGACAGGTATTGCCCCTTGGCGGGCGGGGGAAGGGATTTAGGTGAAATCCTCTTCAATTTTTGCAGGATAAGAACATCAGTAATTGTTGTAATGACCAATAGCTCATTGGATACCACTTTGTGGAAATTAATATGGTTGTCTCTTGTATTGTCTCAAAGACAATTCTGACGAGTAATATTGAAGGTATGGGTAACATATCACAGGCCTTTTGCCAAGTAAACTAAGTCAATACTTCTGTATAAAAAAAATAGTTATTTTGACTTATTTGCTCGGACTTTGAATACCGAGTGTGACCACTCTACCGACGGGTTCTTTTTGTTCATGACTCTCTATACGCAAATATTGACGAATTTACAATGCTATGTTTGTTTGGGAGCCAAATGCACACAGGAATTTAAAGTAGGTTTATACGTGCTTTTTTTTAAATTTCGATTTCCTTTTTCCGAATTACATTTAAAGGGATATAATTTACTGTAACAAATAAATGTGCTTGTGTGTTTTTGCAGGCCTTTATACAGTTTTTAAAAAGTGGTTTGAATTGCGCGCTTCAGTTCAGAAATGTCGCGCAATATTCATCACGAAATAGGACTGTCACGCTCTTAATTCAAAAGATGAAATTATTGATTACTTTTCGTGGGCCGATTTTTTTTTTCGTGCGATGACTCAATGGATAGCTAATAACAAATGTAGTGCTAAAATATGCCAAGTTGATTATAAAATATATTTTTCAAGGTGCCACACCCAAAAGCACGAATACACTAACTTTAAAATGCAAAACAAACCTATAATTGAAGTATATGGCAGCTTTCAAAATTCATACAGTGAAGTCGCTTTTAGTTGCTTTAATTAACATCATCAAAGGTTTCAAAAATCTAAACTTATTATTTTAAGGAGAATCAAATCAGTAATTTTTCTTAAAAGAAAGAGGACAAAGTCGAATATTTTTTTTAAGCAATGTGCTTTTGAGCGCATTTTTGCTGATTATTTTCGAAACAAGACAAAACACCTGCTTAGATATTTGTTTTTAATGTAGTCGAAACGAAGCCGGTTTTATTTATGTTTGCCAAAAGCGAAGCTTAGTACTTCTTACAAGTGTTTTAATATGTTCGGTGTCAACATTATTTCATTTCAAGTGAATATGTGAACAAATATATATTTGCAGCTGTGTGATGTGCAATATTCTCTCGTGAAATGCAACATTTGGTACAATAAAGCTTGTGTGAAAACGAATCGTTATGACTTTTTATTGACAAATTATTCTGACGGTTTTGATTTCTAATGTTTTGAAAGAGATGAAAATGCCTTATTAAGGATATGAACATAAATTGTATTTAGATGTTTTCTTGCAAGTTTTGCTAGATTAAGTGAACTCTTTTTTATGTCTTTTTTTGTAAAAAACGTAATGAAAAATAAATTTTGAATTTGTAAAGACCAAAATTTACCGTCATCAAAACCTTTGGGTTATAATATTGCATTTTCATCAGACATTGTATTTTATTTCGTTAAAGGCAATTTTCCATTTCTTCTTGATACCATCCACTTCCGTTATAATCATTTGCTCACAAAGATTCCTTTTTTACCCTTTTTTACCTTACGGCCAGAAGAGCTTACAGTAATGAACATTCACCATCCAGATTTTTAAACACGGAGTAGGCGAGTTCAATTGAATTAAACCCACCTCATCACTAAAAGCCATAACGGAACTTTCGAGCCAACAAGTAAATTAGCCTGCTGATAAATGATGGTTATAACGAACGAGTGGTCGGTTAATGTTCAACTAAGTCAACTTAAAAGCGTGCAGCGCACTGGATTATTTAAAACCCACGTTTGGACAAAACATATTAGATAAACGATTCTGTTTTAATTATCAACTGGCAAATTTAAGATGCATTTGCGTGTAGTTTCCAATTAAACGCCTTAGAGCCATCCTAAGCGATAGGCATTTTGAGTATGGGCTTTCAAGTACACCGAGTTACGGAAGCCCATGAGACAAAAATGGACCTATACACTGGACATATACACACAGGCTTCATTATGGTATGACAGCCCTTCACTTCAATGAATCTTTGGTGAACATGACGATAAAACAAATGACAATATTCTTGAAGATGCAATATACTACTTCAAAATGCCATTATCCTTACACTCATCGTTTTTTTACGTCCTATGCTGATTATCTTTTTATTGTGAGATAGAAATGAACATTGAGGGAAGAATAATGGGGGGGGGGGGCGAGTATAAGATAGTCACCATGGCAACTGGCGGCATGAACGCATGTGAAATTATAATATACTGTGTCACTTATCAACAGGTCCAAGTTTAATGCCATGCTATACAGTGCGGTTGCAGAAGAAATGATAACATAGGCCTACCACTACTGGGCAAAACGGGTTGATATGGAGACCAACGTTGGTCAACATATCAACAGGCTAAACTCTTGGGCAAATTCTTCCCAATAGTTGCAAATGTTTTACCCAAATGAGGTAATTTCAAACCAATGTTGGGTAAAAATATTTTGCCCTCCAGTGTTTTACCCAGTTACAGTATACGATATATACACAGCCTTTGATTGGTTAAAAATTAACTGCCATGTGTAGTGAATGATTCGAGTTAAAAAAAAAAAGTAGCTTAAAAACATCATGTCGATAACCAGTTAAAGGGGACCATTAAAGGATACTCGGAATGAGATGCCTGTAAATTAACCATTTTCAATATTTCAACATTTCCTCATTATTCACTACATTTCAAGCTATATCTGAATTTAAACATTTCCGATACAGTTCCGCGTAAATATGTCATGCAACTTCCATCGACGCAATCATAATAAATGCTGCTTTTGACAGGCAGCATATTGTTGTTTGGTGCTGGTGATTTTGTTTCTGTGCAAACAGGTGAATAAAGCAGGAACAGTCATTAGTGATTAAGGGACGCGTTCATGTTTCAATAGTTTTAATGTTCGTGTACAAACAAAATACCTTTGCGTGATTTTAACCAATATCCAACTGAAACCAATCACTTAGTAAATGAAAATTTATAGCACGCATTTAAAATGGCAGTTTCTTTCGGATTTCGTTTTGCGAGAGCTGAGCTAAGATATTCTTCAGCCCGTTTAGAAAGCGGACGGTTTACTTTTAAAAAGCAGTTTCACGGTAATAATGCGCCATCTTGTTCACGGTGCAAAAAGAGCACCCGTTGCTAGACGGAATGGGCTCCATATATACAGAGTAAAAAGACTAGATCGGCAGCGCGTGCATACGGGTGTACAATACCAAACCTGAAAATTAGTGCGCGCGAGCTCATTCATATTTTGTGATCCCACAGACAATTTTCAATTAGAGGTCCTTGCGGCCTATACTTGGGCCATTTTGTAGAAAATTTTCTGGAGATCAAGTATTTGTGCCAACTTGGGGATTTCGTTCACAAAAAGCCATAACCTGTGGGCCTATTTCGTATAGAGGCGGGAGCTACATTAAGACCTTGACCTAGAGATTGGCAACCATTTTAGGGGCATTTTGGGGAGGGGAATACAACAAAAGATTGATCCGATTACCAGTAGTAAAACTGGAGAAAAAATGTCCTGGGGGTCGCAATCTTTAATTTTCAGCGAAAAAAACTCGCCGCCTTGATCCTGAGTGTCACCAGGCGGCGCTGTCTCTGTCCGATTTTGTGTTGTTTTCTATTTTGTGTTGTTTGTCTATTTGGTGTATTGGAGCCATACGCGCGGCCTTACCTGGAGGGTCACATGCTGGAGGACAGATACAAAACATGCGCGCCAAACGTGACGAACGCAATGCCGTTTACGCGCACAATGCGCTGTGCATCGGCACCCTTTTCTGCATGCAGATGGGTTTCAGTCCCTACCTGATTCCGTAGTTTTTTTTCCCAGACTAGTCGTCTGGGCTTTTCTTCCCACCTCTAAAACTGTAATTTCTTCTCATTGTTTTCTCTCTGCAGGTTTCTTCAGGCTTTCGAGCTACAGTGCCTGGGGCATGCACTTTTGTGGAATCCTTTGTTTTATTACCAGAAATAAATAAACAATTTCATAATCGTTTACTTCGTGTCGTATGAATAAAAAGGAGTAAAAGCATATAGTTCTGCGCAAAAACAAAATACTGCATTTATTAATGTTAATCGCGAAAAATTAATATTAACAAAGTTCATAGAGTACCAATGATACCATGTTCGTATGAATAAAACATGGGATTTGCTCTTACTACCAATTTTTAAGCATTTACTCGCATCTGTATGAATAAAAAATAAGCAAACGCTTTTACTGAAAACCATTTGCTCTTGAGTAAATGACCTGCACAATGTAACGGTTTACAGGTTTGTAGGTTTTCAGAAAATAAAATTATCGTAACCGAAACAGAAAGCGGCACGAGTGCGCGCAGCTCGTACATACTTGGTGCTCATTTCTAGCTTCGCGCGCGTTGAGCTAGGTCACGTGCTAGAGGACAGATACATTTAGCTGTATTACTTCATGTTAATTTGTTACGCTTTTACTAAAAATCATTTGATCAAATCGGGAAAAAAAATTACATTTTAGCTTTTGCTACACTATAAGCGTTTACCGCGTTTAATATGAATAAAAAGGAGTGAATGCTTCAGATTTAATAAAAAATACTTTTTATAATTTCAAGGCTGAGTTGGTGCTACCTTGAAAATATAAAAGCACATAATTCTGCCAACAAAATGCTGCATTTATTAATGTTAATTATTAATTTATTAATCAATATCAACAAACTTCGTAAAGTACAAATAATACCATAGTTTGTATGAACAAAAACTGGCATTTGTATTTATTACCATTTTTGAAGCATTTACTCGCATCTGAATGAATAAAAATAAAGCAAGCGCTTTTACTGAAAACCATTTACTCTTGAGTAAATGGCCTGCACAATGTAAAGGTTTACAGGTTTGTAAGTTTTCAGAAAATACAATTCTTTTGAAGATGACGCTTATTTGGGTGTGCAAATTGTATCGACTATGATGCAAATAAAATGCAACTCTTACTCAATTCCATGAAAATAACACTTTCAGCTTCGCTTTGCGCATGAATTGATCAAGAGGTTTAATATAAAGGCCTCACGCACGGATTCTAAGCATCCACTTTAAACACATTATACGGGAGCGAACGAGAGAGCGTGGGTGTTGAATGTCGAGGGAAAACACAAAAAACACGGTCACATATCGATCGCTTTTATTCAATCACAAAGGGGACCTACTTTTGGTAGATCGGTTTCTGTTATAAATATCAAACGCTTACGTTAATCTGGCACCAATGAACCTAACGGTGAGTATTTAATAGCCGCATCAACTTGAATAGAATTTTGCGTCACTTCTGGGGGCATTTACGACTCAAGATAAATTGCATTTAGCGAGATGTTTGTTAAGAGCAATCATTTCTTGTTGTTACTTATCGAGATGACAGGACCAATGAGAAAAAATTGATCTTCAAGTGATAAAAAAAATGAACTGATGTTGAAAAGCGAAGACGGGGATTTATGTCTGGATTGGCACTTGTTGAAAAAATAAAATCATAGAAAGTGTCCATGAAATAAATTTTACACTGGAGCATATTTGTAGAAAATATCCATTCCTCTAAATTGTATTTAAAAAAAATGATACATCCCTTTGTGGAAAAAAACAATATGCAAGTGCACTTTTTTTTTATTTAAACTGTTTCGTATTTTTCTTAACAAATGAGAGCGCTTTGGCTGTGATGTCACTTAACGAACACACTCTTAAGATTAGGGTTTTTCTCTTCAAATTGTAAGCCCCTGATTCTCTTCTTTTTTATCTCAATGTCTGTCTTATAGTGACACAACAATGAACCACTGAAAGCAAGAAAAAAATTACCACAGCAAACCCTTAAAATTCTGGTGTCTTTTCATGCTGAAGCAGATGTGAAACTGAAGTTTCTGCCTTGAATGACATCACATACTGCTTATGAATATTGAAATTTGCATTGGCGTAAAAACCAAACATGCACCAAAACGCCTTTGAAATAGCAATAGGGAGATTACAAATGAGTTTAAATGGAACATCAAGGTTACATTTCAAGGAAGGAAGGCGTTACAAAAATTCCATTACATGCATGATGTATTGCTGTCTAGTCCGAGCTGCCAAAATATCCGACTGGAATGTTATTTAGTCCTTCAATGGTGTGTTTTGAATAAAGATTCAATCGCAAATATATAGCTTCAGCGAAATCAAAGGGACGTAGTCTGCTATGTAATCACAATGTCATGTTTCTCAATCGCGAGCGTAAAGTCTTAAGGGAAACATGCAAGACAGTGTATCGATTTCTTGGGCAGGTGGTTTCTTTTTTGTGTGGGTTTTTTTCACGGATCATGAAAGGCAAAATGTCCTACTCCATCCTCTTACAGCACAAAACAGGACGCAGGATCGTTGCCTGTGAAACATTTTCATCATTAGACGACGAAACACGAGGGCTTCTTTGAACCATTTTTGAAAATTGAATGTCGCCTTTCTGAATGACTCATTCGATATTAGATGTAGGCCTTCCTGAAATTTAATAACAATCACAATTCAACCGCGGGATTCACTGTCAAGAAGATACCCCGCTGGAAACAATCTTGCGTGGATTTCAGTAAACTAATATTGACTCTGTAAATATATATATAGCCGGTGTTGGAAATCTCCTGTCGTGGATATCATTGCTTGCTTAGTGTAAGAAAACAAGGAAAATTTGGCAAATAACGCTGCCTTAGATTTAATTGAAATAGATAATCGCAGGGGTATCCATATTAGAAATATTAGACGGTGATCTTGAGGCGTGATTAAGACATGCAAACGAAAACACGCCTTTTTTCTAGTTTCGTGAAAAAAATTGCGTCATTGTTCTTAATTCACATCATAACAAGTCGGAAAAAGGGGCTAACTGTACCAGTACTGTTTCGAGTTTCTCTCGGGCAAATAGGGGTAAATGTAATTTATTGCTATTTTTCTAGCAAAACAAAAGTGATTCATTGTTGAAAGAGATATTGAACGACAAGTCGAGTTACGGAATGAGTACTTGAATAATTTAATAATTAAAAAAAAAATTGTGATCCGACTATATTTCAGGCTAATGTTTTTGTAGCGTTGGGGGCGCAAAGTCTACCCAAATATAAGTCCAAACCTAAGAGCAACTTATAATGGAAAACATCAAAAGCGAAGCCTAGCTTTTTAGGTAACTTCCGTCCCATGAAACCAAACTGCGTTTTGTTTATGTTAAACACTGGGCGCGTGTTGTATCAACAAATTAAATATTTGTTGGCAATACTTGAGTCTCAATAATTACAAAATATGGAAAGCCAAGGACTGACAGGTTACGTGTTGGTTTTCTGGTTGGTTTTTGTCAAAATGAGAATCAAACATCTGGCTAAGTAGAAAGACAAACATCGTTTCGTAGAATGGAAAAAGAAGTGTTTAAACTCTCGACGTATGCCATTTTCAATGCACTAGGGCCGTATTTCAGTTTATAGTAGGTGTCCAAATTCAGTACTATACTGTCTATCAAATTTAGGTTGTGAAGTAGTTAGCAGACTGCAAACAGCCGTCACTTCAGCTTGCTAGTCTTGCTATAAGAATGTTAATGGACTCAATATAAGAATTTCATTACACAAACACGTGGTTCTTGTCAGAGGGCCGGGTTTTGGTTAGGATTTTAAGGGTCAATAGTTCAACTTTTGGTAAAAAAAAAGCCTCTCACCTCTTTATTTGGATGTTTGTTTCATCGAGAAACTTGTGCCATATGTCATTCTTGGACCAAAATGTCGAGTAAATTGACGACATGAGGATGGTCTACAAACAAACTTCCAAGTTGATTCAGTGGAAGTTGCGCGTCTGGCCTTATTTTTCTCCGTGAGCTTTTTTTCACAAAAACATCATTTCTTATACTTCGGGATGGCACTTAATAATTGCTCGGCCCTATCCTGCACTTTTCCTGTTTACCAAAGTATTTTTGAATCCCGCCGGTGATCCTACTCAGATTTGACAAAGTGTTCCACTTGCTCTGTTTTCCCTCTATTTTTTTTCCGATGAGATTCTCATACTTCCGCAGCTGCATCGGTTGGAAAAAAGAAAAACAAAAACAAAAAAACACGCAGTTATACGAGGAGTGGCTATCATTCATTACACGCTATGCAAACCTTGCGGAGAACCTCTTGACACTACGGCGGCAAAACAAACCGGTTTATTTTCTGCTTCCCCTGGCTCGTGATCGATCGGTCACGTGACTAGCTCATCAAACAGACAACGGCGTCGTTGCCATGGGCACAAATGCTGGACCGAAACCGAAAGAGCCTCAACAAAGGAGTCCTTCATAGAGGCAAAAGCAACGTGCTATTCGCCATTCTAAATGCTTTCAAATTACGCGATCTCCATTGCATTTTTACTCGTTCGTATTTCATGCGATATTCATATTGTTGGTGTTTTGGGTGTGTTTTTATATTTCTAAGGACACTTTAGAGCTTGACATCTGAAGAATGGCCCGAGAGGACTTTCAATATCAGTGGCTTAATGATCAACCTGTGGGTAGTGTGCGAATGCAATTAATTTCATGGCATGAAAATATTTTCATGTGAAAGTGGACATAGGCCTATATAGCACAGTATGTGATGATGGATCTCAACTACAGGCAGGTTATACCTGACCAATATCTCATGCAATATTTCATTTTCCCCGTGGCATCTGTCATCCATTAGCCTTATTGATTGCCTCCAGCTATTGCTCCCGAATGCCATTTAAAAAGCAGTGCATTCGCTAGAGACATTCAACAAGGAATACATGTACTGAAATTACCATCTTTTTGCAGTTTTGCGGTTTATTTTCACTGGTGATCCGAATAATGAATAACATTTTAAAATCAAAAATTCAGACCACGATTAGCTTCAGGTGTAATCTACTTCTCTCAAGTTAAATCCGGTTTCACCTAATAATTGCAAAAATTATAACAATGGTTTCAATATTAACCGGTAATGGGGTAATAGGGAGACTTTCCCATAGACTTGTGCACAAAAATTTTCCGACTTAAATGTGCCCTAACCCAATATTCCCTGGTCCTTTTTCCACGAATTTCGGTATTTTTAATAATTAGACCACGAGCAACAAATATAACCCAATTTTGACAGCAAAATTTTGCCTCTAAAGGGGGGCTGCGCCAATAGGGAGACACCTAGGTGTCTCCCTATTAAGCCCGTGTCTCCCTACTATCGAAATTTCTACGCTACCGTGTCTCCCTAATAGTACATTTGTAGGAATAATAATTATTAAAAATACAAAGGGAATGACTTTTGTATAGAAAACGTGCGAGAAAAAAATTTACTACATGAGACGGTAACAATTTGTGAATTTAAAGAAACAAAATAAAAACATTATACAAATGAAAGAGGCCGGTAAGAACGTCCATTTAAAATGCACTTATACTCATATTTCTCGAATGATACAGATAATGTCTAATTTTGTTTGAAATAAGAATAACACAGATTTAAAATTATTAGTCAAATATAAACAGTACAGATAACTGTAAACATTTAGCTGATAGCAAACGCCAAAATTGAATCAGTGACGTTATTCGCGTGTACATGCGAACGCCCAGAGCATAATTACAATTTTCAAAATCCCGTATGTATGTGCGTCATTGATTGATTTTCATTCGCACTGTGATAATTAAGTTATCCATTCTGGATTCTAACACAAGGACTTGAAGGCATTGATTTTCAATATGGCGTCCTGAATGACTTCATGT